>VZRH01002391.1:788906-880134 GCA_013397555.1 Urocynchramus pylzowi
CAAAAAAAAAAAAAAAAAAAAGAGAAAACTTAATTAAATTGGAAATGAGATCAGCTCCTGAGTAAATGCAAACTGGGTCAAATCCTCACCCTACCTGTGCTCTGATAAAGAATGTCCCTTTGGTCTGGCAGGCTGGGGAAGGTGAGATAACTGGTGTAAAGGGCTTTCCAGGTCAGAGTTTACTACAATAACCATAGGCTTTTGATAGCATGAACTGTCAGAAGAGATTTATAACCAAAAATCAAGGGGTTTAGGTGGCCTGGTGAAGTTGAGGCTCAACCTGTTTTGGGTTTTCTTTCTCAGTCAAGCTGGGCTAAACAAAGCTGAGTTTACACTAAGGTGACCTAGGTGGACATGAAAGGTATTTCACAAGCCTTCAAACACTGTTTGCAGTCAGAGTTGTTTGTTCAACTTTCCCATGCACGGCCCCAGGCTCCCGCAGGACACATGCAGGGCAGTTCTGACTCAGAACAGATGGATTACCCACCTGGATGGATTACCCACCCGATGGTTATTCCAGGCCACCTGGTGGGAATGTCCCTGGATACAGTCATAGCAAATGATGGTGCTTAAAACAGAGAAACTGAAGCAGAGACCTGTGGTGGTTTTGTGTCGAAACATGGCATGAGCTAAGCAGGGAACCCAGTTCTGCAAGCTCAGTGTGCAGCCACAGGAAAGAGTCATTGAGCGTCTCCTTTGGTGGTGATGGGCTCCTCTGATCCAGCCACTGCCAGGACAAGGCCACAGCTGTGGGAGGCAGTTTGCAGTGCCCTGATCACTTTGCCAGGCAGGGGCTGAGGCTGGTCCTCTGTCCAAGCACAGAGGAGGAGATCTTGGGCACTCAAGATGGCATAGGGGGAACAATGGGGAGAGCACAGGGCATGGCTGGGCTCCCTGTGCCCACAGAGAGCAGATGAGCCTCAAGATGAGCCTCAAGCTTCAGTGGAAACGCCAGCGGTTCTGTAGGCACCTCCTTAGGGCCCTGCAAGGCCATGTTTGGGATGGTTGCAATATGGTAAGACCACATTAAAAGCCAGTGCCTGCACTGACCTACCCCATGATTTTTGTTTCTTTTCTCAGCCTACAGACAACTCATCACACAGCTGTGGCAGCTGACGAGGACTGAGTCACCCCTTGGTCACCCTCTGAGGCTGCTGGCATTTTGGAGCCCAGCGCCAGCTATGTTGGCCCTTAGTGGAAAATTACTCATTCCTAATGCCAGTGTCAGGAGCTGGGCTTCCCACCAGCACAGGATCACAGCTTTGGTCCTGTGAGCAGGACAGACAATGACCACAATGACGACTTATGATCCAGTGAGAAACAAAATGTATCTAAACCAGAGCAACCACATGATAAAAACCATTAAAAATAATCGGAAATAACTGTTGCATGGCCCCAGAAACCAGGACACGAGACTTTTATGTAAATAGTCTTGTTTTCCATAGGAATGTGGAAGCTGTGGCTGTATTCAGTCTAGGATGGCTGTGGAGAGCTCAGACTTCTTCCTCACCAAGCTGAGAAGCAGCATTGCTTCACTAGGTGAAAGGTTTCCATGTTATTTTCCACTGCTGGGTGAGGAATCCCCTGGGCATGTGGTGAGGCTGTTTGCAATCTTAACAAGTGACTGAAAGCTGCCTTCGTGGGCTGAATCATCTTCCCAGGGTGACTTGTCCCCATCTATTTCCACTGGCACAGTGGTGGCCCTGTGGCACGATCCATGAACAATGCCCAGGGTACTGTGGGCATGGCAGTGCCGAGAGCAGGCAGGTGCCCCAGAGCCCATCATGGGAGCTGCTGTTGAGGAAGGCCTTGCCATGCCTGAGCCTTTAACATAGAGCTACAGAAATTCATCCCCCAGGACAGGGACAAAATCTCGGCTCACCTCGGTTGCAAACAGCAGCTCTGGGTGAGCACAGGGGTAAATAACTCCTCTATGTACCACCTTGAGCAGCCACCCTGTCACTCTTCAGGGGCTTAATTGTATTACCTGGGACAAACATGGGAACAATGCTCCTGCCGTTTAAAACATTATAAAGCAAGACCTGCTTGCCTAATAACAGCTTTAAAAAATGCTTTATTAACTCTACTCAAAGTTAATGCATGTATTATGTGCATTTTAATTACATCTTTAACTGCTAACAATATGGGTGTACTTATTGGCACAAAACCTTATTTGGTAACTGCAATATCTTTATAGAGGATTAACTTCAAAGCCTCATCTTGTCCTCATGCATGGAAGCCTATATTTCAGATTACCTCCTGCTCTCATACAGCTCAGCTAAGCAGTCTCCTTCAAGAAACTGGAAACATCATGAGGCATTTTTCCTTGGACTGCCTTGTAGCAGGCAGGTTCTCATGCTTCAAACCACTAACTGAACAATACTGACACATTAAGTTGGAAAACAAAACCCTATCAGAGTCCTGGACCAGCAAAGGAATTGTGCCTTGACAGTAATTAATTAAGTAGAACACTTACCTTCCAGAACTATAAATAAAAATTGAGTATCAAAGGTTTGATTCAAAACATTCCACGTATCTTGCACACCAAATACTTTTACTCTGCATTGCACTGAAATGCCTGAGGATCACAACAGGTCAGTATTGCCATTATATTGGCACTGAAACCACTTCCCAAATGACCATATATGGCCTGCAGCACAGCTATGAACTTTAGCAATCCAAAATGGCCCAAGTGCTTTGTTGTTTATTGACTTGAAAGTCCAGGAGACTGGGATGAAGTACTCTGCCTGATGGTTGTGATGAGATCACCAAGGACCCACAGGTCATTTCATTTGCCCGAAGGAACCCACTTTTATGGTGATGGCATCTTCAGGCCTGGCCCTTTCTGGACCTCCCCCCATCATAGCAGATATTGTCAGAGCAGCAATTTGTGTAAAAATGGTAAAAAATAAGAAATGTGCAACACTTTAAAGCCTGCTACATGGAAGGGGAGGCCCCTTGTCCAGAAAACAGAGCTGTGGTGACTCCTGGGGAGCACCAGCCTGGGAATGTTAGTCCCCACACTGCTCGTCACACCCAACATCACCTCTGCCCATGCTGCCCCTGGTTCCCTGAAGCCAATCTCCTCTTTGGGGGAACAGGATAATGGGGATGTCAAATAGGGCAGCAGGAACACCCTGATAGACTGGGGCTCAGGCAGACCAGGCCAGTCTTTGCACCCTTCGTTGAAAAGGCACAGCAGCACTGGTGTCCCCAGTAATGCCACACCCCTGAGCAGCACACAGACACCCACATCTTTCCTACAGAGAAGAAATGAAACTTCAGCCAAGCCCCAAGAACCCCATGGGTGCTCCCCCGTCATGGAGCATCCTATGAGTCATTGCTGCCCTTCAAGCTCAGAACAGGCTTCCTCTGCCAGAGCAGAAGGGGATGTGGGCTGACCCCACAGTGTCTCCATTCCAGCCCTCTCAGGGAGGCACAGGAAACCTCAGAGATCCTCTCAATCCATCTCTGCCAACAAAAATAATTCTGTATGTTCCTTACAGGCAGCCAGGGCTGCAGCCAAAAGGAAGCAGCTGTGCCTGAAGGAAGAGGAGAAACTTCCACATGGCTGCAGGACCCTCACACCCTGCTGTCCTGTGGGGACCCTAAGCAAGCACGTGATACAGGGACACATCTCACCCCATCCATCCCACAACACCTTCTGGGCAGTGGGAAGAAGATGGAGGGCTGAGCTGCTGCTCCAGGGGTAGTGACACACCAGCCACAGCCCCCATGCACCCAGGACAGGCTTCACCAAAGGATCCTGGGCAGCACCTACTCACTGCTTGGAGCTCCTGCCCAAATTGGCTTCTGCCTTACCCTCAGCCTCCTGAGCTGCCTCCAGTGTCCTGGGATCAGGGAGAAGCTGAGGAGGGGCTTTATTGATGAATGTTCCACAGGTGCTGCTCAGCTGGAGAGGGTGTCCCTCACCCACCATCATTCCAAGTGGGGACAAGAACCTCACACTGTGTTGGTTTCACCAGCAGCTTCTTGTGCAAGAGCAGGGCAGCCCTGAACTGTCAGAGTTCATGCACCCACATCAAGCATGTTTTATGATCTGATAAGGAGCAAAGAGGACATGCACTTTCTCAGCAAAGAGAAAGTGCAGTAAACAGGGAGTAAAGTGCTGCAGAAAGGAGCATGAGCTCTCTGTGTCACTCTCTGCAGGTTGACTGGCTGCTGTTTGTCCCCCTGATAATGCCTGGGGTGGAGGAGAAAGGGATAACTGATATGCCAGGAGCCCTGAAGATAAACACAGCACTGACAGCCATGGTTCAGGGTCAAAGCCTTCATGGGCACCACAAAAACACTTACTCTTTGATGCCAGGGTAGCCAAAACAAGTGTGATTTTGGGGAGAGCTCTGGGTTTTGATGACTCTGACCCTGAAGCTGCAGCTGCTGTCTCAAGCGCTTGGCTCAGGCTGAGCTTTTAGCAAGGTTAAGCTAGAGATTTACACCCCTCCAAGGCTCTCACTTTCCCTCCCCTTGCTCTTTATTAGTTTCTTCCAGAGCCTGCCCTGCCTGGGTACAGCTCAATGGAGACCCAGAGTAGAGGAAGCACCACCTAATCCTTGTTATTTTGGAGGATGGCCTGTCCACTCCCCAGGTAGCTCTGTTGGTTGGCAAACACTGTAGTAATGTGGTAACACGTCCCTTGCTGGCAGCCAGTGCTCCAAATTCCAGTAATGCCAAAAGGGATTTGTGGTGCCTATTCCAACACCTGCAGTACATTCCCTGGAGAACTTGCCCCCCCCCAGCAAGCCTAGGTCCCACTGCTATCAGCTGTGCCATGTCTTTGGGAGCCCTTCCACATGCTGTGCTTTGTGCTGTCTCCATCTGAGCCTGTTCAGTTGGTTCAGTGTTGGCAGCCATGTCCTGGTGCCTCTGGACCTAGACCTGCTCAGGCAGCAGGGTGCAGGCAGGCTGGGTGCTCCTAGAGAAGGGAGGGAGGATATGAAAGCACCCTGTAAGCACTGGGAGAAAAATTCAAGACACTTAAAGATGTAATTTAGCTTGAACTCTTGTTACACCTCCTGCCTTTATAACTTGATTGAGGGCCAACAAATGTATCTCTGGCTGAGGGCTGACATGTGGTGGAGAATTAAGAGGGTAGGGGGGTGATTTCCCTGCAAAAGCCACCTCAGGAGATCAAGCCATCCCACCTGCAGCATCCTCACTCGGGTATTGTTTTAGCCAAACTCGTGTGTCCTCTTCTGCCACACAGCACACGCACAAACCAAGATTCCTATGCTGGGGACACTTGGCCAGGAGTTTGAGGGGCAGTGCTGGAGCATCATGTATCTTACTATGGCTGCCTGGCAGTCCCTTCCAATGGATTTCTGGTACCCTCCAGAAATCCCACTCTTCCTCCCTGCTGCTTCCCAGGCCCTTTCACCATTCAATCCATCCATCTCCTGGTCTTGACCGCTGGCCTGAAATGGCCCAGGGAGCCTGGTCCTAGTCTAGCACAGACCAGAGTAGTCCCAGCTGGTGCCCAGTGATGGCAAGCATCCCACAGCAGGTGTCTCCCTGTGGGGAGGGATAGAGGGTTCTTCTGGAGCTGTTGAAACCAGGATTCAGAGGTTGGCTCAGAAGAGCCTGTTTTCCCCTCAGGCAGAAGTTCAAAGTCTCCATGCTGCTTTGTGCTGGGAGATGGAAGTGAGGGAAAGGAGGAAATGGTGATTCCTGTTCATGACTGACACAGCTGGCTGCTCAGTTTGACCCCCCCACCAGCCACAGAGGGACGGATGCATAAACACACACACATTTGTAGGCGCGCTCGCAGCAACTCATTTTGCCCAGGTCCATGAAGATGCTGCTCTTCTTCTTACTTTCACTCTTCCATTTCAACCCATCTCTGAGCCTAAAAATCTGCTCCTTCAATGTGAGGTCTTTTGGAGAAACTAAAATAGCCAGACCTGAAGTCATCGATGCTGTGGTAAAGGTACGTTTGTTTGCCTGGATGAGACAGACATTGAGCTTTCTAATGTTTCTTAAATACACAATCTTGCACTTTGTTTGTATTTCACAGTTAAATATCAAGAAAAAAAAAAAGAGCTAATTATTTTAAAAATATCATACTCTTAAAGTAAAAATCAGCCTGTGATTGAACAGAATGTATGTTGTTATTTTAGCCTTCAAGGGAATATAACAGAAAAAAAATATTTGCTGTTTCCTTTGGAAAACGTGTTACAAAAGGAGGAAAACCTCAATGCACAGTAAAAATAATTTTCACTTTGAATCCACAAAGCTTTGTTTTGTGATACATTGTTTACCTTCTTTATGTGCTAGTTATTTTCAAATATTCTTGTCTAATTAAACGTATTCTCAGGACAGCAAGTGCTATCTGTCAAATTAGAGTCTGGTAGAAATTTGAAAAACCAATTTCTGTTAGTAAACCCTCACCATCAGGCTGCCTCCACAAAAGCTGAAGATAACCCTGGTTTTAAAAAGGAGCACCTTTTAGACTTGTAGCTTTGCAAATGCCCTCCAAGATGCCACAGTGAGGCAGGACATGGGGCTTGGTGTTGGTGAGGTGGCTGTGTGTAAAGAATGGCAGCAACGAGGAATAGGACCATAAGGTTGGGTTGTATTCCTTTTATTGCAAACTGGCAGAGAAGAGTGGTTTGCTTGGCTTTGCATTCCCAGACCATTCTTCCTGTGCTGTATCACTGTGGGCAATATATAGTAAATATATATTCATATATATAAATACATATACTAAATTCTGGCTTTTTTTCCTGACAAAAATCACCCACAATGTTTAAACAATGAAACCAGGGTCAGAGGGAAGCGCCTGAGAATGTTGGGCTTTGGGTGAGCTGGACTTTCCCATGGGGAATCCCAACAGTAGCTGTGGGAGCTGAGCCTTCAGTCCCTGTGAGGTGTGCAGTCCCCTGGTGTTGGGACCCCATTTTCAGACAGCGTGTTTCTTTGAGCTCCAGGGGCTATTTCAGAGGAATCTGCAACAACCTGAGACAGGTGAATGCTTACCGTGGGGAAGGAGTGGGACAGGGCAGAGGCAGCACCCTAGCAGTGGTGGTGATACTGGAATCAGGCTCATGGGAGTGGCTTTTGCTGCCCCTTCCCCTCCACACTTCCTCTTCAGGGTCAGGTGCCAAAGTTTTTCACTAAATCTGAAACTGTATTGTTCCCGGGTTCCCTCTCCCAGTTCCTGCTGGGGCGTGCAGCAGTTCTGAAAGCAGAAAAGCTTCGTTCCAGCCCCTGCTCCCCTGCCACGATCCCAGGCTGCATGCCACTTCTTTCTCAAAGGACTTTCCCCATTCTTGTAACCACTTATTTCTAACCCCTTCCTAATCCTCTAAAACCAGGTGTGTGTAAACTTCCTCCTACTCCTTCCCCTTGCAGATCGTTTCCCGCTGTGACATCATGTTGCTGATGGAAATAAAGGACAGCAAGAACCGTGTTTGTCCTCTCCTGGTGGAGAAGCTCACCAGGTAGGGTGGGCATGGGCAAATGGACAAATATTGGGAAAGCTGCTTGGCAAGATGCTGTGCTCTGCTCAGTGCCGCTTTAGTGGGGCAAAATCTAAGGATGTGAGCTCTGTCCCATTGTCAAGGAGGGACCAGACTCTGGCAGTCTCACTGAGGGACAGGAGCAAAGGCAGTTCCAGACCACTGCAGAACACGTTTTTAAATCAGTATAACCAAGTTAAATGCAATTTGCTACAGAGAAGCTCCTGAAAGAGAAAAGGAATAAGGGGAAATGCCCTCACCGGGCTGGCATCAGGCTGCAGCAGGACAGCCACCTTCCTGCAGGACTCGGAACTGCTTTAGATTAGGGATTGCTTGCCTGGACGATCCAGACATCCAGACATCCCTGCAATGAGCAGGGAAAGGGTGGAGTGAAGAGCAAGTGATAGAGCAGGGGTCCAGCTCCTGAGAAGGGTTTAGTGTCTGTAGCCACCTGCCTCTGAGGTCAGGCAGGTAATGCCCAAACCCCTGGGCAGAGGCAAAATTATCTCATTCTCAGTCCCTTGTGAGTGCAGAAATAAACTCAGGAACATCCCTTTCCTTCCAGTCAGCTGAAGGGGCCAAAGGAGGAGTACAGGTGTGTGGCCAGCAAAAGGCTGGGAAGGAAGAGCTACAAGGAGCAGTATGCCTTCATCTACAGGTGAGTAAGCCCCCTTTGCCAACAAGCCAGCCCCTCCCCTGCTCTCTGGGGCACAGCCCCTGGAGATGGGTTGGACATGGTGGTGGCTTTGCTGTGAGGAAGCCAGAGAGGTGCAAGCTGTGCAGGTGGGCAGGGCTATGCCTAGATGTGGGGATCAAACCAGCACAGACACCTGTGTGTCTGTATCCATCCCAGACTATGACCTGGGGTCCAGGTCAGAGCATGGAGTCAGTGAGCCACGAGTGTGACATCCCCTATCCTGTTCATTCTGCTGCAGGCAAGATCAGGTATCAGTGAAACAAACCTACCAGTACCCTGACACCCAGCCTGGGGATGAGGATGTCTTCTCCAGAGAGCCCTTCATTGTCTGGTTGCAGTCTCCCAAAACCGGTGAGGCATTTCAGAAAGAAGTCATTATTCCACTGTGAGCCAGCACAGCAGCATTGGCTGGACTTGAGCATGTCAGAGGGCAGACTCCAGAGGCTGCATCCAGACCCCACACTGCTTTTCCTTCCAAGAGCAGCATTTTCCCTTCAGGGCTGCTGCTTCTGGGGGATCCCACAGCCCTGCACGTGCCCTGCTGGCAAAGCTTCTGCTGCTGCCATGGGCAGTGGCTTGGTCAATGCATTCCATGATGCTGGAATAGCCTGGGAGCAATTCCTGTGTGGGTGCTGGGTCAGGATTTGCCTGCACTGGCACAGCTCCTACGGCCCAGCTGAGTGCCTGGATGGGGTCACTGTGCAACCACAGAGATCACCCTGGTCTATAGTCAGAGCAGAAGCTGTTTCTCCCTCAGAAAAAACCCCTTGCTTACAAGTCAGTCTCTGTTCCTTTGTGACTCATTCTCTGTTTAACCATTACATTTTTCTTGTTCCTCTGCCTTGTTTTGAAGCTGTCAGTGAGTTTGCTATTATCCCTCTGCACACCACACCAGACACAGCAGTGCGGGAGATTGATGAGCTCTATGATGTGTACTTAGATGTCAAACAGCACTGGAAAATTGAGGTTGGTTGCCACATCTGTGTCACTAATTGGGCTTTGGTACTGAATCACTGGCCACATTATTCACTATTCAGAGATGAATAGTGAATAACTGAACTCCCTGATAATGCGCCCCAGGTTTTGAGTATCTCTTTGGTGTATTTTCATTGAGTTCTTCACATTTTATACAGTAAACTTGATCACCTAATAAAACTATCATCAGCATACCCTGATGTGCCCAGCAGAAAGGAGAAGCCCCACTGCATCCATGGACCATAAAAATCCTCATTAATCTTCTTCTGAAAAACTGTTCTCACGATTACATTTGGAAACCCTCCTACCTTCCAGAACTTCATCTTCATGGGGGACTTCAATGCTGGGTGCAGCTATGTTCCCCAAAAGCAGTGGAAGAACATCCGTCTGAGGACTTACTCCGAATTCTTCTGGCTAATTGGTGACAAAAATGACACAACCGTGAAGAACAGCACCAGATGCTCATATGACAGGTAAAGGGCTCACTGCCAAACCACCCACTGGTTATGACTCTCTGAGAGAAAAATTGTATCAAGAGGTGTCAGTGACCAACAGAGAAAACAAATGTACATGAGGCCATCAAAGATAAAACAATGTCCAGGGGAAATGTAATCCAAATGCTTCTAGTCAGGTGCACAAAGCCCTTTGTAGACCAGACTGGGCAGGATTTATACAGAAACGGCCACTGCTGTGGCTCAGGTGGGGACAGATGACAGGATAGCCAGCAGCACTTCTCATCTGCAGGGAGCCCTGCAGACATCTGGCAGAAGGTACAGCTGCCTTCTCCATGCCAGCTTTGCACTGTGCCTTTTGCTCTTATGTTTGTAATTTGGATTGACAAATGCACAGTAAGGTTCTGCTTGGAGAGGGGACACCTCACCTTGCCCTGGACATGTGACAATCCTGCTGCCACTGCAGTTCCCTCAGCAGGGACAAGAGTACACCAATTATTAGAACCCAGAGTCCTCTTGAAGGATGAGTTTCTGGGTCTGAGCAGGACTTCATTGATACTCCAGTAGTTGTCCTGTGATTTTTGTATCCAAAGCAGGGCTTTGAAACTTACAGCATTGTTGGGTGGGTTTAGACAGAAGTCATTTAATGCTGGCTTCCAAGGTCAGTGCACATCAAGATAATTATGTGCCTCTCTGCAAAGGAGACACCTAAAGGAGCTGACATCTCTGGGTGGGCAGTCCATGGGTAAGGACAAACCACACATAGCTGTGACGTCATCAGAACTACCTCTTTGGCCACCAGCTCAGTGCAGTGTAGCTGCCACAGGTCAGGCACTCCATCACAGCACCCCATTCCCTTGTCCCTTGCAGGATTGTGGTCAGTGGACAGAAGCTCATCCAGGCTGTGGTACCACACTCTGTGAACATCTTTGATTTTCAGGAGGAATTTCAGATGACCGAGGAGCAGGTAGGCACAGCACAGCCTTTGCAGCAGCAGGGAAGGGCTAACACAAGAGCACAGAGCCAGCAATGTCCAGGCAGTGCTGAATACAGGCCTGGCTGTAAAACCAGGTCACTGGTGACTATCACTCCCAAACTCCCAAATACAATGCTTACGTGCCACCTCCCCACATCCAAGCCCTGTACATCCAGGCAGGGCTTGGACAGAACATAGGCGGCTCCCAACCCTCTGTGCTGTTGTCTTGCAGGCGCTGGGAGTGAGCGACCATTTCCCAGTAGAATTTGAGTTAAAAGCAAAAGGTGGCTTTTTCAACTGGCTGAGATCAAAGTTTTCAAGGAAGAGGAGACCAAAGAAGAGCCGCTCATTGAGATCATGAGCATACCAAGTCCTCTTACCTGGCATAGAGATACACAGGTGTCAACAGATCTTGTAGAAGACTGGTATAGAATTGCTCACAGCAAGTGCAATATTTAGTGAGTAAAAAAACCCAAATATTTTGTTAAAGTTCAAATATATTGAGTGAGAAGGCAAATTAAGCCTCCATGCTATTTTTTCTTCAATGTATACAGAAATAAATCCGTTAGAAGTAGCACACTGCACTTACTGTACTGGTCACAAATATAAGGAGCAATTGCAAGGCTAAAATATTTCTGTGTGCTTTACCTGCCACACCTGAAGGGCAGGGAGCTCCACATGTTCCCATGGACTCTGGTGCTCTGCCATTTCTCTACAGGGGCAGAAGGATTAAAAAGGACCTTTTTGCATCATGTGTGTGTGTCTCTGAGTGTGTGTATGTGTGTTTATGCTTCAGAGCTGCAACCAGTGGACATGAGGTTGTACCTGGTGGTTTGCAATGTAGAATATTGCTGAATTTAGAGTATTTCTCAGTGAGGGGCTTAAATTGGTCACAGCATCCAGGGATATGGGAAAGACAGAAAGAAAAGACAGAGGGACAGGCAGTGAGAGCCCCTTTTCTGCATTGCCCCAGCTTGGGGCAGCAGGAAGCTGATGGTTCTCATACCTGCCCACCTGCAGACCTCAGGTGAGACGTCCTAGGGATCCCAGGTGAAACTGCTGCCAACAGAGTGTCATAAAATTCACATGAAAATCTGATTTCAGCATACTGGTATGGAAGTGAACTGCATCCTCTCTCCAAAAAAAAATCTCTATGGCAGCCCAAAGTCCTCTGATGAACCAGACTTTAATGATGATTATTTAATGTAATGGTGCAGCAATCTATTTTACTACCTCAGCCCACAGGCAGCATTTAGTGCAAACCAAACCTTGTCACACAGATGGCATCTGGGGAGTGGGAATAATCCAACTGTTAGTCGAGACAAATATTCATCTGCCTTCATCAATGCACCCCAGGTTGCCTGCTGAAGAGGCAGGGAGGGCAGGTGAGTGAGAGAAGCTTTGTGGGGAGGAAAACAGTTTGGCATTTGTGAAACCCACTGTTCAGGGAGAAGAATTGAGGAAAGAAACTAAATTAAGAGAAAATTATCTCAGGAGGTTGTGTGCAAGGCAGGCAACAAATCCTCCAACTTTTAGTAGCAATTAAAGTTGAAATGATGCAGCATTTTGTATGCTCCCTCACTTACAATGCAGTCAATACAAAGGAAAAAGCCTGATTTAGAACAAATATTTACATTGGGATTTTTGTAGAGATGCCACTGTCTGGCTGACATCAGTGATGGTTCACGTGAAGGCTGAAATCAGTCTGAGTCTCTGGCCTCACATCTTGCTTCTATGTAAGTACTTTCTGTCTCCTGGCTTTCAGAAAGGAGTAGTACATAGAGAAAGAAGTCACCCTCCAGAAAAGCAATAATGGACATATTCAGTCATGAAAAATATATAATTACAACTAAGTTTTACTGGAAATATTTGTCCTTACTTGCAACATTTGGTATAGCCCTTTATCCAGCACTTTAAAATAAGAGATGTGGCCAGAGAGCACCCTTGGGAGTGATGTCAGTGGCTGTCAGTCCAGAGCAGTGTGCTGGGTTTGGCTGGGACAGAGTGAATTTTCTTCACAGTAGTTGCATGGACATGTGTCTTGGATTGGTGGAGAAAACTGTGTTGATAACAGAAGGATGTTTTTGTTGCTGCTGTGTAGCACTTACACAGAGTCAAAGCATTTTCTGTCTCACCCCACCAGTGAGTTGGCTGGGGAAGCACAAGAAATTGGGAGGAGATGCAGCCACAGCAGCACTGACTCAAGGGATATCCTATACCAAATGGAGTCCTGCTCAGCACTCAAACCTTGGGGGAGAAGAAAGGTTCATCTTGCAGAGGTGCTGAGCTTATGACCAACAGAGAGACATCTTAAAGAAAAATGATGCTCCTCCATGGAGAGCTGGGACACCATTTTGTGGGATTCACAGCAGAGAGCATCTGCACTCACATTGTACGCTTGATAGAGGCTGGGAGGTGTCCCAAACTCCTACTGTCAGCACAGTCTGTCTCTCTAGATATTCATTAGACAATATTATAATTACATCCCAAAATATTTAACAGCTCATGTTGTCTCTAGATTTTCCCCCCTGGGGATCATTACCCAGCTGTCCCAGCTGCAAAGGGGTTTTAAGTTGTTCCAGCCTGCAGGAGCCTCAATATATTCTGCAGACAGAACAAAGTTTCTTTTTGATGACTAAGGCTTCTTGAGCTTTATTTATGATCAAACAGCAGTTCTTCACTGGGAATTCAAAATTCCTAGAGAGACTTTGTCTCATGCAAGCCAGATTTCAGATCACAGCTGTGAGAGAAACAAAGAGGCTCTTCTGAAACAGAAAACTGTTTCCTTCCCAGCAGCCCTGTTCACAGAGAACAGGGAGCAGAGGGAGTTCAGCTGAACAAAAAGTGCTAAGATCCCCAATCCCCCAGGCTGGGGTCCTTGGGAAGCCCTTCTCCAGTGCATGGTACTGGAGGCATCCTCACTTCCCATAGACCCAAGGTCTCCACTGCCCTGCAGAGAGACCCCTCCCCAGCCTACAGAAGGTCTCTCTGCTTCTCACCTCACATAAACCCACACAAGGAAGGTTTTTACTGCCCTGGGGGTGTAAGTTTCTTGGCAGGGAAACACCCAGGAAACCACAGCAGCAGCCCAAAGCAGGACTGCCTCATCTCTACAGCCTAAATCATCTCTGCTGGATAGGTTTGTTCATCTGCACCTTCAGCTGAAGAGGGCTCATGTCCTCTTCCTGCCTTGGCACTGCTCCCCACTAACCCACAGCCCTGACACCTCTCTGCCTGTGCCACAGGGTGAGAAACCCTTTGGCCCAAAGCAAGGCTCTGCCTACCTCCTTTTGCCTCTTCTGAGCTACTGGCAGCAGTGAGGGCGTAGGAGAGCTGGTACAGAACCCCACAGGGACCCACCTGGCTTCTTCTTTCAGGGGCTGTACCTAATATCCAATCTAAGTCTCCCCTGGTGCATCTTGAGGCTGTTTCCTCATCCAACCCCCCACCTGGCTATACTCTCCTGTCAGCTGCTGTAGAGTGATAAGGTCCCTCCTGAGCCTCCTTTTTCTCTAAGCTAAACAACCACACCTACCCCAGCTACTCCTCATAAAACTTGTGCCCCAGACCAGATGTTCACATGTACAGATGTTTGGCCACATACAGACATGCAGCAAACAACTAAGCTGCCGCCCCCAGAAGGGCTGTGTTGTGCTGCCACACAGCAGGGCTGGTGGCACTGACAGAAAAATCAAAGGCAGAAAAATCAAAGAGCCTACCAGTGTGATAGCAGCAGCTGGTCCAAGCTCAGCTGTTTCATGGCTCCCTCAGCCTCTGGAGGGATTGTGAGGAGCACTCATGCCCCAGGCTGGAGCTGGCCACTCACTGACCAAGCATTTGCCACGGAACAGGACCACGAGTGGAGCAGGGGCTTCCTTGGGCATGAGTGCTCATGTGGCACTTGAGGGGAGCTTCTCTCAGTGCCCTGTAGCCCAGAGCTCAGTGGTCCTGTGGGGGCTTTTCTCTGCCAAGCAAGCCTGGGAGATGGAGAGACGGAGGTGAGGATAGCACTCATCTTTCTCCTGCCTCTAGTCAAAAGAAAAACAATCTTAAAAACCAATTTCCCCCCCTCCATCTATGGATCATTAAAAGCCCCTGCAAGCTCCCATGAGTTCCTTGCCCAGAGTAACGCGGCTTTTCCTTCCGCAGGGCTCCTGCCCCTGCCAGCGGAGCCAGGCACATATGAACATTACCGGAGCCCCCTCTAGTGGCATCGCTGTACATCCCGGCTGGCCGGGGGATTCCCGGGGGTATTCACACCCAGACCCTCAGCAAACGGAATTTCACCCTCCTCAGCTGGGAGCTCATGGATCTTCATCACCCCATGTTCTCCACACAGACATCTCCATTCACGGCAGACAGCCCATGGCTGACCCCCAGGAGTCCCTGGGCCCACCGTGTTTCTACATGAATTTTGCAATAAAAAGAGAGCACTTGCTGGCTTGAGGTCTGGTTATTCATTGCCCACAGTTATTTAACCAGGAAACATGCTGTGATGAGCCTCACGAGGTCGTAGCAGCTCCCAGGACCAGGTGCTGGCAGGATACAGGGCACATCCACCCCTGGGACCCCTTGGTGTTCCTGCCATACCTGCACCAGGAGCACAAGGGCAGCTGGCTTGGGCCAGCGGTGACCACAGCCCTTCCTGCCTGTCCAACCCCTTGGGATGTCATCTAGTGACTGTGCTTCTGCTCTTTGGTGGTTTGTACCTGGTTTTGGGAAAGACATGAGGCTTATATAATTAAACCTTGAATCATTATATATATACATATGTGTGTATATACTGGTTCTGGCACCAGTGCCACCATCCCCTGTCTGTAACAGATGCCACCTTTTCCAGTGCCAGGGGAAACTGCAATCAATTCGTATCAGAGGCTCTTTCTGCAACCACAGAATCACAGAATATCCTGAGTTGAAAGGGACCTACAAAAATAATTGAATCCAACTCCTGACCCTACACACAACTCCAAAATTTACTTCATGTGCCTGAGAACATCGTCCAAAGGTTTGTGAACTCTGACAGGCTTGGGGCCATGACCACTTGCCTGGGGAGCTCTTTCCTGTGCTCATCCACCCTCTGTGTGAAAAAACTTCTCCTAATATCCAGCCTTGACCTCCCTGAGCTGGGTTTAGCTCACATTCCTCTCCATCATCCTGACGGTTCAGGGACACAACGTCTGCACTCTCACCTGGTATAAAACTACAAGTGCCCTTTCTCTGCAGGCTGGTTTTCCAGCCAGTGTGAAAAACAATGTTAAATGCTTTGTGTGTAATTTTAAATATAGAGTCTCAACTGTCACTGCTTGCAGGAGCAATTTTCTTGTCTTCTCTTCTGGTAGAGAGAAGACAGATTTATAAGAATTAATTTCCATGTTGGCAAAGTAGCAAAAAACCTTCCCTGAAAAGCTCTGCAAATGCTGGCATTGAGATATGAAGGCTTTCTGTGCCTCTCTGCTGGGAGGAGAACTTGACCCCAGCCCACCCTTCCCCCATTTTTGGAGATGCCAGATGCAAAATCCCACCCCCCAAACAAAACACCCTAGCTGGACATCACTGTCAGAAGGAAATATCCACCCTGGCAAGGC
This sequence comes from Urocynchramus pylzowi, assembly GCA_013397555.1. Classification (NCBI taxonomy): domain Eukaryota; kingdom Metazoa; phylum Chordata; class Aves; order Passeriformes; family Fringillidae; genus Urocynchramus; species Urocynchramus pylzowi. The sequence continues at coordinate 805,070 of VZRH01002391.1, forward strand.
CAGCTCCTCCATGGGGCCCAAAGGACTCCACGGGGCCCAAAGGACTCAGCCTACCAACTCAGCAAGGATGTAAATATTTGCAGTACCAAGGTCTTGCAGAAAGGGAGCACAGCACAGGAAAGAGCTGTCAAACATACCTCTAGGTCCTGCTAAATCATATTTTCCAATTATTTTTTTTTAAATCATATACACTAGCTTTTCATTAATGACATTTAAAAAATGTGCTTTAAATCTCAGTCAAATTAACAGCAACAGGAGCTATAAACCCAACCTGATTTAGTGACAATATTTCGTCTAAGCATGCAATATAAATTCACAGCTATGAAAATTAACTCTGAAAGTCTGAGAAATTCTGAAAAGCCATTTAAAAGCCTTTTTTCAGGAGGCCTTGGTGAAACAGCCCCACACAAGAGGGGACCTGGCAGCAAGGCTGTTTTGATAACCTTCAGTGAAAGGGACCTGAGAATATTAACCATTACTGAAGGCTGTGGAGGAAAAAATGCTGTAGCTCTCCCTGCTGCTTTTCCAGCTTGGACGGAGCTGTGAAGATATGGCACCTGGAATGGGAATATCTCTCAGTTACTGTAACACAAAGAAAAATTACTTTTAAAATAAACATTTGTTTAGAGGAGTTTGGGAGCTTGATGCTGAAATGTTCAGGTACCCAGGGGGCTTAGTCCCAGCAAGGCTGGGTGCTTCAGTATATGTTCTGCACCGCTGCTGTCAGCAGCAAAATTCCAAATACTCCTTTCTCCTGCTCTGGATGTGGACAGGAGATGCAATAAATAAGGAAAAAAAGTAAGAAAAAAAAGATCCTCCAAGCACAGATAAACACCTGGGGATGCTGCCAGCAGCTTTGCAAGTCCCCATTCCTTGCGTGTCAGAGCTGTCCCTGACCTGGCAGAGGACAAGCAGGCAACCAGTTTCATTTGGCTCATGGGAGAGCATGGCACTGCCAGCTGTCATAATAACAAATGGTTTGGAAAGTCTTTCCTCAGACAAATAAAAAACACTGTAAAAAAACATCGTGCCATTCCCTGAATTAAATTTCATGCAACTCCTTCCCAGTTTCTGTCAAGTGATGTCTGTAACCCCTTTGGATAGGCTTTTCCATGTGATTTATACACAGTTTGTTCCCTTTTTTTTCCCGGTGAAAAAAAAGTGCATTGTATGCACTGCAAGTACATTTCAATGTGGAGTAAAAAATTAGTTAGAAAAAAAAAAATTAAAACAAATAAATGCAGAAGCTAAAAAAGAGTAGAGGAAAAAAAAGTTTCTGGATTTGAAATGTCACAATCTCACTTTCAACAGACAATTAGAGGGAAAAGCAATTACAAGGTTTCCATAATCTTACCAAACCCAGAGCCCTGCTAAGCAACAGGCCTAGCACCCATATTGTCAATACACCCAGCTGACATCAGAGCAGGTCAGGGTTTTTTGGGGGTAGAGATCCAGCTTGGTCACACAAAGTGCTCTGTACAGGCCCAGGCCTGGAGACTGACCATTGCAGCAACATGGACAAAAAAAATTAAGTATACAGAACACTTTTACACACACAACATATATATATATATATATATACACACACATACATATAATGATTCAAGGATTAATTATATAAAGATTTCAAGTAAAGATCAATTATGTAAAGATTGAATAATCTGAACTATTAAATAAATATTTAAATAATATTAAATATTTTAAAGTGAAAGATATTAAAATAATTTTAATGCATATATTTAATTTATTAGAGATACTCACAGCTGCACAAGGCAAAATGCAATTATCAATTTTGCATGCAACACCCCAGTATATGACATATTGCCATGCTGGCTGCAGAGATGGCCATCAGGAACACAGAGCCAAGGCCATGGACAGCCAGACGATTCTGAAAAGGGAACTCCAACAGCTCCCCAAAGCAAAAGAGAAGGCCAGTGGGCAACCAGTGAGATCCCAAGGTATGGCAGGAACAAGCACAGCCCAGGGTCAGGGATGGCTACCAGGCATACTTGAGCTGCAGGATGAGAAGGACAGGCTGAATGTATGGGTTGGGAGGAGCTCCAGGACATCATCTCCAAAGACCCCTTCTCTTTGGCCATTGAGATGTACAAATGTATCCCCTCAGTACCAGGTAGAGGCTGGAATGCTCGAGAGTTACCATCCCATGGCAGCTGCTGTGCTGCAGGGACTTACCTTCCACCACGCACCAAAATACCCAGTGAACCTCCCAGATATGCCACGCATGTGTTCCCATGTGGCAGTGCCCTGCCTTGGGGCTGCCCTGGGTCACTGCCAGCAGCAGGCAGGACTCCAGATGGCTACCAGGGCACTGCCAGATCTAGTGCAGTGCTTGCAGGACAGCTCGGGCCAGTTAAGGAAGGATGAAGTTCCAAGTGGGACTCACAGGTACTAAGTGGTCAAATCCTACTGCAAACCACCAAGGAGAGAGACTATAAACAAAGAAGGAAATATAAACAAAGAAAAAAAAAAAGAAGAAAAAGAACTTAAGGTCAACCGAATTAACAGAAAAGCACTTCCACACCTAAAGGCAAAAAAACTGATGCTAGTCCTCTTTACTGAAGAAATTGCATCTTGTACCATTGCAAGTCTGCCCAGCAGGAGGCACTGGGACACCAGTAACACATACACGACACCCCAGCCTGCTAAGGATAGCCACTGCACCTAGAAACCTTTGTCAAGGTGCCAAAAGCAGAACAGAATGTCCCCCAAAGCACTGATCTGTGCCCAACACAGTCAGTCGTCAGCTGGCAGAGCCAGTGGAGGTAGCTGAATGTTGTTGTCCAAAATCAACCCTGCCAAGAAGCTCTTCTCATCACCACCGCTGGATGCTTGCTGTCCTTCGCAAGGTCTTATTTGTGGCCACCCCACAGCTGTCAGTGCCCAGGCCAGACAGAGTTGGTCACTTGAAGCAGAGCTCAGCTTTTACTGGAGGTGACCCCAGCCACAATAACAACCAGGGTCTATCAACTTCACCGACAACTCCTGCTAATTTCAGCTGGTGTCATTAAACCAAGACAAGGGGCAAGAGGCAAGAGAAGGCCAGAGCAAGCACAGGGTGGACTAGGACATAGGAGTTATGCAGGTGAGATGCTCTCAAGGTTTATTCACACCAACAGCTGTATCCAGGCTTGTTTTGTTTAAAAACATTGAATAGGAGGCTCACGCTGACATACCTACCACAAGGCTAATGAGTTAACTATAAAAAGGAAATAATCTGATAAGTCTGGGGCAGGAAAGTCCTTGGCAGCCACTGCATCTCAGGTTTCAAGGGGCTTTCAGCAGGAGAGTGTTTGGAAAAACATCTGCTGGTTTCCATGGCTGTGCCTGGAGGTGCGGGCCCCAGGTGCAGGGAGACACCTTCCGCAAACAACCCCAGGGATTCCGGGGGAGCAGCGGGTGCGGGAGCACTCCGGGATCACAGCCCAGATAGCAGCTCCAGGGACACAGCGCTACCCCTGTGCCTGGGGTCTGCACAGGGGCAAACCAGCACAGCTCTGTAATGCTCCATCCACACTGTGCCCACTGCACCCTGCACATTTACATATGGCTTAAACTTCTGCCATTTTGTTTTCAGGGAAAAAAAAAAAAAAGGTTTTAGGGGAAAAAAGTTAATGGTGTTGAGGTTCTGCCCAAATTTTCATGACTACCTGCACAGCCCATAGGCTATTTGGTCTGCCTGAAACTGCTGTGTGGTGTAGTTTCAGTCTGAACTGTACTGACTACATATGAAAAGAATCCAATGTTGTTTTTAGCATGCACGTTTTAATGAAGCAAACATTTCTATTTAATAAGTTATAAGATAGAATTTTACAATCCTGCATTTTATTCCAGTTTATTTTGTTTTTACTTTCTAGTTTACAATGTAGTGAGCATTTCACATTAAGGCACTAAAAAAGCAGAGTAAAAAAAACCCCAACCTTCCTTTTTTTCCCAGTAACTCTGATGGAGAGCAGTACATCCACATGTAACTACAGAACCATAAGCATGAACTTCTCCTGAGGGACACTGACATGTCAACAGGTTTTCAACAAATCCTACCTTCTCCAAACTGCAGAGTTTGAGCTCATCAGGAGAGTTTACTAACCCAGGAGCTGACAGTAACTCAAATATACACCTGGGAAGTAGTATGGAGTAATCTGGGACAAACTGACAAGTTACAAGGAAGTTTCCACTCCCTAACCCCCAGCAGCAACGCCTGTTGCAGCACAAAGGGGATTTCAGGAGAGATGAGTTTGCTTCAGGCATGTCCTTGGACTGAGATACAATAAAACACCTTGAACCAAAGAGGGGTTTGTTCATTGATATTGCTATTATTGGTATTGCTATTACTGGTAACTTCACAGACCCACCCTGTGTCCCACTGCAGGTGTGGATCCCATTCCCAGGGTGGCTTCTTTGCCTCATCTCAGACACCAGCCTGGCCTGCAGCCTCCAGGGAAACCAATGGTCATCTTCTCAACACACCTTGGTGCTCTGGACTGCAGCGACTCTGGGTCACACAGGTGACAGCCATGCCTGGCTTGGCAAGCTCAGGGGCTTTACTTAACCCAGCCAACCCAGGGCTTGCTCTTAAATCAAAAAGCGTGGGGGGGTTACCTGTAAAGTTGAAGAAACATCACCAGCATCCCAAGCTCATTAAAAACCGTATTACTAGCATTATGGCCAAAAAGCTATCTCTGTCTCTAGAGTTACAAAGCATTAACATAGAGGCTGAAAGCTTACAGGAAGTTATTTTCAATTTGCTTTTGGTTTGCTATAAAAGATAAACTTTTTCTAAATGTAAACCATTGGCAAAGCATTTTCAGAAACATTTTAAATTTGAGTGGTAAAGCTACTCTTAATAGCTTTTTATAATGTTAAGCATTAAAATTGATCAAGTATACGAAGGCACGAACTATAGTACCAGTTTTACCTCATTTCTTTACAGAAAAGAATTTGAACTGGGGACAGCCCAAGTCATATTCCATAACTAAAATGTAAAGTCTCCAGTCAAAATCAGTAGTTAAGATACCCAATTACAAAGACAAATTCCAGTTTTCAATTAACATCTAAAGTCTTTAACATCTGCAAGGGAAATTAGTGTCTAGTCACCCACATGATTCTCCAAACATTAACAGTGGCCTGGACAGTACTATAAAGGTACAATTTGAGGAGACATTAAATAAATTGACATTAGGTTGGTAAGTAGGATAGAAGTGAAATGCTTGTAAAAACAGTTAGAATTTATGTCTGACTATTGAAATGTGAGCCGTGTGTATCTAGAAACTGCATTTTGCAACACGACTGCACACAGTACAACTCTAGATGTGAACTCGAGCTCAGAGACCACCTGACAGCGCGTCTATGGAACGGTGACATGGAAGGGACTCCCAGGAATGTGCTCGTCACCCCACTTCACTGCCAGGACATAGTCCCCCCTTTCCTTGACGACATAAGTGACGTTGTACTGATGGCTGCCCAAATGCTTGATGGACACCTCTTCGCACGGTATTGTAGGTCCGTGGACACCAACTAACAGCATGTTGGAACCTATAGCAAAACACACACTGTTAATATCCCTGAGCTTAAACAAGGCAGCGTGGTTGTATCGTAATATAGTGGCTCTGTAACACATGGATTTTATTTTAATTCACAGAGTGGTAGCTGAGCCATACCTCAGATTAATTTGGTATAAGAAGGAATTTTATATTAAAAAAGCTTTCAACCTCATAGAGGTGAGGGTTTATCTGTGCTATTTGCCAGACCTGACAGGTTACCACTAAGCAGAGCACAGGAATCATCAATGCTGCTTGTGAAAACAAGCTGGTATTGCTTTATGAGTACTTCATCAGAAATTATTAGCAGGGGCCAGTGGACACAGCTGGCCTGTAATCCACCCACCACAGAGCTCCCAGATGGTGATGATGATGAGCATCAAAAGGTAACAGGAACACTGTGCATTGCATGCTACAATGCACCACAAGGGTTGCTTAAGTTCAGTAACCTGTTTATTCTCATGCCATAATCCTGTGGTTCTTTCAGGTGCACCTGGCTCAGACAAAGCCATTTGGAGAGGAACTTCATGGCCTCTGTATTAGGACTGACTTGGTGAGCACAGTATAGTACTCAGCATTTTTCTTTAGTACCAGATCATTACCTCAAGCTCTAAATTTTAACTCTGCAAGTTGGTTTAAGGGAAAAAAAAGCTCAGCTAAACCACTGATCCTGAACACCCTTCTGGTTCCTGTATTCATACCTGCTTTGCTGCAGTCCACTGAGAAGGAGCTTTTCTGACCCACAAAAGCCTTTGAGAGTCCTGCTCCCCGGGACACCACTTTACTGGCATCTGAGGTGGATTTGGGAATGCTGCTATAGCAAGTTTCAGTCGATGACCTTGTCACTGACTCCACCAGGATGGAAGAGGTTTCGTTGGCACTGCCTGGACTAACCAGCCGCTGCCCTGGAAACAGAAAAGATTTCTCACATTCAGATTTGCCCCATCTGAAAGGCATTCAGATGGAGGTTTCAAAACCCTCCTAATGACGAGCATGCATTCTGCATCCAAAATGCATTTTTGGAGAGGAGCAATTTCCTACTTGGGTTTTTAAGCTGACATCTTCCAGCACTGCTGGCAACAATCCCATCCAGAGCCCTCAAGTGGCTAAAGGACCACAGGAACTTCAGGATTCATTAAGCAAAGCGGGTTGCTTAAGAAGAGTTAATTGTGCTCCAATCACCAAATGCCAAAAATTACTTGAGTTGGCAGAAAAGCAGGTGCAATTTTGCAATAACCCATTTTGAAAGCAGAGCATGTCCCAGCCTGGGGGAGCGCAGTCCTTGCCACCCTCTCCCGAGAGCATCACCACGCTATGGGCGCCACAAGAGGGTTTCACAAGCTCAGGGGGAGGAGTAGAGATGAGCTTCAGCCTGTGCTTAAACACAGTGCTGGAGAGAGAACAAGCTTCCTAAACCAGCCTTCCTGACTTCACCTAGGAGCCTCCCAGACATTACTGACCTTTGGATAGGTGATACCTACACCAAAATGAGACCAAGAGAGGCAACACATGCTACAGGTGAGCAGGTTTCAGGCTTTGAGGGTGGGGGGAAATGGGTAAATAAGTCATATTTCCCTGTGACCCATGCAAGACCCTAGCACTAGATCAGGACTTAATATTACCCCATAAAGCTGTTTTATGGCCCATCACTAGTCAAGCTGCCAAGCTCTGTGACTACTGCTTTTGTAGCTGCTCCTGAGACCCCTCATCTAGGCTTTGGAGGTGATGGGGAGAAATGTTTTGTTTCTCATGGTTTTGGGCACCTAGACCAGAACGCCACATTGTCTCGGGAGGATTTTTTTGCTGAATGACATGACCTACTTCAGGCACAGAGTAAATACTAGTTAGCTTTTTACCTGTAACCTTTGCCTTGAAAGGGCTGCCCGCTATGTGGTTAGGTCCACCATATTTAACTCCAATTAAATAGTTTCCTGGAGCCATGGGTGTGTACATGACTTTGTAACCTTCTGGAGTTTCCTGGCAGTCCATTTTCACCTTTGATGGCCCTTCAATTGTAACAGAGAGGGTACCTGGACCAGCCTTGGTCGTGTTAATGAAAAACTCCGATTGCAGTCCTAGAAAGACGTAGCACAGTGAGACACACTCTTCCTCACACCTGATGTTACACATGCAGCTTCAGGCATTAAATACAGGGCAATTCAGTGCAAGAGCAGTCTGCCCAGAGCTGCAGGCAGGGAGGGACACCACATCCACCCCAGCAGCCTTGCTCAGGCCAGCCCCAAATGGAGCTCTGCCCCCTGGCAGCCTCTCCAGCTTCATCCTGCTCCCTCCTCCAGTTAGGTTATGTGACTGTGTGGGAGAAGGGGTCATGACAGCTCTTCAGGACTCAAATGGAAGTAATTTGGTATCAAAAAACTGGCTTAGAGAGAAAACAAGAGCTTTTCTGCTGGGCATCAGAGTCCACACCCACACAGCTCCAGCATGGCTAAGTTTGGGAGAGCTCAAAGCTGTATTGCTGCCTGGACTGCAAATCAGCAGTGAAGAGCCCACAAGAAAGCAGGAAGGACAAGGGGCAGGAGATGGCCTGGAGGAGATGTATGTTTGAACTGCTTGGCAACAGCACTCCAAGCAGTTTGTGGAAACAAAAGCTTGTTTAATTACAGCATCTGGTTAACACAGCTGAATTATTGCTGCTAATACTAAGCCAACGACACAATGCCAGCAACACAAGAAAAAATTAAGTAAGGCTTTCAGCCCCCAAATAATTTACTGTCAGATCTGGCATCAAATATTTATGATCTTTGGGCTGTTGCATGAGACACTGTTGAGAAGGAATAAAGTGCTCAGGCACACTCAAAACCAGGATGGCAATGGGAAAGTTTGCTGCTGTTGCGATGGAAGCATGAAGACGTGGGAATAAACTCGGGAGAAGTTTCTAGCCTCCCCACAAAAGAGGTTGTTGTGTTACAACGCTGGAAGAGCCCAGCTCCTACAGAGGATTGTCATTTTCCAGTGCTCCAGCAGCCCATCCCCCTGGCACCACCAGCCCAGGAGGCCAGGCATCAGCCCACAATGTCCTGCTCAACTGGAGAGAAGTTAATTCTCAAAGCCAGCAAGCTTCACAGCTTCTTGCTAAGACTTCTTGCTCCAGAGGCACTGCTCTCTCCTGTGCCCCAGATGAAGGCTCGCATTGTTGGAGGCTGCAGACGCTCAGCCCTCCCAGGGGGACAGTTCAGGTGCTCAGCCACTGAAACCCCTACACTGGGTCATTGTTCTGAAATGCTACTCAGCAGCTCCCAGGGCACTGCGCTTTTGGCAGTGGCCAGGATTCAACAACAGGGCACAGAGAAGCTTTGCTGAAATTTAACAGTCTATTTAGATTAAAAACAACCCCAAGCACCCTTATACATGAAGAAATAGTCCCCTGTTCCTGATGCATCACTGGCTGGTATTAATGAGTGCTTTTGTTTCCACCTATGAAAGGAGCTCAAGCTACATCTTTATTTTATAGAGTGTATCTGCATGTTTCCAAAACCAACTGCTTGGCTCCTCCAGAACAGCAGAAGCTTTGACTGAATAACTGCAGTATTTTTTTTTTCACAGGGAGAAAAAAGGTATGAGATGGGATCCACAGGAGACAGCAGCAGATAGGACAAAACAAACTAGCTATTCCCTTACACTAAAAAAGGAGAGAAAAATGACCATTTTACTCTGCTATTTACCTGTGTGTGTGGCCTGAGCAAGAACACAAATAAATCAAAGTGCATATCCTGGAATGTTTTTGAACTTACTAAGGCTACAAATCATAGAAATGAAAAAACAAACCCTAAACCCTACATTCTCGAGTTGAGAACTATCAGATGAGGCAGCCACAGCAGACAACGAGGTGCCAGATTTCCAAGAAGAGACTGTTCACATTGCATCTGGAGCATGAATAGCACACTACAAACAGAACAACCCACCTTCTCCCTACTGCATTTCACTTAAGATTTCTTAGAGGTGCATGCACCAAAGGGAAGCTAACAGGAAAGGTAACACTCTCATACCCATTTAATTAACACAAGTTAAACAAGATTCTTTCATCTCTAGACAGACAACTCAGACATCATGTTCACGTGTGGAACGGAGCCAGAGCATCTCTGGAGCTCAAGGGACCACTGACGTGGAGCTAACCAGCAGAGCTGTAGCCCAGCTGCTAACCAGAAGTTCAGTGGATGCGTGTTGAAGTTGCTGATTTACATAAGTTTTAAGCTTGTTAAGTCTCAGTATAGGCTGCAGACTTGTGAGTGATGGTTATAAGACATGAGGAGCATGCTAGAAAGCAAAATTAGCCTGCACTCAGTTCAGCAGAGAATGTAGGTTAGTTCAGCTGCCTTAGCAGGTGAAGTCATGTAAAAGTATGCCTAGAAATAGGTTCTGAAAGTTTTAAAGGCCAAGTGCAAGCAGGTCTATAGGAGAAGGGTTACCCGTGGTGCCGCTCTCCAGGCCAGATCCATAGGCTGTGACAAGGGCAGGGTTGCCCGCCTGGCCGGGCTCGCCCACGCGCACTTTGAAAGGGCTGCCCACCACATGGCTCCCATTGAACTTCACATCAATGGAGTGGATGCCGTTCTCGTGGGGGATGAACCGAACAGCGTATTTATCTGCAACAGAGAAGGGGCTCTTCTGACAAACCAGAGGCAACAATCCAACCATAAACCACCAATTAAACCAAACACAGGGTTGATTAGCAATCCGAGCTTCTGAAAGCCTTTGACGTATTTTGGTCACAGTTTAAGTGAGCTCAGCTACACTAGCTGCTAAATTTGTATTTAAGCGGGAAAATGCTGTATTTATCACAGAAGGTTTTACAGCTTGTGTTTCCACATTGTTCACTAGGACTTGATCTCAACTGTCATCTACTCTGAGGATTATTTGCCTCACTCATGCACTAAACATGAAAACTGAAACACAGCCCAATCTGTCGGCAGCTGAGGGAGCTGTGTGTAGAAGAAAAGCAGCTGGTCAGAGCAAGGCAAATCTTACCAGTGAGCTGAGTGTGCTGCTCTGACACCACACCTTTATCTAATGAAGTAATTTAGCAATTTGCTGATATTTCACATTTTTGATTGTGTGTTAACTCAGAGGCAGGACTGATCTCCCCCAGCTGGACAGCTGCTATTTGTTCATAGTGCAGACCATAACTCATACAGACTTCAAGTGAAAAAGAGAAGCTCACTGCTGAAACAGGTGTTGAGCTTTCTGTAGTGTTTGCTTATAGACAGCTTTCTTGACATTTCATGTGAAGGAGTGTGAGTTAAAAATAAACTATTAGTCAAAGATCAAAGCATAGCTTAGAGAAATAAGCTTCTTCCCTGGTTAAATTCAACAACTACATCATATTTAATTTACTACTAATGTCACTGTACCTTCACTGGCAAGCCAAGACTTAAATACCTCTATCTTACACAAGCTGAGGCTCAGTCAGTTCATGGAAAAACATGGACATAATCCTGATTAAATAGCTCTTGACACCAAAAAGACATTTTCCAAGCAACATGCTCATCCTTGGGACACACTATTCGTAAGCCAAAGGAACCAAATTCCCTATGTGGCAGCAAGTGCTTTGGAGATCATGCAATTGTTTTGATCATCATCAAGCTGTGCTCACCTGGCTCCAGCTCAGACACATGGCACTCTTCGACAGCTCCAGTGGGGCTATGGACTTTAGCATCGATCTTGCCCTTTGCCCCGTTCAGCCTTATAGCAAAGGATGCTGGCTGATTAACTTTTAATCCAGACTCCTGAGAATGCAACAGTCAGATTATCAAATTCGTTTCAGACAGCACGAGATTTGTGGCAGGGAAATAACCACTTCAGCATTAGCATTTTGATTTTAATAAAAGGCATAAAGTTGTGACTTGCGTTAACTCTCAAATCAGATGCTCTCTCCCTCTTAGGGGATGGCTGGTTCAGGAGTCACCCACATTGGCTAGGGTGACTTTTCCCATGATAACAGACTGTTTTTGGAAGCCAGACAATTGCACCACATCAAAGAGAGGCAGGTTTACAATACTAGTTACCCATTATCACTGAGGTCAGTCTTTGGTATTCAAGCACTTAATTTAATGGATGCTTAAGCTATAGCTCCATTTTCAGCCCATTCATTCATTCCAGATTCATTCAGGGAAAAGCCTCTGATAATCCAAACGTCTGAAAGAGTAATATGCATGATTATATTTGCCACAAGAGGCTGCATTTAGAACGCCACAAGATGTCTCAAACATAAGAAAGTAGTTTAAAACATGAAACCAGATGTTGTGGTGCTGTCAGGCCATTGGTGGAAGGCGAGACAGCTCCACATCTGGAGTCACAGTGGTCCTCGACCAGCACAGCCCATTCAGCTATGCAGCAGTAATATCTCACACTTAACATACTTTACCTCGTTTCGTTTTCAATTAAATCCTGAAGAGGGAAATAAATGCAACTGAGTAGAACTGAGGTATAATGTAAAAACAAGTCCCTGATGTGGGTTTAGTAGAGGCTGATGCTGCACAATGGACTCCGTTACAGAATACTCAGCTTTATCTGCCTCTCCAGGACTTAACTGAAGTGAGTATTCCTGTCAAAGAGTCTTTAAATGAAACACAAGGCAAACATCAATACCACAGTGACTAATTAACGCCCTCGTAACTCCTGGTTAGAAGAGATACTACCGGATCAGGCTGTCACGGTTCATTTACACAGCCAAGGTGGAGAATTCCTGCAGCCCAGGAAAACTCCTAGGCATCACAGCTGGACACAACCAAAAAAAAGCCTTAACTGAAGTACTAATCACCACTCAAGGAGGTACAGTACATTTAGACACAGATTCTCAGTCTCACATCCAAGCTTCTGGCTTTGGAGATTACCTGTATTTTAATGCCTGTAACCACACACATACACAAATTACATGGTGAAGTTACCAGATGAGCCCAGACCAGCTACAAAGCTGTGATTCACTCTAAGATTCACTACCTTTCATGAATCATCTAAGCTGTGACTCTGTGGTTTTATGGCATCAGCCAGAGCAAATCTGTACCCTGATCTCATGGTGGGGCCACCTCTGTCTGCCTGGCCAGGCTGCAGTGATGTCCCAGCTATGCAGACCTGTGCTACCTCATCCATGGTAATGCAGCTCTTCATGCATGTGCCAAATGAGGAACTTGGTACCAGCATGATCACTGGTGGTTCACCTCTAAGTTTCAGTTCTCCTTGTCCTTCCCCTAGCTAATGACACAGGAAACAGGTCTTAGCTCCTCCAATGCTATTTCTGGAGCCTCTTACTCCTAATTCCCAAGTGTTATCACTTGTAACACACTCAACTGAGCCTTCTGCCTAGCCAGTTACCCAGGGGCCAGTTGCCAAAAATCTCTCTGGCTGCAAGATGAGTTTGAAAACAAGCACCAACCAAGACAAGGCTATTACTTAGAAGAAAGGACAACCATTTTGGTTTTGGAGAACAAGGACGAAATCAGTCTCTGTGGTAAGTTGTAGAGATGTTTCCTTATGTCTCACCTGAAGGCTAGTGACAGTGAGCCTGCGAGCATCATCGGAGGGGGCGATGACAGGAACCAGGTAGGGGCTTTCAGGAATGTGCTCATCATTGAACTTTATGGACACCTCATAGTTGCCTGCAGAGAGAAGAGAAGCAGTGAGTATTCTTAGTTTCCTTGAAAATCACAAGCAGTGTTGTTTCCATGTGATTTGGTCTCAGTACATACCTGGCTCTTGAACTATATATGATGCACCACAAGATCCATCTTTATGGTCATCAAAGGTGATTTCTGCTTTACTTGGGCCTTCTACAGCAATAGACAGTCCTCCAGCTCCAGCTTCTCGTGTCCATATGCTGAACTCAGCTGTTGAAGCACATGAGAGCACACACAAGAATAAGTTTGCTGCTGCTGCTGCTGGGTTGCAGCTTCCTCCTAACAGACTGTAAAGTTCCCCACTTGAGTGTATTTGAAGAATGATAGCTCATCCCATCATCCCAGGAGATAATGTTTAGCAGTTTCAGAGGCTTCTGTTAGCCAAAACACTGCACTGCAGACCTGCACACAGCAGATTCTGGAGCCCACTGAGAGCAGAGGACTCACCTGGAACACCTGTCTCTCCACGCTCCAGCCCTGGACCTCCAGCTCTGACTTTATGGGCTCCTCCCTCGCCCAGTGGCCCCACGGTGAACTGGAAGGGGCTGCCTGGCACTGGCTGCCCTTTGTATTTGACATCCACAGTGTGGACCCCCATTTCTTGTGGCACAAAGCGGACACAGTAGGTGTTTTTGTCACACTCTACAATTTCAGCATCAAAGTTTCTCCCAGAGGGACTGGTTACCTGAGCTGTCATATCAGCACAATCAATTTCTAGCAAGAGAATAAAAATGCAGATTAGAAAGTGAAGCAGGAAGGAGGATCTGAGCTCAAGTGATTACCCAGTACAAATAACAGAGGCACACAGCTATCTGAGCAGAAAACCTGGCCAGCTGCAGCTTCCCAGGTGCTACAGAGGCAGATGAAGTGGCTGGATAAGTGCAGCCAGCTAAGCCTGGCCTACATGATTCACAGTTCCCAGACAGCAGTACAAACATTTAACAGCCAACATGATCTTAAAACCCTGGAGCTAAAGTGAGCTGTGCAGCTCATTCTCCAGCCTGCTGTACACAGAATAAATTAAATTAAGGCCTCACCAGTATTTATTTCTCCATGTGTTGATCATGGTTATGCTTATTTTTAACTGTTTGAAAAGACACATTATCAGTGTTTCTTCCATAAGCTATGTTAATATGAGGATGTCCTTACAAAACTGAAGTTTGTATTTTCCCTTTCTTAAGTACCCCATGCTATACAAGTGCAAGTTGTGGTTTTGGGGACAAGGATTTTTGTTGCTTACCTGGGATTTTTAAGTTCAGATCACATATGCTTCCTACTGTTGCAACAGAAGGAGCCCGTCTTGTTCGTGTGATGCTCTCCTTAACTCTTCCTTCACCACTTATCTTCACACTAAATGGGCTGCCTGTAAGTATCACAGCAAGTCACTCCTCCTCTGCTTATTATATACGCCATTGAGGGCGGAAATGAAAGCTTCCTCTGACTTGTAGGGAATCATAGGGAATGAAATTATCTGCTTATTATACACGCCATTGAGGGCGGAAATGAAAGCTTCCTCTGACTTGTAGGGAATCATAGGGAATGAAATTATCTGCTTATTATACACGCCATTGAGGGCGGAAATGAAAGCTTCCTCTGACTCATAGGGAATCATCACTTTTATACCCAACTAACGGTAGGCCCAAGTCAAATACATGCATGTAACCACAACAGTTTTGGATGCTTGCCACTGGGAGAGAACCTTCCTGAATCTTTGGGACTTATGGTCCAAGCCAGATCACACAGCCCACCCACAGTACCAGAGCACTAGTCAGCCAGATAAGACTTCTGTTGTACCAATCAAAAATTTGCCCAATGCTTCTGCTTACCTGGAATATGTTCGTCTGCAAATTTAGTGGACACAATGTACACACCAGGTACAGTTGGAAAATAGGACACTTTGCAAGTTCCATCTTCTAGATCTTCAGTTTGGATCTCTACCTTGCTGGGTCCTTCAACTGCCAGTGAGATCCCACCATAACCTGCAATGTAGTTAAGTTAGTCTCAGATTTCCAAAGCTCTCCTCTAAATCCAACATAAAATAGTCCAAACCCACAGCAGGCGCTAGTTGGTAGGTTTGTATCATAATGGGCACATGGGAGTTGCATGATGCCTTAATGGCATTTCT
This sequence comes from Urocynchramus pylzowi, assembly GCA_013397555.1. Taxonomy (NCBI): domain Eukaryota; kingdom Metazoa; phylum Chordata; class Aves; order Passeriformes; family Fringillidae; genus Urocynchramus; species Urocynchramus pylzowi. Next base: position 820,381 of record VZRH01002391.1, read on the forward strand.
GTACTCCTAATCAGTCAGAGGCACAGCATGCATTCAGCTCCTAAAATTCTCTGACTATATCCCTTTTTCTTTCAATAATGTTGAAAAGTTATCTAGCAAGCTAAAAAGTTATCCAAGGCTCCACATTTAAGTAATGGGGAAATAAGCATCTTCCTAATTTCCTTTTTGCTATATACCAAATGATACTAGAGCCAGCACCACCTCAGTGAGTCCCTGTTAGCTGTAACAAAGACATGTGCCAGGACTTTACAAAGCACTGTCTGTGGTTAATAAGTGACAACAATCACTGTGCTTAATGGCAGCTGCTGCTTTGCAGCTTGTGACCTGGTGGCTGCACGCTGAGGGAGGCAGTGGTCTGGTGTAGAGTCAATATATATCTCATAGCCCCTTTTTGAGGGAACTAACCAGCATCTCTTGTGTCTACAATGAAGTCACACATTTCAAAGGTTCGTCCTTCTACCAAGCCACGTCCAAAAACTCTTGCCCGTCTGGCATCCCCGATCTCAGACTGGACCACCATGATTGTCACAGGGCTGTTTGGTACATGGCTCCCGTTTTTCTTGATGCTAACCAGATGTTCTCCTACTTCCCGTGGAATGAATGAGATGCCTACAAAGCAGAGAAACGTGAGAAATTTAGTCAGTTTTTATTCATGTTCTACTTGATTTAAATGCCTTAATCACACCAAGAAATGAAATACTGGAAGAGCAGTCTCTTTACTCATGTAAGTGTTGCTCTCAAGTGGACCACAAGGCCATTCATATATGCTGACAAAACCCACTTCAATTGCAACCTGGCATGTCACATGCAAGCTATGACAAGAGGCCACTCTTCATACTTCTCTGTCTTTGGACAACTGTAGCAAACACTATCAACTACTTGGCTGGACAACACTTTTCTGGGAAGGAGCACAGAAGTCAGTCATTTTACAAAGCAAAGCAAGCAGGAGTAAAGACTATCACAGTAATCTCTCAGATCTTACCAATGTGGTTATTGGGCAGCCTCTTCAGAAGACAAGGCTCATCACGACCAGATGGGGCTTTAATGCTGGCTGTTAGGAGACTGAGATCAGTCTCATTGATATCCAACATGAAGTCAGCAGCAGAACCAAGCTTAACCTGAGACCGTCTTCTGTTATCATCTGAATCCATAAAGAGAAACAAGTCATAAAACATTACAAGTTTAAGTGCAGAACAAGTCAGAGGACTTCAAATTCCTGCCACAAACCAGGTTCCCCTGATTTAAAAATATTAAAAATATTGATTTTTAATATGAAGTGCTTCCAGAAGTTTAAACTTTATACCTGTGATCTTGGCTGTGAATGGACTGCCTGGAATGTGTTTGTCATTGTATTTTACCAGGATGCTGTAGTTTCCAGGTAGAGTAGGCAAGTACGTGACTGTGCATGTCCCATCTTTGTTATCAATGCAACTGATCTCTGCTTTTGAAGGTCCTTCAATAGCCAAGTCCAGCCCACCTAAGAAAAAAACAGAGTGGCACTTCTGTAAATCTTTGTGAACACCAGGTCCAAAGATTTGGTCCAGAGAGAAATATCCAGTACCTGGTACTGAAAATGGAGCTTAAATGCATGTTTTCAAAGGACAGCAGCAAAACCAGCTCAGACCAACCCACTAAGGCCACAGCACTATTCAGTCTTTAGATTTACCAAACAGCGATTCCACACCCAGTCATCATCACCTAGATTTAAGCTGTTTTCAGTTTATTTTTAATTGAACAAATAATTTGCACCCAGTGCCACAGGGTACATCTACTGCTCTCTAGGAAGGGGTAATAAACCAGTTTTTAGGTATTACCCCTGCTCTCTAGGAAGGGGTAATAAACCAGTTTTTACTGCAAGTTACAGCCTGATATTTGCATAAGTCATTTGTGTCACATCAGAGATTCATAGTTGGACAGATGAAAGTAAATCAAAGCCAATGTGCATTACACCACCAAGAAGTTCCTCATTTAGGGTAGGATGGGTTTAAAGAACTGACTTACCCTCTCCTGCATCTTCTGTGACAATGGTGAAAGTTGCTGGTTTATTCGCAATCCCATAAATGAGGCCAGGCCCATAAGCAGACACACTGCCACTGTTGGGGTAATTGACATAGAACTGCAGAGGGCTCTCTAACGGGGGTAAAAAACAAAAACAAGCACTTTTAAGGATGAGTGGTCTGGACTACAAGAACTGCTACTCATGTTCCTGAATGCCCTTCTCATTACGTGGTATCTGAAAAACCTTACTGTGACTGTAATGCACTTAACCAAATAAGCCTCAGTTTCTATCCTCAAAAGACACTTTTTCCACAATTTGTGCCACATTCAGTCATGGAAGAGTAAGTGTTACTCTAGTTACCAGAGATAAGCTTAAATGATGTTGCAAAGGGTCTTGTTCACTGCAAGTTTATTTTTAGCACATTGAATCAGAACAAGACTCAGAAGCAGGCTTTCAGTTCAGGCACTGATTCTGAATTTTGGCAACCCAGAATTAGGAACTAGCACAGCACATTGTCTGATTCAATGAACCTGAACTAGCAAATTTGAAGGGTACCAAAAAACGTATTTGCCAGCCTCAGATTAGCTAAGCTGGTGCACAAGTACAGTCACCAACAACCAATAATGGCTTCAAAAAAAGGCACAGATAGCTCTTCAGTCCAAAGTTAGATTTTGCAGCTGGGACAGTAAGAAATTTGATTCATGACAACCTTCAAGAAAGCAACATTGTGGCACATCATCTTTCTATCCCAACATAGGGTTATGGTCTTAGTGACTCAATACAGCAGACAGGTCAGTACCTATGGGGGTGGTATAGCCATAAAGTGCTGAAGAGACTGAAGCAGCACCATGCATCACATCACTGAGCTCCCTACTTCAGCCTAAGTTATGCTGTGTTTCTGTATGAACAGAACCAGCAGTCTCTCTATGAACAGAACCAGCAGTCTCTCTCAGCAGTGCTGAAGGTATTTTGTCTCATATCTACACATCCCTCTACACTTCTGTCCCTTTCTGCCCAGCCCCCCAAAAGCCAGCATGCCTGGAGAACCACAGGGCAGCTACAGCCTCCAGGAGAGGCAGTGTTTCCAGTGGGGAGCTGGTGACGCAAGGACAAAAGAGAAAAGGAATGAAATGCAGTGGTTTCTGTTTGTTAAGAAGCAGCCAGGAAGAAAGAAAGATTACAGCATAATATGCATGTGTGTTTTATTTTATTGCAATCAGATTGAAAGAGTAACTATAGTATTTCAACCAATCAGTTCTCCCCACAGTTTTGAGATTTTTTGCCAATGCAGTTTTAAGGATAAACACACACTGTAACCAGTAGTTTTGTTGTGCACCATGGCAGTAAATTTCAACCTGAAAAACTAGTAGTTAGAAAACTGTGTGTTTCTTCTTCATAATAAAATGTCACAAAAGCCAGTTTCCCCAAAACCAAAATCCATTTTAAGCCTGGCTAGTACTATTAAACCACAATGGAAGGTAATATGTGCTGGCACTTACTCCTTTGCTTTAGTTCTCTCTGGACTGCTTGCAGAGAAAGAGCCGCTGAATGGTAAAATATCCTGGTAAAATATCTTTCCACAGCATGTATGACTTAGCTATAGAACCTCACCAGGGAGCAGATTCATCAGCAGGACTCTGCACTCAGATTTACATCGCCTGCTTTGTCAGACTTACCTGGGATGTGATTTCCCATGTATTTTATGTGCATTTCATGCAGCCCAACCTCAGTAGGAGCATATTTCACTGTTACTGTGCCATCTTTATTATCCATGATATCTGGTGTATCCATCTTTCCAGAGGGCATGTGTACTTCACCTACAAAAGGCCACCATGGGAGTTACAGAAGGAGAAGCTGCCTGCTTCCCCTCTCCCACCCACAGAGAATTGTCTAGCCATTTTAAACAAGCATTTTAAATTGCTAAATTCCTTACCCACAGGCACAAATAGGAGACTAATGGGAACACTAACCAGACATGTTTTCTACTTAAGCGACATGAATACAAGGCAGTGGTAGACATCTGGCAAACAGTCCTGTGACCTTACAAACTCTACAGGCAGGACTGTTTGCTGCAGCCACGGAGCTTTTCACAGCAAGCCGCATAAAAAGCACTGATCTACCTTGCAGCAAGATGCTCCCTCTTCTGCTGCACTTTTGAAAAGGAAAGTTTGACTGTTCCTTCAAGTTGGGATAGGCCAGCTTGAAGGGTTGGGATTGCTGAGCTAGAGGGCAGAGGGGACACAGGCCTTGTGTGCAGAAGCTTAGTGCAACCAGGGTGCTACCAGAGCAATACTCTCAGCTGCCAGACCTGTAGAAGAGGGGTCATCTGCTTTGGAGAAGGTATGTGGAACAGGAATGCAGAATTAACTGCTTCATAGCATCTGCAGAAATTAAATAATGGAGCTTATCAAGGATGCACTTAGCTGCTCCAGAAGGGAAAAAGCATCAGTAGGCCCTATAGTGCAGTAGCTCACAGCCTAGCACTGAAGGCCACAGCAACACACCAAGAATCCCCTCACTTAACACACACCATTGAAGGGGTATATCTTACTCATCCTCAGCGGGTGCCACTCAATGTGAAATTAAACAGCTATATTGCTGGCAGGATACAAACCTCCCACACACACTGTGGTCTAGACCACCCAGTCTGTTAGCTGCAAATGGATAAACACACTAACAAAAAGCATGAATCTCCCTGAGAGGCACTCCAGGTACCTGTTATTTCTCCTTTCCTTACAGCAAATGGGATAACCATATCAAAGGGCCTGAACCCCATGCCATTCATGTCTCCAACGGGGACATAAGCTTCTTCTGTAACCTAAAGCAAGCAAAAAGATGGGTCACTTCAAAAAAGCTGGTAAAGCCAAATGAGCACTGAGCAACTCCACTGCAAGCACAAGCAGAAGAGAGTGTGCAGTGATTATTGCAGCCAGCCAAGGAGTGGGCTCCACCAGAGCAGTGTCCGGCCAAATTCTCCTTTACAACACCACACCACAGAGCAGAGCAGATCAAACACGGCGCGGATGGAAGACATGCTGGAAAAAAGTAAGAGATAAAAATGGAACACAAAGGGATGGAAGACAATGTAGTGCACACAAGACCCAAAGTGGCTCCATCTTAAAGGATTTAGTTGCTTAAGGCCTGGAAGAGAGAGTGATTTTTAAATGGGGCAGAATGATTGCAACACAAAATGGACAAAAGAAACAAGTTTCACAATGCGACTCTAAACTCAAGACACTGATTTTACTGGACAAACAAAGCAGTGCACTCAGTGTGCTTTTGCCAACAGCAGACATTTCAGAAGTGGAAGCTGTGGGTGCAATGATCCTCTTCATGTTTACATGAGTTTATTTGGAGATTCCCTTCAAGCAGCAAGGAAAAAACAAGGTCTGGATCCCAAGAACAATTGACGAAACAGAAAGAATGAACACAATGACCAGAGCGATCAAGCAGTCCCAAGAAGCAGGCTGTCATCTGAAATGGAACACAGATGGGGAGCTGAAAAATGTAAAAATTGTGTACCCAAGGGCGGAATCCGGGGGGGGAAGCGCCCACTGGCTCCTGCGACTGTGCGGCGACATCATCTGCATCTACAGCCTGGGCAGGGGTAGAGGCAGGTTAGTTGTTATTAGATGCTATTCTGGCATGGAGGCATTCCCACCTTCCACAGTTCAGAACACACTGCTCCTTCCGGTTCAACACCTTCCTCCCACTGTGTAGCCCTCCCAGCCTGTCGGAATTCAGGACATCCCTCCGGGTGCCCTGATCCCGGACAGGGGGCTGGGAGGTTCTGGCAGAGGGCCAAAGACACCTGGGAATTCGATCTTAGCACATGGGAGAAGTTACTAACTTTGTATGAAGAAGCAAAAGCCACAAGGGTTTAAATAGTATAAGAGTGAACTGAACACGGAGTGAAAAATAGAATTTCGGGGGTTTTACTATAGGGGTCTAGGAGACAAGATGGAGGATTTGGGCGTTGTCCTGTCCTCCTTCCTTCTTCTTCCTAGTCTCCATCTTCAGGGTGATGTTGGCACTTTTGGATTGGTTTGGGATAGAAGTGCACGGTCTAACATAGGTGATGGGTATTGGAAAATAATGATAAACAATGTACACGTAATTCATAGTATAAGACACGGACACCAGCCCAGGGGCGGGCAGTGTGCCTGGACTCGACTTGCTAGACAGAGCTCTGTGGATCAGAGAAAGAATGTTATAGATAAGGTAAAATAAACAACCTTGAAAACTACTGCTGAAGAACTCCATCTCTTTCTTCAACTACTGGGCTGTGAGAAAGGACTCTCGGGGGCATCCTGACCCCAGGAAACCCGAGACCAGCCCTCTTGCCATAGCAAAGACCCGAATCCAGTCAGGGAAGCTGGGAAACTGCCCTTATCCACAGGCACTGGAGGAAGCCACCAGTGGCACAGCAAAGGGACAAAGCCAGTATATGCCGTTGTTGCATGCTTGGGGGGGAAGTGGAAAGCTGTGCCTGAACACTGGTGGAATTGCTTATCAGAGTTACTTTCTTATGGGACTGATGCAGTGAGGGAAGGGAAAGCTTTAAACCTAAGATGAGAGTCCCTGAGTGCAGCACGACATGCCAGGGGGGAGGCAGGGGAACTGGCTGCTGTGGGAAGGCTGCTCCGGTTCATGCACTTGGGTGTATGATCCAGCCCATGTCCAGCCATAGCAGCAAAGCCCTTCTTCTGATTCATAGCTAGGACTGCATCGTCAAGACGCCAAATGTGTTTTCCCCTGGCGCAGCCGCTCTCTCACCAGGTGTGCCAAGAGCATGACTTAAAAATTCCTATCTCTCCTATTAACTCACCACAAGTGGCTGGGACTGACACCCATGCAGGCAGCTCCCCCAGGCTCAGCTATCCCAGCCCCTCCTGCCCATTTACACCACTGCAAACCACCCTAATGAAATAACCCACTGGAAACTTCTACATGGATGGACTCCACTGAGGAAACCAATGCAAAACAGAAATGCTGCTGTTTCAGTGTTATCTGCCCCCAGCTGAGACACACAAGTCAAACACATAATGTGTCAGTCAGCTAGGAAGTGGAAATTTTGGCTGGCCAGGATTGGGCTTCCTGACCTTGAAAGGCATTTCCTGTGGTGGACCTTGAGCAGCAACCAAGGGAGTCGCTTCTCTCAAGGAAACCTTCAGACACCCACAGCAATCTGCCAGGATGACAGGTAGGAAGAGCCAGAGTTGCTGGCCCCAGGGACTCACCCATGAGCTCCATCTGGACTCAGTACAAGTACAGTCCTGTGATTTCAGGACCGAGATGCACCAGAAGCTGCTTGGACTGAGATTACAAGACTGAGAATTGTTTTGCCAACACAGAGAGATGTTCTTCACAAGAAAGGCTTCTGTGAACCCTGAGAGGCACCTACTTTGCTTCTCAGGGGACTGGGGTATTGTTTGCTAAATGTGGACTACTGCACATAGAAAGGAAGACAATTAGAAGGAGGGGGAATTTGGCTATAACAGTTTAACTAGCACTTAAAAATAAAGTGTGAGCTAAAAGTCTGCTTCCCTGAGATCTGTCAGCAGACCGTTCCTTATTTTGAGATCAACTTAATAAAAAGTGAGAGACAGAGAAGGCAGAGCACTGTATCTGACAATGACCAACATAATTAGTTGTACAAGCTGATTACAACCACCCTTACATCATTTAGACAAATAACTACATGGTCAGGAAATGAAAAACAAATTTCTTCAGAAAAGCCAAGTCTTCATCCTCTGATGGTTTCTATCGCACTTCACTTAACCATATTGCCTGCTCAAAATAAGCTCTGCAAGGAACAAAGATTCATTAGCTCCTACTAGCCTAATAAATATCTGAACAAACATTTACAAACAGAGTTAACCTATTGCTAAATAAAACACAGCAGCAGGGATCTGAGTGGGAGGTATTTCTGGAGCAGAACTGGCTTACCATGACGGTGAAAGGACTGTTGGGAATGTCCACCCCACCAAAGCGGACATAAATCACATAGGTTCCTGGTTTGGCAGCGGTGTAGAAGATATCGTAAGTCCCATCCTCATTTTCAACAACATCTGCTTCGGCTTCTGTCCCATCTGGCGTGAGGACGGTACACGTCACTTTTCCCTTCCCTGCTGATTTGGCGTCAACCACAAAACCAACCTCCTCACCAGTCTTCACAGTGGGTGCAATTCCAGGACCTACAAGGCAATTTTAATTACAGAAAGTGTTCACAGGACAGTTTTCCCAGGCAGACAGCCTGTGAAGTGCCTGGGGAGTATGGCACCAAGACATTGCTCCCAGGAAGCCACAGATGTGGTTTTGGGAGCAGATGTACAACAAGGGACATTTGTAAAATTGGTCAGCACAGTGGTAGGCTAGAGCTGGCTACCAGTTCTTCTTCTTCTCTGCAATCAGAGAGGCTGGATGGGAACAGAGGAAAAAAGCTAAGTTTGAAGAAAGCAATGCCTTAACCCACACTCTTATCATCCTACTCCTTTATGCAGAGACAAAGGCACTTTCTTCTGCCAGCAATTCGGCTGCACTGCTTTAACATAAACCTGCCTGTGTAAGCAGCTACAAAAGGGCATAATAGCAGCCATGGCCACATTTTCTCCACCATTATCCACAAACGATTTTCCACTGTTTTGCCACACATCCCAAGAAAAGAACATCATGCAACAATGCCAAAATTGTAGCAATCAGATCTAGCTGAAAGAACACTGTGTTTAAATGAGAACTATCATGCAGTAGTACACATTGAATACTCCTGCTTCTGACTCTCCCTTGTTACCAGGTAAATGGTTCATTTTCAACTGGCAACAAACCTGCTGGTTCAATACATTGACAATATTCCAGCACTTACTCTTACAGTGATTGCATTTCAACTTTACAGCACTGAATCAGAAGCACTTCTTGGAAATGGGAAATTTTAGCTGGCACCTGTCAGTAATCTCCATCTCAGTTACTTTCACTAGTTAGTGACTTGAGGTACTTCAAAGAGTATCAGATTTACCCATTAAGGCATCTTTTAAACAAATTTTGATGATACCTCTTTTTTTTTTTTTTTTATGGTATCTCTATTTTTCTTCCATTGTGTCAGGAATGTATTTCTGTTTAAAACAACTTGATAGCAGCCAGCTCATGGACAGACTAACTGCACTCTGCACAATGCCCAGGGGTCCAGCACAATGCTCACACACTCCCACAGGTCTGCAACAACAGATTAGGTTTCCCTGCTCAATTTGGCCTTGCCTACTTTATTTATTTATTCTACAATCAAGGGACTTAATGTTCAGTGGTATTCTTGCAACTAGTTCCTGTCACTTCTGCTCCCTGCCAGAGCCCTCCAGGAGGTGGGAGTATGCCACAGTGACCAGCCCAAAGCCACGTGATGAATCCTTAAAACCTGAGCGCTCCTACAGCAAAACATCTGGAGAGCCCCACACCAAGGCAATGATTTTTTGAGTCATAGTAATGTCTTTAGGTTCTCTCCTTCCCAAAATCCTATTCAGACCCAGGCCAATCTTGACCACAGAGAAAAGTAGCAGAAACCTCCACTAATAACACCTAGACTGAATAGGCTTTGCACATGATTAGCTATTTACATCTTCAGAATTAATTCTGTTGTAGCTTGCAATGAAAAGCTTCTTGGAATGCTCACTGTGCAAGGAACAAGATGCAGTGGACACACACATATGCATTATTTTTAAATCAACCTCCCTTAAGTTCTCAGCTAGATCTATTGATGCCAAAATAAGCATCAGACAGTTGCATCTGGCTGTTTGTAACATCCCAGGCAGTCTGACAGATTTTGCTAGAGGCTGCAAGAGATCCCAGCTCACCCACAGGGTAGACACTTCTTTATCTTTAGGAACACCCCTTCTGTAAGAGCAGCCAGACTACACAAGTCTCAAGCATGTCTTCTACACTCACCACATCTACTGTACCATGCTCAGAAGGCAGCTTTACACCCAGAACAAACAACAGCAAAGAGAGCAGTCGAACACTCACCCGTGGCCAAACACTTGCTGGCATCCCCAGCTGGAGATGCCCGGATCCTATAGGGAGAGGCCGGGATATCATCTCCGCCATACTTAACACCAATCGTATAGCGGCCAGTTTTGTCAGGGACATAGGTGACCATGTAAGTGCCATCCTTGTTGTCATGAATGTCCACTCTCTTGGGTTTGCCCTCTTGGTCCTGAGGAATGCAAATCAGAAGATTTAAGCACTATGAAGGTTTTGAATTTCCTTAGCTGGGCATCAAATCTGTTCACGATCCCACTTAGGTGGTCTCAAACAGATACAGAACTGCAGCTTTTTGAAGTTTAAAGATATTTTGCTCAAAGACTTTGTAACAAAGAGTATTAGGAGCAGAAAGATATCAGACCACTATAAAATAATCAGTACTATCCTTAACTACTCTGTGATATGAGAATGTTTATAAGATCAGCAAGCCATTTTAATGAACTTTATATTAATGATAAGAAATCCAGGCTTCGCTGTCATACTGCTGTTGGAAATTAAGAACACTTCCCTCGTCCCTGAGGCACAAATGGGCAGTCACACTGTGCAGCTCTGTCCTGAGTAACCTTCAACTACCATTTCTCATCAGCTGCAAAGCACAAAGCATTTTAGAAAGTCTTCCAAGCCTGCTTATAGGGAATCACATGTTGACTCAATTTTGTATTTTATGACTTAATGCTACCTGACATACAGTATAAACTGCAAAGGACTTGAGATTTTAGGTACAGTACAAAAGAGCTTACTTCTTTCAGGAAGGCTTGTGAAACATTTGACATTCAACAGTTCGGAACAAGAAGCAAACCAATGCTGCCAGAAGGATCACCTAATGCACTTCTACCATACACGACTTGGGGACCTCGATCTTCAAAGCCCCAGCCAGGCTGGGAGCTCTGATAAGTATTTCGGATCCTTTAAGAGCACACTTGCATACCAGAATTAATGGCAACTGCTTTGGTGCACCTGAGCAGGCATTGAGACAGGACAGGAGCAAGAATGCAGAAGGGCAAGTACAACCAGGCATACCATGACCTAGGCATGCCAGAGCTCAGCTATGTGCTTTATAGTCCACTAACCAGACACCTTTTTGCTGAGGCCACAGAGTCCAGGCACCAGAAACTTCGGAAAGAGTAGTAACAAAGATAAATCAAAACATTCTTGTAGTGTCTCCTTAAGCAGCTTATGACTCCTGGCAACCTTGAGGGAGACATGTGTGATAATTTATCATAACGTGATGCTCAGAGTGGTCGTTATCTCATGTCCTTGCTGAACACTGCTAGAAGACTGCCTCCATTTCAAATGCCAGTATTTTCACAATCTTACAAGAAATTACTTATCTCATTTTGGGCATCTGCAGAGTGTAAGGTTAGGCAACAGCCAGACAGAGCATATCTGATGACTTTAAGACAGAAGTTTCACAAAAGCACTCCCAAGAGCTTCACAAATGCAGAGCGCAAGACTTTCCTGTACCAGAACTTAGTGTCCAGTCAGCAGCCCAGTCTTCAGGACATTGGGTATGTTAGGATAAAGCTGTGGACACTTCTGAAAGGAGAGACTCATGCCTACGTAGAAAACATGTTTCCTGTCCTGTTTGGTTTTGTTACTTACCGTGATCTGTACAGCCAGAAGTCCCTGCCCAGCATCCTTAGCATCCACAGCAAACTCCACAGGCAGGCTGGCTAGAATGCCATAGGAACTGAGTCCTGGACCACTCGCTGTCACTTTACTGGCATCGTACGTAGGAAGCACCTTCACCTTGAAGGGACTTAAAGAGCAACCCATTATTTTCCCTCCTCCCAAGTCAATGGCTGATAGTTGCTGCAGTACATGCTATACAGCTCTCTTACGTGGTCTGCTGCAGGTGCAGTGGGCTCAAAACACCACTGAACCCAGAAGTCATGCAAGGAGCTGCACTGGTTAAGTAGAAAGGACCACAGCCAGTCCATAAATGGTGCTTATGTGCTGGGAGAACACCATTGGATTACTAAATCTTCAGTTCTCCAGAGTTTCTCTTATCACCTTACCTTCGAGGAATCTCTTCATCAGCATATTTGACAGTAATCATGTAGGGTCCCTCCTGCATAGGGGTGTACACCACTGTGTGGGTGCCATCTCCATTGTCTACCACATTAACAGGTCCTACAACTCCTAAAAAAGCAACACATGTTTTTCTCAGCTGTACTATTAAAATACAGTCATTTGCTGCACAAAGCTACAAGATGGACTGCTTATATATAAAAAATTTCAAGGTTTTTTTTGGTTGTTTTTTTTTTTTTTTTTTTTTTTTTAATTGAAAGCAACAGGCATGAATCAATGATCAGTTTCCCTTATTTTATATTGAAAGCCATTGACTTGAGATAGATTTTTTTATCCACTACTCTCTGGGCTCCTATCTTCTTGCTGTAAACAAAAGCTAGCATGAAAATACTGGAGAAAGATCTGTCCTTTGGTACAGTCTAGGTCAAGAGCAATTGCTAAAAGTGCATTGAAGACCTTTCAAGACAGAAAATGAGTAATGCTTATAATTGTCTGAACTGTCATTTACAAGATTACTTATTATTACTGGGATTCACTGCATAGAATTGAGCTCTAAAGCCAGTTGGTGTGTAGCATTCACCAGCTGAGTCTTTCACAATCAGGTGTTTAGAAAGGCAGACTTGCTGCCTAGGCAAGAACACCCTGCAAGCTGCCAAAGACCTAAGAAAGCAGGATCAATTATTTCAACTTGCATTAAGCTAAATCTACAACAGATTATGTGACATATCAGTTCAGATCAACACACAAAGCAGTCTACAATTACAAGTTGGCTTTAAAACACAGAAAGGATTAGTAGTAAAGCAAGCACAAAAATGTATACAGCTGCCATGCACAGCCTAAAAGCAACACCGTTGGTTCCCACTCCCTCCTGCAGATGATTCTTGCTGTTGCCAACCGGATTTCCAAGAACCACAACTGCCAGTAGTTAGTGAGAGTTCAAACCTGTCTCAGTGTCACCCTTTGGAACACCTTTAAAGAAATCCGAAATTGCTTTCAGTGGGGAGCGCCATCCCTGGGAATCCGTCTCATCCACTAGAATCAAAGAAGTGTTACCTGCAGGGCACCTGCACAGCAAGACTGACACTCCAGTGGGGGGGCAGCTCTCACCTCCCAAGGTGAGACTTGCAGCCAAAAGGTGCTCACTGACAAGATACTGTGCCCCTGAGACACAGCTTTCTAGGTTAATGCAAACACCATTAATGCTACCACCCAAAGGGCCTTGCTGTTCTCTGGGGACCACTGAGCAATTTCACCATGATTCAGAGATTCCTGCAATCCACTGACTCAGGTTTCCCCAGTCACTGTTCACATGTTAGATTTTGGATTTACTTTTTGATGTTTAAAACTTAACACACAATTGTTAACCGGTGATGGTTACTCACATCACTTCTCCCAGCACTGAAGATTAGGCTAAAGCCAAAGACACTGTCCAAAGCAGCACTACCTAGGACACAGCTCTCCTGTCACAGCATGATGTGGGGGTCAGCTGCCAAGGGGCACACGACAGATGAACAAGAGCAGAGGGAATTGCTCATTCAAGTGGCATCACCACCTTTGTAAGCAGGGTCAGGATCATGTTACCTGCCCAAACACAGACATGGGTACAGCCAGATGGAATACTTCTTACCTCTGGGTCCTGTCACCACCACTTCAAGAGGTGCTATTCCTGCCTTGCTGGTGTCTACAGTGAAGGACTGGGGGATTTTGGCTCGAACAGCTGTACCCAGACCAGGTCCTGCTATCTTCACCTTGCTGGGATCCACAACATCCTTCACAGGAACCTTGAAAGGACTGCCTGGAAGTTGACATGGTAAGTGTTAAACATCACAAGGTTAACAGTTACATAGAACAAAAGGTCTTTTTTCTCTACCTTTCCTTAGGCTTTTTAATTACTATCCCTCTGTTGCAGGCAGGAATTACAGCCCCACAGCCTCCACACTATCCCTCTGCTTCTGCAAAAGCCAGGAGTGTAATGATGATGCTTCTACAGTTTCACAGAATTGGTGTCAACCATCTGTGACCTACTTCTCACACCTCAGGAAAAAAAACAAACACGAAAGAAACCAGAAGTGCAAATGAAGCATCATGGAGGCAATACATTTCCTTATATCTTACTGTGTTCGGTATGTCAACAAAGAGAAATGGGAACAACAGGAAACATCCCCTCTTACTGCAGAATAGGCTCTTTAATGCATCCACATACCAAAGCGCTATTTTCATAACCTAAAGTATTACACACCACTTGTATATAATGCCAGTTATTTGTCAAGGGATAGTGTCCCTTTTCCTGTTCCACTCATCTGTACCCATCTGAGCGAATGCCACTGCCTTTTCTGCCTGAATTCTGAGGAAAAGCAGAAAGCCAAAATCACATCAACATCCCACAGAACAAGGGAGATGCAGCCACCTGAGAACTCTGAGTCTATAGTTTGACTTCATCCCTCTTCTGAAAGCCACTGAGCAAGAGCTCTTACCAGGAATATGCTCTCCCCCATACGTGATGTTAACATCATAATCTCCTGGAACATAAGGAATATACTCAGCACTGCAGCTCCCATCTTTGTTATCTTTACAGCTAATTTTAGATTCTGAAGGTCCTTCAACAGTTATTCCAAGGCCACCAATTCCTGCCCCTCTGCAAGACAGAAACACACATTGTTAGAATCACCTGCTTCTAAAGCAGCTTTGTAGCCTTCACATGCTCTGGCTACATTTTCATCCTTTTTGGAAATGTTGTATCCTGACTTTCAATGTTCAGCCTTCAGCATGTGCTGCCATGCAAAGCTGTTCAGCATTGCCTTACTCAAATTTTCCTAGAATTTTCTTCTCAGTAACTATCCATACCTAATGTTGAATGTTTCCAGAGCAGAATAGATGACAAGGTAGGACACACAGTCATCAGCAGGACATGGCTTGGCCTCTTATAAATATTTGTACGGAGTTTAGCATCCTGCATTGCACACACCACTACGCTCGTCCCCCTCCCTCAGATATTCCTCCAAGATCAAACAGGCCCCATCACCTGGTGACAACCGAAAAGGCATTGGGCTGATTTGTGAAAGCTTCTGTAAGTCCAGGTCCTTGTGCCTTCACACGTGATGGATGGCAGCCTTCTGCAACATTCACTCTGAAGGGACTATTTGGCACAGGCACACCATCATATGTCACACTGACTGTGTGCAGACCTGTTAAAAAGAGGCAAACATCTCCTGAATTCCCTAAATATGCTCATGACTTAATATAATTCTAAAAGATGCTACAGACTTAAATGTCAGTATATGGATAAGTTTCCTCTTGCATTTCACAAGACTTCACTAGTGTTTTGTAACTGAGATTCCATCTACAAACTGTTCTTCTAAAGACAAGTTACGACAAAAGCCAGTTCTTCAAGTTAAAATAGAGCTACTTCCTGCAGAATTAGCTCCTCTGCTGGCAGACCTCTTGCAAAGATGCCAACAAGTTACTGGCAGACCTCAAGGGTTTGCCAAATGAAAGTGGCAGAAGAGCTGCTTGCTCTTGGTTTTCCCCTTTCAAGCAAAAGAAAACAAGCCCCAAGGTTACCCTTTTCAAATGGAGTGTACTCCACTGAATATGTTCCATCCACGTTGTCTTGGATGAGACAGTCTGTGGGGGAGCCAGATGGGCTCGTGATCTGTGTCCTGATGTGGTCACCACCAGCCTTCATTAGAGGTCGAGCATCCACAGTGAACTCAGTTGTAGCTTCTCGGAAGACATCTACAGGAAATGTTTTGAAGAATCACTTCAAGAAGTGCAATATATTCCAACAACAAAACATTTGGTGAAGCAGCATGATAAACATCTTGTTTGGGAACATGAGACTCCTGTCTGTCCAAGGATCACCATGGAAACATGCACGGCTTTTACAACTTTCAACGCTCAGAATACGTGGAAAGTCCTACAAATTCTGATAACAACAGTTAGTCTCACCTTTTCCTTCGACTCCTGGCCCAAACACTTTAACTCTGCTTGTGTCCACAGCTGGCTCCACTTTGACCCGGGCTGGGAATTTAAGCACTTGCTCTCCTCCGTATCTCATCTTGATTGTGTACATGCCAGCTGAGAGTGGCATGTAGGTAACGACATAGGTCCCATCTTTGTTATCATTGATCTGGACCTCGGCCTTGGAACCAGTATCTGACACCATGTCCACCCACAGGTCCCCAGGACCCGCTTCCGTGCAGTCGACATTCAGCAGCCCTGCCTCGCCTACTTTACCACGCTCCAGACCTGGGCCTGTGGCTATGACTTTAGAGACATCAAACGGCATTTCTATATCTGCCTTAAAGGGTGAACTAGGAATGTGAACTTCTTCAAAAAGGATGTTTACAAAATATTCTCCAGGCTTTGTAGGCAAGTAGGAGACAGAGCAGGTTCCATCGCCGTTGTCCGAACATTCAATTTTAGCTTCACACGGGCCTTCTACTGTCAAACCCAAACCTCCAGTTCCTGCCCCTTTGGTATCTATTGTAAATTGGGCTGGTTTTCCAACAAGGCCCCCTCGAAGACCTGGACCATGAGCTTTTACCTAAAAGAGAATATGCAGTTGAGCTAAATGGCCTTTTCCATGGTATTGCCAGAAGACTTCCTAGTTAGACTTGCTTGTATGTGGGACTTGATTAACAGGCTCTTAAAAATACACAGAAGGTACTGTCTCCCCTTTGCCACTCAGCCCTACATTTTTACTGTAAAGCTGGTACTTCTCCTCCAAAGAGTTTTCTAGGCAGGGATATTTATAATCTCACCACAGATGTTATTATACAGCCATGGGAAATAAAAGGTGGAAATGTTAAAATATTTGATGGCTGTACACATGTTTTTCTTGAAATATATTTCCTTAGAAAAACAGCATATTAATACATCAGAGATGCTTATCAGACAGACTTCTATTAAATTAGGAGCGGTACCTAAATTTGCCACACTATGCAGGGCATTTGCCATATTTCTGATTAGTTCAACATTTTTTTCAAATACAGTGTTACAGGAATGAATTCTGCAAGTCATAGAGGCTGCAGAAAGAATCACTGAGTACTCTGAGTAAGGATGTTTCTGGGTATGTTTTGGCCAAGACCAAGCCAAGTCTCATGCAGTAGCCCACAATTCAGTTTTCAGGTATCAGTTGCTGTTACAGCCCTGTACCGTTCACTTACCTTGGAAGGGTCTGGAGGTAATGTGGCCTCCACAGTGTAGGGGCTCCCTGGGATTGGGTTGCCATCATAACTCACATCCACCACATACAGTCCTTCTTCCCGTGGGATGTATTTTGCAGCAATGCACTCCTTACCCAGAACTGCTTCCACCAGACATGGCACAGCTTTCCTCATAGGACTGGAAATATTAACCTCCAGTTTACCTTGCCCACCAGCTCCTTTGGTATCAATTACAAATTCCTGATCCTTCCCTACTTCCACTCCTGAAAAAGGACAAAACCCATATTACATTACTTAACATCAGACAGTGGTCCAAAGCATCTGCCATGAACATATCACTGAGGGAGCAGGTACTGGCAGAGCCCTACCCAGTCTGCATTCCTCTGCAGGCAAAAAACCCTCCCAAGCCAAACAACAAAAAAAAGCCCAACCAAAACCAAATGCTTTGGTTAACTGACATTACAAAGCTACAGGAGAAAGCAAGCCTGTAAGGTGTGGTCTGACAGTATCAGAGGCTCATTTCAGCAAAGCAACAATATTTCACAGCCTTAAGTTCTTCCACTTTTGGAAAACAAAAAGACTGTATGAATGACACTGTGCATTGTAAGAGTACATTTGAACAGCCATCTAGCCCTCAGGGAAACAGATTTCATCAGTGGGTGCTCAGCCTGGTGAAGCATCCAACTCTGTTCACCACAAATGACCAAACACATGTTTTCTCCACATTACTATGTATTCTTAGCAAAAAAGAAGAAAAAAAAAAATCTAAATTGAAATTCGGCCTTCAAGAGGACCACCTAAATAAGTGTGGTCAAGTTATAAAGTTGGAGCTGGCTGATCCCCAGCTGTAGCAAGTTAAAAAGGAGATTGTTTTGCCTGCTCCTGTTCCAGCAGGACATGTTGGCTGTCACCTAGACTTCAGAGATTCTTCAGAGGCTTCCAACCCACAGGTACTTACTGTTTTCAAGTCCATTGACTATAACTTTGCTTAGGTCTAGAGGAGCAGCAACGCCCACCGTGAAAGGGCTTTTAGGGATAGGATCACCACCGTAAGTTACCAAAACCTTCATTGGACCCTAGTTGGAGAATTTACATGTTAGCTCAGTTCCTCACTTCACACAGACACACCAACACCCAAGCAGTACATAACCACGTCAACTAATCTATTTTACCTGGCCACAGCCAAACTTACTGGTTTATGGACATTAAAGCTCACACCGCTGCAGTCCTTCAAAATACTAAATGGTTTTTATTTAATACAGGAAAAGAAAAAAAGACAGTTGTTTCCAACATTTAATTAGACTGTATGAAAGCTGCCTGGCAAAGCCTCCAGCTCAAGCTGACTCCCACCCGACAGCGACCAGGTATCCCCTTCCACCACATGGAGAGGCCAAAGCTAAGACTGCAAAGAGGGCATATTATTACAGCATCTGAAATACCAGGGGTTTAAGCTCTACAAGTCAGAAAGATTAATGCTCCTGTGTATTTTGGCTGGAATGCTGCACAGCCACGGCAAGCTCCAGCCCATAATGTGTGTTCCTTTTATTCTCTCCTACCGCAGTCCATATTTTAGCTATATTCACTGTTTGCTTACTTTTCACTCTTGACTGGTTCTGCTCCCAAGTGAAATAATCATGGATGTTTAATGCAAGCTAGTGAATAGCTTCCATGATTATTTTTGGTTGTTTTTAGAAAACATATACACGGGTAGCTGTAGCAACACCACAAGATAGATAAGACCAAATAAACAGCATTAAACCAAGGCTGCTCTGCAACTGACGCTGTCCCTCAGGAATTTAACTACCTACTCCATCCTTCCCCTGCTCTGAGTCGTCCACAGCCTCATTCATAAGCAAATGCTTAGGAACCTGAAAAGGACAGGGTCCAGGAAAGACCTATGTGCTCACAGCATGGAGGGACAACAAGGCCACTCTAATTACTGAGCAGTCTTTTTTTATCTCTTCTTAACCACTGCTCTCCTGCCACTCCTATCCACAAGCATCTCCTGTAAGCCCACAGTGCTTCCATGACCCATGGTACTTCTCCAGATGGAAGACCCAAGTGGAAAACCTGGTTTGGACATCCTGGCTTGCTTCACCAGTGATTTTCAGGTGAAGCACAGAAATCTGGTCTCATGAACACATGAAGTACAGAGGAGTGCTCCCTTCTACTAGCCAACCTTGACCAAACAAGCCAAAGCCTCTCCAAACAGGCACGCCAGCCACATCCTGAAATCATGCAACTGCTTTATCAAAAAACAAACGCTAGCTCTATGGTGCCTCCAAGAATTCTGAACCAGCATTATCAGTTAAATAATACTGCCATTTTCCTTATCAGTTCACTTTTACATATCTCCACTCAGGGAAGCTGAGGCAGATGACCTAGTAGTGCATTTGGTTGTTCAAGAGAACAAGAGCAGCAAAACACTTCTATCTCAGCACCAGAGCATCTACATCCTCAGAAATATGAGATTTGTGCATTCTGGTATTTAATGGCCCTTTACAAACATACAAGCACAGAATAAGGAAAAATACTTCCAGTTATTAGGAGCTTCCACTTTCAGCTCTTTAATGGTGTTGCTAGAAAGGCACCAACTTCATCACTTGCCTACTAGGAACTAGTGCAGTGTCACCCAAAGTCTTCTTTTTATCCCTGCTCTGGTTTGCACTCCAGCTCCTTTGACACCAGCAGCCTGCTGACATTCAGCACACCTCAACCTCAACT
The DNA here is from genome assembly GCA_013397555.1 of Urocynchramus pylzowi. Lineage (NCBI taxonomy): Eukaryota > Metazoa > Chordata > Aves > Passeriformes > Fringillidae > Urocynchramus > Urocynchramus pylzowi. The sequence goes on from VZRH01002391.1 coordinate 840,331, forward strand.
CTGCAGGACTGTGGCAGCTGGGGCAGCAGTCAGCTCCATTGTGGAGTCTGGGAAGGTTTGCCACCTTTCTTCTTCAACTGATAAGGTACGGAATGATGGTGTGAACTGTGTGCTACTGTGTCAGTGTCTCTTTTTGCCATAGAAAAGAAAACAGTGGCAAGCTGTCAATAACTACACCAGAAAAACTGCATTACTGCTTTCCAACTCCCATTGTACTGCAGGCATTAGGGATCCTGGGGAACAAGATACCCTGGCAAGTTTTTTCTGCTTCTTCCTCTGTGCAAAGGTACTAGGGAGGGAGGTCACTGCACTACAGCAACACGAGTTGTTCACTCTTGTACAGCTACATACCTGCTGTATAGGCGTGTACCTAATAGTGTGGGAATAGTCATAGTTGTCAATGATATCCAGATCCATCACTGCCTCTCCTGGCACTGAGCTGCTGAACTGCACATCTAGTGGTGCTTTTCCAGCTCCCTTGGTGAAAACAGTGAAGTGTGTTGGCTTGCCATTTTCCACACCTGAAGAAAAATGTTAATTCTAATTTACACACAGCGCACACAGAGAAACTCTCCTCAAGAAGCATTCACTACCAATTAAGCCCAGCCAAGCAAAATATCAAGGGAAAGGCATTGTTTGCAACTGCCTGACACCCCACCACCCTGCTGCTGCATCCCAGCAATTCTCAGCCAGGCTGTGACCATCCTGCAACAGCTTTGCATGATCCAGTATTGGTCACACTACATGAACCCATCTCTCACCAGTTTTGTTCAGCCCAGGTCCTTCAGCTTTCACTTTGCTGGCATCGTGTGAGGGGTCCACCTTAACTCTGAATGGGCTGGCAGGAATTTCCTGCAACAGAAACACAACTCCAAAAATAACCAGGTCACTCTTCACTAGCTAAAATTAAACAGATATTAGTTTTAAGATAATTCTGCTCTAATTCCAGCATCTTGAGTAAAATTTCACCTCACTTAAACATTGCCTTACTGCTTAGTATAATTCAAGACATAGGGCAAAGTTAACAGCTGGAACTTTGTCTCTCTCTCTGCTTTTTATTTTTAAGAAAAACTTTTTCCCCCTATTTTCTCTGAAAAGCCACTTAGGTATTTTACCTTTAGAAGGCAGCCTTGCCCCACCATGGAGACCACATTCATTATGCCAGTCCAACACATTACACAAACTTCAGTGTCCCCAGCCAACTCCTCTCTCTTGCATACATGCAAGTACTACGAAAGAAGTTTCCATCTTTTACATTGTTTCCATTCTTTTACATAGAAACAGTGACCAAACTAAGTGCATGTGAGCTGACATGGAAAGAGCCAGCTGTGAACTGGCAAATGCATGGTGATCAAAGAGCAGATAAACAGATTCTCAAAACATCAGGCTGCAAAACGAAGACTACAAACCTCTCCTGCAAAAAGCACTTTAATAGTGTAGCGCCCAGCAGCAGGTGGTGAGTATTTCACTGTGAATGTATCATTAGCATTGTGGATGATGTCAAAATCTATGTCCTCTTCCTCACTGCTGACCACACGAGCATCACACTTAATTCCAACACTGACATCACCTAGGAAAAGCAAGTAGAGGTTTTGCTACTGGACAGCCCAGACACTGCCAGCCAAACAGCCAGACCATTCCCATTTCTAGCTGTCTGAGTCACCATGTTAACTAATGTAACAGATCAGATCACAATTCACTGCCATGTTCTGCTTCCCAAGGTTTTTCCACTAAACAAGGATAACCAGCACAGAACAGTACATTATCCCCTCCTTGCATAACCTGAGATTCTGATACCACAGAACAACCCAGCCTGCTTTTACCTTCTCCTGCATCCGTGCAGTCCACAGTGAAGTGGGTTGGCTCACTTGCCTTCAGGCCAGTTCTCTCCACGCCAGGTCCAAACACTTTGACTTTCTGAGGATGACTCCCTTGACCTACAAGGACCTACACAAATTCACAAGGGTCAGAATCACACCTCTTTGTCACACTTGAGATGATAGCCAAGTCAGAGCATTGCTTGGAGAGGAGCTACAGGATAACAGATGCAATGAATGGTCCCAAATTGCCCAGGCTGCAGCTGGGCTGATAGAAAACTACCATGTGAGCTTGTAAAAACAAAGATTAATACAATTGGATAGATTTCTAAAAAAATGAAGCAGAAGGGCACACCTCCTTGGAGTTCACAGAAGGGTTTTATCATCCTAGTTATACTAACAAGTAGTTGTGAGCACCAACATTCCATTTGGCTAGAACTAAGAACTATTCATCTCTGTACTTACCCTAAATGGGCTATTGGGTACATTAGCTCCTCCCCAGACAACAGAAATTGTATGTTTGATTGGTTTAACTGGCACATAGGAGCAGGCAAACACACCATCAGGCTTGCTCTTTATCTGGATATCAATAGGGTTTCCTTCTCCATCCTAAAAAGCAGCAATACAAGCAGAAGGTTCAGGTGCTTCAAAAATGTTTGCATAGTTTGAACAGCCCAAGACTGTTTCAAAATGTGTCAGTTTGGTTTTTTTTTTCCCAGAGCTGCAGCTCAGAAATATTGAAGAAACATGCAATTTACACTCCTGCAAGTCTTCCTCATATAACACTTGCTCATTCATACACCATCCTACAACACATAGAAAACTCACAGGCTGAGACACTTCAGTGCTTCCAAATGACAACTCAAGGAAATTACACCCTGCTTTGCTAAGGAGACTCCAAGTAAGGAAGCAAAGCCATGTACTTCATACACTTCAGAGCAGTCATTTTGTCTTCAGTTGCTGCCTGACTACATTACACAGATCAAAGCACAGAGCTTTTGACTGAATTACACATGTCCAGAATTAAGTGGTGTGTGAGTAGAAATACTTAAAGGCATTTTTCTAAATAGTATTAAAGTCCTTTTGCTGCAGTTTCACACAGCTGCCTTTGGGTTTTTACCTGTGCATACATCTTCAGAGGTGCTTTCCCAGCATCCTTGGTTTCAACTGTGAACTCAGCAGGATTGTTCACTATACAGCCAGTCATCTCCAAGCCTGGGCCATAAGCCTTTACCTAAAAGAGCACCTCAAGAATATTAGTTTGTAGTTTGGAAATAGAAACAAAACTAAGTGATTTATGTATGAAGACCTGCTCCCTCCACAAACCCCATGAAGCATGCAATACTACTTCAGCAAGTTTTCATTACATTAAATCAAAACCACAACAGTGTTATTTGAAAAAGCTGGGGAATATGTGGCTGGGTAATATCTTGGCAAATTCAGAGCTTTAAGCAGAGGCAGTTTAAGACTCTACTACCAGAATCCTTTAGAAACATCTCTACTGTAGCTACATCCAAGACATGTTATGCCATGGATGAATTCCCGTGCCTCACCTTATCCGCGTTGAACTCTCCTGAAGCCGGTCGAATAAAGGCCATGTAAGGACTGTCTTTTATGTCCTCATCATCACACATGATGTGCACAGCATATTCGCCAGGCTCTTTGGGCCAATACTTCACATCACACGAGCCATCATTCTTGTCATCACACTCAATTTTAGCCTGAGAAGGGCCTTCTATTGCAAAGCCTGAAAAAGGAACAAGTAGGTTCCGCATGTTAGGTTTGTGGTGGCCACTAATTTACCACCACTTCCAGTTTTTTTGTTAGCCTTAAATATGCCTGATCTCTCATTCACCCTTCTTCAGCAATACAGGAGATAATACATTCATCATTCCCTTCTGGATCTCATCCCACAAAACCACAGATTAACACTCTCCACCACACACACTCCTGTCTCTAGGACTTGCCTTTGATAGATGTTTGTGTTTAGACCACAACGTCTTACAGATACGTGTTTTTTACTGTTTTTACTGTTGGGAAACCTATTGTTTCTCATGAGTTCGCTACTAGCATTGCAAGATACAAATATTTCAGGGAAACTAAGTCAAGTAACATACCAAGAGAGCCAACTTCTGTGCCAATGGACTCAACCACAAAGTCAGCCGACTTGCCCACAACTCCCTCGTGCAGTCCTGGCCCCCAGGCTCGCACTTTCTGAGGACCTGCTTCATGACCCACCTGAACTTCAAAGGGGCTAACAGAGAAAAACAAAGCATGGTATTAGAAATGGGGACAAATACAGCATCTATGTTTTTCCCCAGGCATTTTGATGAGGCTCTACACTGAGTTTTCCAAATTAATAGATGCTATCATGTGGTGGCACAGTGCCCAGCAGTGTCTTTCTAGCAAGAGATGTCATCCAACTCATTACCATCTTCCACCACAAATCCTGAGTGCCAAATACTTGCTCTGCTTGCTATAGCTGTGAACACCAAAATAATAGAGCCCTTCAAAACCTTACAGCAAAGTCCAAGCTGTATGACCTACCATATTTTATAAGGTTTTTTATTCATGATTTTGCATTACAAAGACCGACGCAAATCACCCTTCAGAGAGCTTTGTCATGCCACTGCAGCCCGAAAACAGGCTGGTAAAATCTTAAAACACTTTGCCACTAACTTGTCTCCCGAGTGCTTTTTCAAAGGTCAGCATTGCTTTAAAAGCCCACCAACTACATAACCCACTGAAGTACATAAAAATGCCCAAAAAGCTACTTTTGACTCACCTTTTTGGGATATTTTGCCCACCCCACGTAATTGTGACAACGTACTTCCCTGGTGTGGCTGGATAATATTCAAATGCATATATACCATCCATAAAGCCTTTTTGTTTCACCAACTCCTCCAAGCCCTCTGTTGAAAGATCAATTCAGCATTGAACTTAATAGTTTCCATCCTGCTTTCAATTACTCAGACAAGTTCATGGTTTCTAGTATTTCTTTTAGCTTGCAAGTATAAATTTCTTCCACCAGAAAAAAAAAAAGGTCAGGTTATAAGGGAAGTTAGCTCTAGCTGTCCTCTAGGACAAAGACAGCAAACACTTCCAGAAGAAATACAGCAGGAAGTATTTAAAGTTACCAGACTTAATGAGTTCCCTTGTGTTTTATTTTCTTAGTCTGCAGTATGATGTGTGTCATATGTTAAAACAAAAAAGCTTAACATTTGTCAGACTTTGTAACCACAAGTATGCAGGGAATGCCTACTTTTCATTTTCTTCAAGATGAAGAATTTAGGAAGAAAAGCTTAATACGCTAAAATTTACATTGATATGCCAGTTGCCTTTTTTCCCCACAGCCTCATGAAGCCACACAGTCAGAGCTCTGTGTGTGTGGAGGAGGTGAAGGCAATACAATGCACCTTTGAATGCCAGGGACTGCTGCTGGTGGCCGTATGAGCCAGCGGCCTCTGTGCTCCCATCCTCCCAGGCAGAGGGCCACATGCAGAGCTCAGGATCAAGGGACCTGGGGATGGATCCTCATAGATGGTCTCGGTCAGCCTATGGGTTCCTTTCCTCCTCTGCTTGTGTGCCCATGCAGCTAGTGCCACCAGGAATACTGCTCTGAGTCATTCCCAGCTTTATGAGAGCAGGATTTCTGAAGATGCAATGTGTACCCATAAAGCTTGGAGGCCACAGCAGGGAGATGCATGGATTTTCTCAGTTTTGCTAACTGCTGCATTAAAATGGAAAGAACTAAAACCAGATATAATCTTACCCAGCCCTGCAGATCAAAACCTTCCCAACAGACACAAAGCACTGATAAACCATTCTGAAATCTGGCTTTTTATGCAGATCCCATCAGTTCCATCAGGACACCATCTCCTTCTTGCTCTTCCTTTTCCCAGGCTCTGCTCCTCCCCCTTCTCCAATACACATGCATAGCACAGATTCATCCCAGCACTTACTTGGTCCCTTTATAGTCACTCCAAGATCTCCGCTCCCTGCTGCTCTTGTATCAACCTTGAAGTCAGCTGTCTCCCTGATACGGACGCCCTTGGGCTGCAGACCTCGACCAGTGGCACGACATGCGTTGGGGTTGCAGGCTGCAAGGCAACTTCAGGCATTACTACTGTCTCTGATCTCAACATATTGGTAGCCTAGCCTGCCTGGGACAACATTCAGTTTAACATCAACTCAGGGCAACCACAGCTTAGCTTTCAGCACAAGGTTATAGCATTAAGGCAGACAGATGTGAGTCTGCCCAACTGCTGTCTATGCCCCCTGGCTTTTAGGCAGTAGCATTCAGTGCTGCTAGGCAATGCTGACCCCCTCCAAGACCATTTTTAAGAATGATTGTAAACAATGAAGCCCTTCTGCTTTCCAATTCAATGCCACTTATCAATACAAGACTTTTACACAGCTATCACAGAGAGATATTTGCCACAGACACAACCTTCCTGACGCCTTTCGCATTGAGGCCCACTGCAGCGTAGGGTGAAGGGTCCCTTTTGCAGATAACCCCTGTGAACAGTATCATTCTGCTGGTCTTTCAGAAGCACATGACTGGGATAACTGCTATTAGCAAAGCTGAGTTTTGCCTGTGCTTCGTTACAAGATGTCATGTCAAAACCCCCCCACCCCCGACTGTCACAGCTCACTTTCACAGCTGACTTTCACAGAAGGAAAGTCACCAAGCTCTCTGCAAACTGAAGCAGGGTGGGGGAGGAGGATTACACATGGCTTAGGCTTATCTTTACTCCAAGCACTTTTCTGGGCCTGCAAAGTGGTTACAGAAATCTTGTGCACTTAGAAATCATTTTCATTACATAATCCCAGCTGTCATGAGGCTTTCAAAGCCAAAGACCTGAGAGGTTTGAAGAGACTTACAAACAACCACAGCTTCCCAGCACTGTAAACTGAAAATGCATTTTCCCCAAGCACACTGTGCTTACAGCAGAAACACAAGTCTGCCAAGCAGCTTGTTAGGTTTTCAGTCATTATACAAGAGCCCACAGGTTTTGCCCTCACCCCTGCAGCAGCCAACATTGTCCCATGTCCTACACCAGACAGTGTGAGTGGGGAGTGTGTGCCATCTGCCAGCTCTGAAAGCTCAGTGGGAACACACAGGAGCGTGGCTGACGTGGAGTGGAAACAGCTTGCAGAGCACTTACACAGCTGCATCAGGCAGCTTGTGGTTAAGCCAGTATCACTGACTGGTTCACACAAAGCTTCAGTTTGTTTGCAACTCTCCTCTCCAACCTTAGCAAAACCAAAAATCCTTTTGGCTAGGACAAGCTGCAGGCTAGAAGTTTACAAAGAGCAAACATGACAGAGCATCCTGCACACCTCTTACCAACTATGAAGCCATTAGCAGTGAAGTCCAAAATTCCACAAATGGAGGGTAGCTCAGGAGAGATGAGCAGAGATCTAAAAGCATAGGAGCACGTAAGGATGGAACAGAAAGCAAATTAAGTGTCCGTTAACGAGGAAAACAGTAAATATAGTCATTTGAGGAACAAGGGTGGAAAACAGCAAGACACTGCATAGCTGCATAAATTACTCCAAAAAATTCAAAGGGCAGCTTAATATTTGTAAGTCTAGGCAGAAAGGAAACTAGCAGCGAAAGTCATATTACTGTTAGAGAGCACTGGTTTACCCTGAGAGTACTCAGGTGACCCACTGAAACAGGACCAAGATGTTGAAAGGTACAGAGAATATAAAAGGCATGATCCAAGCATATTCTGTGGTCACATCCAAGGAGAAAAGTGCCCATCTACATTTATATGCATTTTTAAAAAACATACCCTCTCCAATGAGAACAGTGCAAGGAGTTTTGGGAATTGCCTCCCCAGCAAAAGTCACTTTGACAATGTGAGGACCAGCTTGAACAGGTTTATAGGTGCAACGGTAGACCTGGTTGCCTTTGTCTTCCACTATAACTTCAGTGAGGCTTCTTCCCTGAGGATCCTCCACTTCCACAATCACATCACCCACACCAGCACCTGCAAAGGAAACAAGCCCAGCTGAGGCTTGGCTTCCCCACCAGCAACAGGCACCCTGTTTCAGACTACCACCAGCTGTCTGGGCTCAGCCAGCCATCCTCTGCTGCCAATTCTAGGCACAGCCTCTGTGTCTAGCTTTTGCTGACAGCAATCAAACATTTGAGCAGGGAGTGGGCAAGACAGCATGGTGGCATTCCATGAAGTCAAACTGACGGGGCTCTGCTGCTCCAGCCACAGGGTTTCACAACATAGTACTGAATATACATACAGCCTGGTTACCCTATGGATATCACCCTGTAGCACCTCTATTGCAGATCAGCCCACAGCTTTACCAGTCAGTTCAATCTCTCAAGCTTTGAAGTGGTTTAGAATAAGAGATTGGATAAATGAATGCTGGTCTGGCAAGGATCCTCTCTGCTGGACTATATGTATTCACTTTTGTTCAGACACCTGCTCCTCTCACATCTTATTCAACTCATCATACAACAAAAACAGTTTTCTATACACTTTTAGAGGCCAGAGATGTCTTTACATGCTTCAGACCACTCCCTCTCCCAATTAGGGGCTAAACATAATACTTGCCTCACTATACCACATTTAGCTTTATTACTAAACTCTCTCAGGCAGAAGGCAATTTCAAATATGCTACTCAGCATATTTTGGTGTTTAAATGCTACAAGGAACTGCCCTAAGCAATTTCACATTGTTCTAAATGAATTAACATTTGTAGCATCTTATTGACTCATTCCTCTGGGCTACAGCATTGGCTTAATAGCAGGTAACAAATAACGTGATGGAGACACCCTAATGAAGATAGTAACCCTCTAATAATTACAACAGAGGTTGAAACCAGCTCATCATTGAAGTATAAGAACTCAAAGTAGCACTGTAGTAGCTTCTTTCTGTAGCACTAAATATAGAACACACTACACGTTTACAGTTGGCTCACAGTTTATCCTTCACATTTATGCTCAACATGTCACATTCCTGTTTAAAATGAGTTGGGGAAAGAAACGAGACAGGAAGTTGACTGCTGCCATCCAGCAAATTCATGGCAAATTTCTGGGTCAGGCTTAGCACCCTCTTGCCCTAGCTGAGCTCTGCACTTCAAATATTTCATACACAGCTGAAGCCTTCTGAGCAGCCCAGCTGTTATTTCACCTATGAGTTTGATGAGGCTAGAAACCCTCATCCACTTTACAGCTTTATTGTTTTTCCAAGGCCACAGGTTCTCACATTTGAGGAAACTGCAGGATTTCCATCATCACTCATCCTGCTTACCTGCTGTGTAGAGGTCAAAGTAGGTAGGTTTACTGGCAATGTTCCCTGCTGCCTCCAGTCCTGGCCCCTTTGCAGTCACTTTGCTTGCATCTCCCTGGGCTTTGTCAACATTCACTTCAAATGGGCTCTTTGAGATGTGCTGCCCAGCAAACAGGACTGAAACCTAGGGACAGACAGAATCAGCTTGGACCCATCAGGCGGAGGTAGAGCCCAGATCACCACCATAAAGCCAAGCGCAGGGTCAAGCACCTGCATTCCTAACACAAAGACTCTTTCCCTCAGAGGTGAGGGACCATCCATCCCACAACCCTCATCACATCCATGCTAACTACTGGCCACCTTCTTAAAAGTTCTATTGGTTATAGAATCAGGCACACCAGCATGGAAGCTTGAATCAGGATGTGCCAACACAAGGTGGATCTCCATTCAGCAATAAAGTGGCAGCAGAACTTGCATTTAATCTTTTCAGGCTGTCTGTGGGGAACCAGCCACCCTAGGAAGTGTCAAAGCAACAGGATCACCCATCATAAACCTGCGTCTATGGGCATCCAGGGACAAAGGGAGGGAATTCTTCTCTGCAAAATCCCTACAGTGTAAAGTACCACCAGCAGAGAGGTATTGGCTTTGTGAGCTGCACAAAGTGGGCCAGCTGTAGCACTTGATACCCAAACACAAATGCACTTTCTCCCAACACACACTTCTTTCCCCCTTGCAAAGGGAGCAGCCCAAAAGCCAGACGGAGAACTAAGGCCACATCAATTTAACTTTTCTTCAGGATGCCTGAGGTGGCTCTTACCCATCAGTAAACAGGGAGCCCTCAGGGGCTCATGTTAACAACCAGCAGAGCAGCACGTCTAGCAACAGAATACTGGTTATTGACACACAACCCACCTTGTGAGGTCCAGTAACCCTTGGAACATACTGTACTGAGTAGGTCTTGTTTTTGTCACTGGATGGCGTTATCTTTGCCTAGGAGAGAAAACATATCCATTGTCAAGCTGTGCCTACACATGCCAGCTGAACTCTTTACTGATACTGCAATTTATTTCCAGAGTTAGCATAGTTAGACACTTGTTGCTGTGAGAGCAGGGATCCTTGCTATCCCCCTCTTCTCACATGGAAAAAATCCCATTGGTTTTGTCTTTACAAGAGAGGAAGCAAGCTACCTTCTCCCCAACCCAGCCCTTTTCCTTTGCTGTTAATTGCTCTATTGAGGCAGGCCAAAAATGAGGAGACAGTAAGTCCAATGTACAGCTGTATTTTTCTGGAATACTGTAACATGATCAAGTGGAATACTTGGATGAGAAGTTTCTATAAACATTAAAACCAGCATTTTAACTCAAAATTATTCATGGCATTTAAATAGTTGCTTTAGCCATTCTTGCAGAATGAGTAAACGCAGACAGTGATTTACTGATGTATGTTATCTAAAAGCAGGTCAGAGTGTACTTGGCTAGTCAAGCTAAAGCTCTGCAACTACTGGACACTGGAACTGCGTTGCTTAGTTGCAGGTAATGACGGTTTTTCAAGGCAATTATGAAGAAAGCTTGAGGCTTCTTGCACTTTAGATAAACGGTATTTTGCAATTTCTTTTTAGATTACTTATTTGTTAAGAACTCACTTGTGAAAGATGAAGGTTACCACAAAAACTACAGCGTTCAGACCAATTTGACTTTTCCATACAAGACATTTAAGGTACATACCTCCTCTCTGTTTCCTTCTGGATCTTCTATGAAGACCATCAGGTCACCCTGCCCAGCACTGATGGTGTCCACTGTGAAGATGGCAGGCTGCTTCACCATGTTCCCATGAGGCTCAATCCCTGTGAGACAGATACAGAACAGCACATGAGCTGCTGCCACAAAACCCAGAAGACAGTTTGGAGGCTACCCAAAGGCTGTCCAACTCATTCTCCCTTGCAAGCCATCAGAATAAGTTTCCCCAGACTTCTGCACATCACATCTTTACCCTCTGCCCACAGCATGATGCTCATAGTAAGGCATCTTATCATCTTCTCTTACAATACAAGTATTTTTAAAAATTGGTTGAATCATCGGCAACTCATCTTACAACCTCTGACCAAGTCAGGAACCCAGTTGCTACCTGGATTCAGATGAAAACAAGTTACCCTGACAGGTACTGAGGGTCACTCCTGCTGCTGGCAAGTGCAGGGCTGATGCTGACAGCAAGCAGGATATGTGCATTACCTGCTCTTTAGGAGCTGCTCTGCTTCACACAGTAAAAACATTCAAGTGTGTTGCACCACAGGACAGGTGACTAGAGAGGCAGGAGAGACATTTTGGGAAGCCTTTAGGTGAAGGCATTACTCTACAGCCAAGAGTAAAAGACTTACTTTAAGCCAGAAAATTTTTACCTGTACTGCCCCATCTTACTCCTTTTTCAAAATCCAGCAATACAGATACTGCTCAGATTTACTATTCTTTGAAATCTGCTCAGACTACCTGACCAGAGTGTACACTGTACAAATGGCATGCAGGAACTTCTTAAAACAGTAAAAATCTTGCTACTTGGTGTGGTTTCCACTTAACTTTTAAATCAGTTTCCTTATTCCCCAGCACAGGGCCTGCTACAGCATGCATTTACCAGCAGGGTTTCATCATCTCCCTGTACACAGTCCCAGGTCATGACATCTGTCATGGTGGTGTCAGACTGAGTGGGTGGAAAAACTTCCCAAAGTTGCTGATTCCAGACTAGCCCAAACACATCCATACACTTCCGTCCAAGGCAATTACTTCTTGGCTGATTCATAAAACCGTGGGCAATACAGCACCATAGCACAATTAGTGGAAAGTACAATGTCTGATAGATTATAAAGGAAGTGGTTGTGAACAACAGAATTCCTGAACTTGTTTATCTTCAGAAAACAGTAACTTGAGAGTAATGCAAGGAAGACCATGTTTTTGCTAGGAAATCTGGGCATTCTGATAAGGTGTTAACAACTGACATTCATTCTTTCAAACTAAGCCCTAGATTATCATCTAGCTGAAACTGCTATGGACTCCAGTCCATCCCACAAGCATTAGGATATGGTATTCAAGTTAAGTATCACATCTTCTGCAAGCACAAGGACAAGGATTGATTATCCTCCTCTGAAGACAATTTCAGCCAGGACACCATTGGTTACAACACTTTCTTAGCCTACACTTAATCTTCTAGATTTGACTATTTTATTAGTGGCCTGCTTTAGATGGTTAAAGAGAACTCCTAGTCCACACTGATGACCTACACAACTCTGTACAACCCCTCTGCAGGCTCATTTCACACCAGCTCTACACATGGCTGTCCTTGGCACAAATCCCCACGGTGCTCAGGGCAGTGTGCTACAGCTAAGACTCTTGCTGGGAGGTTATGAAGAGCTTACATGAAAAAGGGTAATAAAAAGAGCTAAGACTGACCTACTTTGCACTTGACAGTCATCTTTTCCTGGAAGTATAAAACCAGTTTCTCACCTGTCCAAAAGACCCTGCTCAGTCAAGCACTGGGCCCCTTGCTGCTGAAGTCACCTTCCAGTTCTGACATATCTTAGCAGTCAGAATTATCAATTAGTATATTTACTGACTGTTTTGGCAATTAACTTAATGAAAACATCAATCTTTCAAGAAAAGCCACTCACTCTAAAGTAATTTTCATTACAAAGGCTCCAGAGACACATGAACACAGACAAAGTAATTTCAGTTTTTGAATGAATAAAAACATGACTAAAGCCAGACTTGACAGATTGAGGCAGGCTGATCAGTCGTTTACACATTTGGGGCCTGAAAAATGTGTCTGTGTATTGTGGTTTGCTGTGGAAGGCACCAACAAAAGGACATAAACTCCCAAGTTGGATAGGTGCTAAACCCACTCTGACTGTAGCAACTGCTGTTAAGTGCATAAATAAAGTCCACGTCCCTTCATTCCACTAGTTGTGTTTCAATGGAAAATCAAGTTTTAAAAACCCCAGGCAAATAAGAAAACCAGAAAAAAAAAAGTTTTGTTTCTTTCCATTTCACTCTTGTACACCCAATTCTGAAACACACTCATTCTAAAAATCTTGAAGGACCAATAGCAGCCCACAGATGTGAAAAAAAAAATTAAGGTGGAATGGAGAGCCAAGTGTAATGCTGAAGAGATGTCTTCCAACATGCCAACCGTATTAAAGGTAAAAATCTGTTACTTATTCAGTTGTGACTGTGCACCAATCTAGAATAGAACCTCATCAATAGTTATATGAAATTATCAATTTAAAAGGTCAGTTAAAAATAAGAATGCCTACATAGATCTACAGTTGCATAAGCATCTATGGACAATCAGCAAATTCAGCCTTCAGTCCTTCCAATCAGTAAATACAGCCTTTCTAACAAAGGCTCAGCACTATTTAATGTCTCAAGGGCTACCAACCCATCTTTGTACATGTGCAAAGTATTCAACACTATCAATCAATTCAAGTGAGTACTTTAGAACTACCCCACTCTAACACACACCAAGCCTGGGAAATGGAAAACTGTCTCTACAGAGAGCCTGCCAGAGGGACAGTGAGGTGATGAAGTTTTTCTTCTTTTAAGGAGTGCTTTATCACAAGAAGCATTCACTGGTAGATCATCACCCATCAGCAGCAATACTGCTGGCCTGAATTCCACGCCAAGGTTCAGCCACATCATGCTACTTCTTCCAGCTGTGAGTGGGAGCTGGCAGCCTGCAGAACAGGTTCAGACTGGAAATTTACATGTTAGAACTAGGAGTGCCTTCTGGACTATATCCATGTATTTCTGAAACCAGGCACCACACCAAGAGTATACAAGTGAAACTTTGAAGTCAGTTAGTTACAGTAGGTCTGAAATTCAACATAAGCAGTAAACCCCACCCAGCTTTCTGAAGAGTTACTGCTCCATGCAGCTTCAGCTCACCAAGTCCTTACCTCTGCCATAAGCCCTTGCTTTCTTTGGATTCAGTTTGGGTTTTAAAGGAGCTCCTGGTTTCAGCTTGGCTTTGGGGAACTGGGACAGGTAAGTCATCACAGAGTGCTCATCCACATCAGGGTGAATAATTTCTTCAGGGGTAATAACCTGAAAGACAGTGCAATTAAGCATATTGTACCAGTGCTTGGTTACCGCAGGTCAACATAGAAACAGAACTATGACACAGACTTAGATTTCAAAACTCCCACATGCTAATGGGATTTCTTACATTTATTTTCCCTTTGATACACACAACTTCATTTAATATCTCAGGCAAGAAAATCAAGAAGCTCATTATTGTCCCAGTGTGGTTTGGGGGCTTTTTGTGCCTTGATTACTAGGGGTTCTCAGGAGACTACAACAAGCTTAATGGTACCAAGGCAAGACAATAGCAGTTATGTTCCCCTTGATAAGTGACATGGGGATAATCAATACTGAAAAAGTTAGTTACTCATAATCCTGGAGGCTACAGCTCTGAACCGCAAGCCTTGCAAAGTAAAACTTGTGACCAGTCTCTTCTCCTGCTTCCACAATACAAGCTGCTTCAGAGACTTCTGGAATTCTGTCCAAATTTATCAGCATGAAAATAATCCAGTTTGTAAATATATTGCTCTCTGAACATTATCATCACAGGTGATTTCCTAAGCCAGTAAGTTTTTCTTCTGTGGAATTCATTGCAGCAAAAGAAACTCACTCCATGGACTAACATGTCAGGCACCACCATATAGGCCCTTTCCTCCTACCTTACATGCTGCAATGGCAGCTGTCTTCAGCAGAGACACCTACACAAACACAACCAGAGCTCTGAAACGTAAGTGTGTTTCATTACAGTGCACCCTTTCTCAGCCAACTCCACATGAGTTACGAGTAACTTTTCAAAGCATCCAAGCAGCTTCACCTGCTTTCCTCAATTTAAACTCTAGCTAGTCACAAGACCAAAGCTGGCCACTGTGCTCCCCATGGGCAGCCAAGGTTGGTGGCCTTACCTGTGGCACACCCAGCCAGTCATCTGCCTGCTGCATGGCTTCCCGGGCGTTGTCCACAGGCTTCTTTGGGTCCCAGGTCTCCCAGTCAGGGCACAAACCTGCAAGCACATTTCAGCTGTTGTGTGTTATCTGCCAAGGTGTTTTCCTAGCTGAAAAAACCAAGTATAAAACTCCACATCCCCTTGCATTACACTGCTTTGCAGAAAGACATTCAGAGCTTTGCAGAAGTAACCAAAACAAGACACACACATACTGCTTACTGAAACAACTCTAAGGCAACAATCAGTGTAGAGTCATAGAAGGGTATAGGCTGGAAGGAATCTTTAAAGGTCATCTAGACTGACCCCCCCTGCAATGAGCAGCGACATCTTCAACAAAGAGCTCTGTGCAATCTGACCTTAAATGTTTCCCGGGATGGGACATCTACCATCTCTCTGGGTAACCTGTGCAAGACACCACTCTAAATTTAGCACAAATACATCTACCATACTTTATGTTTCACTGGTTCTCTTGCAAGATATTTGGTAAAGAAAATTTCAACCGCTTGCCACAGCAGCCTAGATTGCATTAGATGAGCACCTGCAATCCCACTAGCAAGGCTGTGGGATTTTTTTTTATAAAACAGTGAGGAAACTTTGCCTTTTTCACACTACATCAAATTATTTGCCTTAAGCAGCTCAGTCTCAGCTTGCTAAACACTGAAGTTTCAGTTAGTGTGCAGCTTCTGGCTGCTCTGTGCTCCCTCTGCAATCCTATTTCAGAAGAACATATGAAGTCTCCCACTGCACCCTGAAGTTGAAAGGTTGTTGACACTTGCTGTGGGAACAATCCTTTCTTTCATTTAGGAGCCAGCATTTGTGCCTTTGTCCCTTGCACCCAATACAAAGCTTAGATGTGGCGCCTCCTACAATGCAATCACATATTCTGCTACAGGCCAGAATTTCTCTTGGCCAAGAAGTTTACAACTTGCTGCTTCCTGCAGCTGGTCTCTTTGGACTCTTCTGGTTTTCTTGAAAGCCTCATTCCAGTCTCAAGCTCAGCAGTGAAAACCTCCTCCCATAGGAAGAGCAGCCACAAGGATAACAAGCAAGGAAAACACTGGCCATCAGAACAAAGGACTTACCTGGAGCACAGCTGTCAACAAGAGCACCCAGTGCTTTGCCATCCTGCCAGTTCTGATTGAAGTTTGTGATTGGCAAGTAAGGAATTTTGTTCTGGATCCAGCCCAGCAGCCTCTGCTTAGGGGTCTGCTTCTTTGCATCATCATCACCTTCATCCTCCCACACTGGCATAGAAATGGAGTAGTGAAGGATAAGGGTCCATATCAGGCCAAGGATCAGCTTCAGGTTTCCATCAACTATGGCTTTACTATCTGGAAGACAAAATGCATACAACTGATTACCTGCCATTCTAAAGAAAAGAGGTGTGTTTTTAAAACAGTGTGCCTGCACTCATGCAGGCAATCAAGGATAAGAACACTGACCCAGGCCACTTGCAGGCATTTGTTCAGGTAGAGACACCATTCCTCACAGGAAGCATTAGACAGGATGAAAAGAGAGGAGTCAAAGGACTCCTCAGCTCTTCAGCTGTCACTTGCCCTTCAGCTTTACGATCTTGGCTTAGGAGAAGTGTCAGTTTAAGATCTCTAGTATTTTGATTTGGATAAGTACTACCTCATACTTTGTATGGCATTTGTATCTTATGAAAAAGGCCAAACAGCATGTGATGGAGGTCACAAAACCAGCATCCCAATAGGCATTATACACTCCAGGGCATAGATAAAAGCATCATTTAGGAAACAGCATTTATATACAGAAACATGTCTCCAACACACATCACTAATTTGCCTCAAAAATGGTAGGGAATAAAATAAAGCGCTGCTATGTAGTGAAGACAAGCAAATACAGAGTTTGGAATTGGTCTGGATATATCAAGACCTGTGTACGATCAGCAAAGTGGGCAGTGGAAGTCCATGGACAATCCTTTGCACCATCACACAAGACATCATCCCTTCACATGACAAATTCAGAGCTACAGAAAAGAAGAGCCAGCTTTGGCTTTTCCATATCATGCTCCAGCTTAAGAAAAATTTATCACCAGAGCGGCCATGCTGCTGTTCTGCTTTAAAACACACTATGGAGCTAAGTTTAAGGCTGCTGGGTATGAAGATCAGACTTTCATAAGCAATGTCTGTGGGGGAAGGATGCCTTTCTGCATCAGTTTGGCCTTGTGAAGTGACCACTACAGTTCCATGAATTCACATGCAAGTTACTTTACCTTTAATGAGTCACAGATTGGATGCCCTCTGTTACAATTAGTGCTGTTACTTTTGCTTTATTGATTTGTCCCTTATTAAACTCTTGAAATTTTGAGGCGTGAGCTTCATTTCTCACACCTCCCTCCCTTTGAGCTTGTAGTTGTTACTTATGTTGTATTACACTGCTAACAGATCCAGTTTTTTCAAGCTCACCCAAATCAGAGCTCTTCTGTTTCAGGATGCTCTCAGCCTGACAATTCCTCTTATTCCCAGCAGAATGTTACAGCACAGCATTTTTTGGCTCTTTCCTCCATTTCAAGTGCAAACTGTTACAGAAATCCCTTTCCAGTCAACAGAAGTTACAAGTGACCTGGAAACCTCTGTCTACTCTCCAGCTCCTGCAGCATACACTAAAGACAATTACAGCTGTATATACTCCCTTTCATGCCACCAGAATTATTGTACAGAAATTTTACAGAGTCCTAGCTAGCACAGTAAGTGTTCTGTAACTGGATTGCATTCTCCAGTTCACACCCAGAGTGTTAACAGGCAAAGTCTTCCAAGGTGACCATCCTTGTGCCCAACACCCACTGGGCATGCCTTACCTGCTCCTCTTCAGCTGTAGAAGCCACAGCAGCAATCCAGCACCATCTTATCAATGCAAAAAAGATCTACTAACTTTCAAAACAAGTGTTTATACAGAACAGTGACCAAGAACAGTAATCACCCTTTAACCCAATGCACAGGCAAAGCGGTTAATATTTACATGGTTTCACAATAGAGCAGTATGTCCTAAACAGATAATGCTGTAACTTAAGACTTTGAAAGGCATTCGGACTTTCTGGGTACTTAGTGTCTGGTTTCTACTCAGATTTATTTGTACGGAATTTTTTAACATCAGTTTTGACTAATCTTACAGGATTACGATATGTGTCTGCCACTTAACTGCTCACTGCTGATTACACATCCAGTCCAAGATACACAATAGATAGCTATGGGGTGATTAAGCCCTACTGGGTTTTAATTACAGGTTCCAAGGTAAAAGTCTACATCACATAAACAGTGGGTCTCCTAGCAACAACTAAACAAGCCCTACTGTTGCCCATTTCTGTCCTCTTTCCAGCTGAGCTACAAACAGGTCAGTGCCTTCCCTCCCCCTATATCAGCAGCTCCTTCATCCCACTCCATGGCACAACTACCAGGTCACACTGTGGTGCTGGAGCACACCAACGGCCAGCCCATCTCTGCTCCAGAAATGCCTCCAAGCTTCAGTTTCAGATTTATATTGACATCAGCATTTTTACTAGAGGGACACAGCTATGATACAGTATGCTACGAGGAAGCTCATTTCAGAAAACTATCCAGCATTTCCAGGGAGGAATGCCAGCAGAACAGAACCACCTTGAGTACAATGCTAAACACACATTACTCGAGATAAAGAATGGTTAATTTTATATTTATAGCACATAAATAATGTCTATATGTGGTTGCACTGTGGTTACTGCAGCAACCAGCTGCGTCTTCAGAGCTTCCCACAGCACCCCACTGCCCTCTCCATAGGTACAGCTGGGCTGTAGTCCTTGACCTGGGGAAAAACAGCCTGTATGGGCTTCACAGCAAGAGTAAGAATATCCCACCTCACCAGCCTCATCCAGAAAGGCTAGGCACAGGGCTGATGCCCTGATGACAGGAAAAGGTCATCACAGGAACAGCACAGCTCTTCCTCTCTGGGGTTGGTGCCATTGCCACAACTGCACTTTGTTAGCAAGTTAGCAAGCTCGCACAGCCTCCCAGCTTCCTGACAGGCATATGGATCTCATGATGTAATTTTTTCCAAGCTAAGGAAGAGGGCTTGTCTGCTTTCATTTGGGGTGGGAAGTAGGCAGGGAAAAGAACTCCTGGGCAGGACAGGAGACCTTGTCCGCACCCAGCAGTGCTGCCCGCATGCCCTTCTCATAGGCACCCCACTCCCAGCACTGGCTCACAGTCTCTATCACTATATAAAAGAATCCTCTATGTTCAAGAGAAGACCAAAGTCCAGCTCAAAGCAGGCTTAGCTTCCATGCAGTGCTGTAAAGCTCAGCTCCACCTGAGCACTCAGCCTCACCCGAAGAGCCTCTTCTTTAGTGCTGCCTTTTTCATTAATTGACTAAAAATATTCAGTGCATCTTGGGCTTTAAAATGAAAGTGACAACCAGGAAGACATGCATCCATTTAGGTCCTGTACAGGGAGCACAGAGCTGGCCTTAAGAACACTTAGTACAACCAAAGGTCATCACAGTTACAAGCATCCCCCACCAGCTCCGAGTGCACACTGTAAATGTAATACTGCCAAGGTGCAGGAATAGTGGAAAAAATTAGTATCGTCCAATGACACTTAAGCACCAACAACTATTATTGCAGGCCCTGCTTGTACCCCAGCTCAGCTGGCTCGCCACTGAACTCCCTCTATTCCCTGGTGTGCTTCAAGACACTTTCTGGCCATCTCAGGCTGGAAAACAGATTACATAAACAGCAGATTTCCACAACCGCTTTTCTACAACAAAAATTACTTTTAGGCATACCTATCACTCACACAGTCAATGTTTTACAGAGCCTTTAAAGTCATGTTTCTCAATTGCTCCACTGGAACTCATAGCAAATTTACAACATAGAGATGCACACATGTGTCAGTGCTTCTGAACCAAACAGCCCGGCCTCTTGACAATTCATCTCCACCACCCCCAGCTGCATTTGGCTTTCAGCTTCAATGAGCTAGGTGGACAGAAACAAATTGCCAGCCTTCAGCTGCGAGAGTGCATTTACTCCATAGCACCAGACACATTTCCGCAGATTAAAGGAGCCCTCTCCATGCAGGAGACAGCCACTGGTCCCTGCCTTCCTGTGGCTTGGTGGAAGCGAGTGCTGGATCTCATCTGCCAAGATCATTTAGCTGGGCTGAACCAACTCTTTACAGCATCACTGTAGACAGCTTTAATGTAACATTTCTTGGAGAAAGTATAGTCATAATTTGCTTTATTAATGTCACAGTGCTTATGTTAACATCTGCAAGATGCCCTTACAGGTGTGTCAGAGAGCAATGTACCCTGGTTTCCAGGAGATGTGTGCTTTGGAGATCAAAGTCCCTGAACAGCTGACTCATACTTGCTGACAGTCACTGGACTTCCACTTTCAAAGGGCACATTTCTTACGGGAAGCCCAGGCATGAAGCAGGAATCCATGCCACAGACCCTCCCTCTTGCTTCACACTTGTACTTGGGAGGACTTTAGCTCAACTGGAAACAGGCAAATTTAGAGATGCCATCTAGAAGAGCCAATGGATGAAGGGTTTGGAAAGAGGGTTTTGTGCTGGTTTTGGTGGGTTTGGGATTTTTTTTAATTATTACTAGGACTAAGAATTTTATGGGTGTGATATGCAAGTTCTCCTGCCACTCTTGCTGTGGACTCCAAAACTTTGAATGCTGTAAGGTGACCACTTTCAGACAGTCTGCAAGTTCTCATGGCTAGACATGCTGTCCTAAACCAGCAAGAAGCAAAAACCATAGATATGTTAAAGTTCGGATTTAACACAAACCTTCCTGCTCACCTACACTGTTCAACGTGCATTTTAACTTCAACTCTCCACCTCCAACTTGCTTTCCTCCTCTAGAAGTACCCGATGACAATCCAACATCAACAAAATAGCAGCAGCCATCAGCAAGACGCAGACCCCATTTAGCTGCAGGCAGGCAAGAGCCATCTGCAGGGAAGGGCTGCTGTCAGCCCACTGCTGAGGTCCTGCTGTCAGGGTGCATCTCAACATAACATACATACTGACTGCTGGAGAAAACCTGCCAGCCAGACTTAAGTTGTTCTGTAGAATCAACAACAGTATCAAATAAGCAAGCATACACTTCCTTAAAAAAAAAAAGCACCTACATATAGCCTACACTATAACATTAAGTTTTGTGTAAAAGTATCCTGCTTCCTCGTCAGCTATTAAGTGGCTGCCTAGCAGGGCGAACAGGAAAACAGGCTGAACCAGAGCTCATTTGCTTCCATTACACCTCTGAGTCTAGATTGTAATTCTTCCACTTTTATTTTCCTATCAACTAAGTGGCAACCAGCCCAAAAAATGGATTACGGTAATTCCATAGGCCAGCAGTACATACCACCAGTCTCAGTCTTGAAAAGGAACCAATTTTCAACGGCTCAAATTGATTCATAACTGTTGCTCTGTACTAAAATACTAATATGATATGTTACACTTGGACTGCTAAAATCACACTCCTCAAAGCAAAAAGAAAGATGTCAAAGTGCCAGGGCTTCAGCTAGTAGTGTGACTAGTCTGAGCCAGCAATGTGACCATTTTGAGACAAATGTGTGCCATTTTTATGGCTTGGGCCACAAAAAACTTCCCAACTCAATCTACCAAGTAGAAAACCGCCAATTCTTGGTCCTCTGCATTTGTGCTTATAGCTGCTACAGGAGCCACTGTCATAACTGAAACAAGGCACTGGTTGGAAGCTTGCACATTTGTCTACTTCAACAAAACTCCCTAATTCATGGTTTGAATAACATGACCTTTATTAGGGCTGTAATTCTACAATTAAAAAATAAAAAAGCCAACAAAAAAGCATTATAAACAAGTTTGTGACTAGTATCTTCTGCTCATGTGCAAGTCTGCTCTGCATTCAGATTAAGCATAAGTACTACCCAAACTGTGGCAATGTTCCTTGAACTCTGCCCTACAGCAGAGCTGCAAGTCATTCTCTGCTGGACAATTAGTGGAAACAAGCTGCCGAAGCAGACAGCTTCCTTACTAAATCAAGCTTGTCATACAGACTGTGGAAGTATTGCAAAACAAATGAAGGACTGAAAAAGCAGCTTTTGAGTAGTGAATTTTTTTTAATTTCATGGCTGAGGCTGCAGTCAACACAGCTTGTTCACTATCTTACAGTGCCATCTCAGAAGCTTTGCTGTTGATTTTCACACTGAGAAGTTAAACCACAACCAGCACTGATCTTTGCATCTACCTTCTCTAAAAAGTGGTCTTCCTCTTCATTTTTTATGTCTTCTATATTTAAACTTTTGTTCTATGCATTGTATGTAGGGAGAAACCAAATCCATGGTTCTCAATACAAAACAAAGGAGAAGTCTCACCAACAGTCCTTACTCCTTATTTCCAGGCATGGAAGGAATTTTGTATAGCACACACAAAGTTCGTATCAATTATGGATCAGTTATTAAGAGACTGGAGGAATTTTAGCTCTTAGAGTCTTTAAGTGTCTGAGCATTTCCCCACCTCTAGTTATTCGCACCTATTGTTAAACAGCTATAGGCGCTATGGGACAGAAAAATTAAGCAATGATTAGGGCTTAAAATTCTCGAACAAAGAAAACACCACACTGAGTGGAGCCACACGCCAAACAGATGTATGCAGATGAGATGGAGCTGAGAAAGCCGCCCAAAGAAATTCTTTGCTGAAGTATACAGTATGTGTTCACAGGCTTACTGTGTCTGCTAAAGACATTAGCGATATCCTCTGTAGGGATAATATGTCTTTAAATCAATTACAGGGACTCCTTTGTGCTTTGAGAACATACTGCAACCATTTCCTCCAGTGTCCCTTGAGCCCAGCTCCACATACCAGCTCCTCAGGGCTAGCACATCACTTGTGCCCTGCTGCGTGCAGCCACTCACCCCACAGAAGCACAGGCTGTGCCTATAGCACAGAGCTGGTTAACTCGGGCCGGTCTTGTGGACCTAGCTGTGACCTGCCAGCCTCTAACTGCCACGTGCTCCAGTCCCACTGCATCTCTGCTTCTCAGCAGCATTTGCAGGCAGTGCTGTGATCCCCAGGACAGCTTATCCTCAGCAACCAGCTTACCTGAGTCTCCCTGGGCTTTCACTGGCTCCCAGCTGAGTACCCACACCCTGCCAAGACACAGCCACTCCTCAGCTTCACTAATGAGCCTCAGGGATTTCATCACCTGAGGAAGTGTATCTTCAGGAAGCCTAAGTGATACACCATGTACACTCAGAGATCCACTAAGCTTTTTACAAGGCAGGTTTTCCAGAGGAGGAATGACTTTTCACTGGGGGATTGTAAGAACAGTAACTGAGTTAGAAATGGGCAGGAGAGATGGTAAAGAAGATAGGGTTTTGGTTTTTTGCAAGGGACAGAAACCATTTTTCTTCTAGGCTTACCAGGGTAACTGGTTATTTAAAAAAAAAAAAAAAGTAGCAAGATTCCTTTGTGAGACAATCTTCGGATTTAAGATATTAAACACTACACTTCAGAGGGTTTTAAACTATGAAAATAGTGTTTACTTCAACTGGATTTGAAACCAATTATGTCAGAACTTCAGGTCACTGTTGCATACATCACCCTGTACTGTCTATTGGTGTATGTTGGGCCTCTAGAAAGGATCTCATGAGGTGGAGCTGGCAACTGAAAAAGTAAGTTCAAATCCAGTCCTTTTAGTGTAGGTTTGGAAAAAAAAAACAAACCCACGGAGACTTTTAATACAGTAAAGAATAAAAATAATCAAACCAATGGAGCTCTCAGGAGCAAAGTACAGATTAAAATAGCTCTGCCCAACTTCTTAATAGGCACCCAGAGACCACTCACGTCTCACATCCAGAAGAGAAAGGCATAACACAAAGCAAGTTTAAGCCAGTAGTATAACACCAACAGCAACCAACCCAGCTTCTCCAAGAGAAACTGAAATCACCCAAGGGGGCTTGAAGGAGAAGTCAAGAATTTAAAAATTAGGAATTGTTAAGGCAGCTGAGGAAAATAGTCAAACTGCAGGTGGCTTATGATCAAATTCCTTAATACTTTCAGTGTGAACACACCAAGGTTTCTGCTGCCTTAAATGCCATATCCCAAGTTAGGATATGAGAAGGCAAACACATTACTCTTACATCCAGGAAGAGTTGCAGACAGGTGTTAGTGCACATCCAACCCTTGCTGTGAATACTGTGAGCACCAGGAGGGCTCCGCACTGCTGGCACACTGCTGGGATAGGCTTAGCAGTGAGCAAGGATGCAATAAAGAACAATAAGAGCTGCTGTTCACAGTGACTATTTCAGACCCAGCTGCTCCCGGCCAAGCAGGTCCCCACTCACAGCTGCAGGACTGCAGCACAGATACTGAGCTGAACAGCGTACAGGAATGCTGTGCCCATTATCTGAGATCCTTTTGGGGCAGGGGGGAAGAAAGGAAGGCATCTGAACGTTCTGCCTTTGTAGAGCAGCAAGTTGCCATGAGCGCTGCTTTGTCTGCAGCCAGCAAGCCCCTTGCCAGCCTGGCAGGGGCAGAGCACTAACCCAAAACCTGCCAGCCTGGCAGGGGCAGACCACTAACCCCAAAACCCAGGCTCACCTCGAGAACTGGCCCAGCCAAGCACCCAGCAGCCGGGGGACAGGAGACATCACAAGGGGCGTCCCCCAATCCTGGAACCCCTGTGTCCCACCTGCAGCTCCCTCCCCATACATGGGCAGCAGCACAGCGGGCTCTGGGCCTGCCACAGCACGACACCACCCACAGCATCACTGCCAAAACCACCCCACAATGGGCCCCGTGAGCACGGCCCCTGCACCAGCAAAGCACATTCCCCACTGCTGAGCTCATCCCAAAGCCCCTCTGGCCCCAGGAGTGGCTGGGACACTGCAGCTCCCATATGCATGTGCTGGGGTCAGACAGTGCAAGCATCCTGCACTGGCACCGAACCAGCAGGTGACGTTCACCCCCTTCGATGGCAAAGATCCACGTTTCCAGGGGGGGAATAAGTAGAAGCTGGGTGGCAGAGCAGCCAGCCTTCATGCTTCACTATGCAAAGGGAGCCCAAGCCTGCATGGGACAATTTTGTTCCTCATGGGCTTGAGTCAGCAGTACCCCATCCTCCAGGACAGCACAGCCAGCAACATGCCAAGACTGACTGCATCAACCTCACAGACAACACGTGGACTGGGAAAGCCCCCGGACAGCACTTGGCAGCAGAGGATGGGATGTACAGAAGGGCTTCAGCATAGCACCCACACTAACACTCAGCCCCAGCAGCCCCAGGTTCAGAGATGGGTGGAGGGAAGCTCCAGGAAGCCATGGGGACAGCACAACACAAGGCGCCCAAGCGCTAATTAATCATCCAGAAATAACTTGAGAAGGAAAGTCCCTGCAGTAGGGAGTGAACATACCAGAACTGGATTTCTGCTAAATGATGGAGGGAGGGGGAAGAAGGCATCCTCCTGCCTTCATCACACTCTGCTGAGAAACACTTGGCTGAGGCTGAGAAATTTTTGAAACCAAGTGACAAGACAAACTACACCTCCCTCCTCCAGTCATGAGACAGAAGAGAAAAGGGAATGATCCTACACCTGGTCTGCACTTCCCAGGAGTCAGTACATTTACATCCACGGCACAGGAAGGTTTCACCTTCTCATCAGAGCAGACAGCTACACCTGAGTCAGCAACACCGCTAGCCAATTCACAGGAAAGGAGTCTCAGTTTAAGCAAGACATTAAAATTTTAGTCAAATGTATAACTGTCTACACCTCACAAGAAACACTTCTCTAGGAGTCCGATCAACTCAAGGTTGTTTCATTCACATGTGCAAACAAAAAAAGCACGTCCTCACAACACAACTCGTGCATACACAACTAAAAAGCCAAGCCTCAATCAGAAGGCTGAACTGAAAAAAAAAACCAACTGTAATGCCAGAATACTGCAAGTGACACAACAAAGCTACAAACTGTCTCTGAAGCCTAAGAGTGCTGTAACCATCTCTTGTAGGATTAAGGTAATCCTAAATCTCACAGGTTACTTCAGGTCTCATCAAGGTCAAAAACCTGTCTAGTTCTTGCAGAGACCTCCCAGGGGCTGGGAGAGGCATTAGGTGACAACCCATTAGTGCTGTACTGTATCTCACATTACTGAATGAATGTTACCAGTCTTCAGTGCAGGGGACAACAGGAAGGTCCACCCTCAGGCACTGGAGAGGAAAGAATTGGAAGACAGGGCTNATGCCTCAGCAAAACCAAAGAAGCAATATAATAATGCAGAGGTTTCCAGGCACCAAATTGACCTCTGTGCTACTAACAACGTGTTTATTCACACTGGGGGTAGGTCAAGATAGTTATATGAAACAGCATGTAAAATCTTGCCGACGTAAATGAGCCTATTCAGATAGGGCTGTCTAACATCTCCTGTGTAACAGACGCCAGGCACAAAAGCTGCAAGGGATGGACTTTGTGAAGCCAGAAACAGCATATTTGAAAATATCAGAACTGACTCCTGTTTCGGGAAATCTTTGGCCACAACAAGATTCAATTTTTCCATTTGAAACCAGAATTGCTACACTGACTGTGATTCACTGTGCACAGGACTGTTCAAAGGAAATCCCCATTCATGCAGCCCTGCACAGCTCAACCCATCTCCACTCCACAATGCAGCACCAAAGGACTGAGGATTGGAGCACATTTTGTGATTTGGGGTAAGTAACACATGAGAAAGTAACTTACCAGTTACTTTAGCTTTACAAAAGATTTGTGGTTTTTCTCAGTTTTGATAATCTCTGATTCTGAGCACCTAACAGCACTGCTCTATGCAGCCTTGTTTTGAAGCATGTAAGCCCAGGTACCACCCTACAAATGTTCTCCAGCCCTCTGCAGCTTAATGATGGAGTTATTCCAGCTATTGCTGTCCAACCATTCCCCTGAGAAGCAACAGGCAATGTAATTAATTTTAACATGCTCTGCTCAGTTTGGCTGGGACAGAGTGAATTTTCTTCACAGTAGCTGGAACGGGGATGGGTTTTGGATTTGTGCTGAAAACCATGCTGATAACACAAGGATGTTTTTGTTACTGCTGAGCAGCGCTTACATAGAATCAAGGCATTTTCTGTCTCTCACCCCACCAGTGAGTTGGCTGGGGATGCACAAGAAATTGGGAGGGGACAGCAGATCCTCACTGAGTCAAGGGATACCTCATACTGTATGGTGTCATACTTAGCACAAAACCAGAAGAAGGAAGCAGGGGAGATATTCGGAGTGATGTCACCTGTCTTCCCCAGTAACCATCACACGTGATGGATGGCTGAACACCTTCCTGCCCATAGGAAGTGGTAAATAAATACCTTGTTTTGTTTTGCTTATTAAACTGCCTTCATCTCAACATGTGAGTTTTTCCACTTTTACTCTTCCAATTCTCTCCCCCATCCCACAGCAGGGAAGTGAGCAAGCAGCTGGGTGGGGCTGAGTTGCTGGCTGGGCTTAAACTATAACATGTGCAACTGTACCTTCAGTGCAGAATGGAACAGACACTTTGGAATTACCCCTCAAATCTGAATTTCATCAGTTCATTTTGACATTCAGACATGGTACTCACTCAGCACAAACACACAGGACCAGAAGTAGCCCAACACCCCCACACCCCAACACCAGAATTGTCTCACTAGGCCACTGCCCTTCAGCACTGCTGTGATAATGTGAAACACCTAAAATGAGCCCTTATCCTGTCTTCAAGCTCCAGCCATCACCACAGCATTGCCATGTGAGTGTCAAGCAGGAGGGGGTAACTCACAGTCAGGCTGCTTTCTGCAGCTGCACACTGAGCAAGAATGTGCAGGACACAGTCACTACAAACATATGCATGGCCTGGAAAGCACTGCTATTTTTCCATGACCATTATGAAGGTGTCTTCAAGCTTCTGTGCATAAGCCAGCTAGATTTAATTCCCAATGAGCTTTCACATATAGACACCTATCCTCCACCTCCACTGGAAACCGTGACTAGTCCTGTCCAAGAAGGAATGGGATTGCTCTCTTCCTGAAATTCCAATTCTTAAGTAAACAATATTGTGTGCTGTATCTTGAAGGAAAAATGCCCTCCCCTCTTTCTGGGGAAACAATGAAGCCAGAACACATTTTTGCATGCTTGTGCAACGCAGCCGTAAACACACTTCCATCTGCACATCACAGAAGGCTCTCCCCTGCACTGTGTGGACTTGAGCCCTGTGTGTTTAACACCCCACACACCACAGCGCTGTGTTTATACAGTTTCAGCTCCAAGTCGCTAACATAAGAAATAGACGCTTGGCTTAAGGCCCAGATAATTCATCCAACTGTGGCAGCCACTATCAGACAGACCTCTTTTGAGAGGAGCTTTCATGACCAGGAACACAGTGCTGAGGCACAGTCTGCACGGGTGGTCTCCAACCACCTTAAAAAGGACCATCTGGGATTAACGGCACAGCTTGAGCACACATTAGCCCCAGCTGTGTGACACCCGCTCATGCAAACCATATACCAGCACCTCCCACTCAAACTCACTCCCTGCACAGCAAAGCTTTGCTTCAAATGTGTGGGTTTTGCATAGCCCCGAACATTCCAAGTCCCCATCTCATCCCAGCTGCCATGGGCTCGCCAGCCCCAGGCCCCAGAGCTACCCTCCTGCATCGTGGGTCCTGTGCCATGCCAAGCTCTGCTCCGGGGCCATCCTGTCACTCTCCTAGCAAAACCCAGAAGCAGGTCTGCTCATCTGACACCATCAGCCTAATCCAACTTAGTCAGGAGCTGCTCAGCCGTAACAGGCTCTGGCTGCCAACAGTTTCCAAACTAGCCAGTGCTCAGAGGGATACTACCTTTCCTCTCCAGAGGCTGGACTTCAAATCGTCCAACTAAAGTTGCTACTAACTAAATACTGCTACTAACCAGGTACTGTTTCAGAAGTCTGAGTTACTTTTCTTACATTTAGAATAAGAAATATTCTGCAGCTTGTTAAAGCCTATGTTTAAGTAATAAAGCTGGTTAATTTAAATATTTTCACTTCCTCTGCCTTAGGTAGTACTTTCAACCAATAGCTGCAGCACTATGTGTGAAGCAGCTCATTTTTTCTCTTTGCAATTAAAACCTTTCAAAGGGACATAGTTTTATTCAGTTATTTATCTATATCAGAAGAAATATTTCTTTACTCAAACACTGAACTCAGAGCTAGGCTACAAAACCACAGCAAAATCTGAAGGGTTGAAGTAGGGCTTTATGCCACTAACTTCAGAGGGCTTCCCTGTTTGAGTCAAGTCATTCAGCAGAGCTTTCCACCCAGGAAATCCCAGACATCTCCACTGTTTACAGGTCCTGAACTAGCAGCTCCTCACTCAAGTCTGCTGCTCATAGTGCTTTCGCAGCAAAGCAAACCTTCTCCATGAGACAACCCTCACACAGTAGCTCCAAAATGCCTCTTTCAAGAAAGCAGTAGATTGGGATATACTCCAGTGAGAATCCCAACGGCAATGCAGTTAATTCTATGGGACAAGGTCTTTGCAATACCCTTATCCAGGAGTAGCACATGCTTCTATCCCTATAACTGCAAATCTCTGCAAGTCATTAGCATGCTCAGCAATGCTCACTGAGCAGCCACAGATCATCCAATGTGACACCACCAAGGGCAGTACTGAGCCACCCCGCTGTACAGTGGCTGTGACCTGAATGCAATCAGTGTTGCTTCACTCCTGTATTTGGAGAGAACCTGGACCACTAGAAGACTATCTCAGGCTCTTCGATGTTTTTTGGATACAAAAAACATAACTGGCTACCTGGGAGCTGCAGCTGCTTCTGCATAGCTTTGGGGAGCCCCAGGGCACACTGCAGCTTGGGGATCTGCAGGCACCCCTGGGTCACCTGACTTTGTGGCTTCTCACCAAGTAGACAATTCACTTGGTCATTGGCACCTTGATTGATCTGGAAATCCCTGCTCCTGCTCAGCACTCAGGTTAGGCCAGAGAAGTACTGGTTTATCAACATGCAGCAACCTCTGCAAGCTGGGGTCTTCTCCAAAGCAGCTGTATTGGGCTGTGGCAAGTTACCCTACCCCCTTTGGCCACCGATGTTCAATGTCACTGTTCAGTTGTCCAGTATATATGCTGCATCCTCTGTTAAGAATATCAAACTCACATAACTCAGCACTAAATAGCACAGGAACACATGACCACAAAGTACCTAGAGCATTAAAGTGGCACCCCTTTACAGGGTCGTCCAGTCCCAGTTTAAAAGCCTCCATGTCTTTGTACTGACTTCTGACAGCAGCAGTGTCCAGCACTGGTGAGCTTCAGCTGCGGCACCAGAAGTCACTGCCCTTTCAAGTGTGACCACAAATTTTCCTGGCAGTCACCAGCCTAGATTTTCTGCTTCTTCATGTCTAAAAGAGTTACCAAAATAAATAATCCCCAGAGACAACTAAAGCTGTTTCTATTTGACTTTTAATTAGATCATTGATCTTGTTCTAGTGATTACATGAGCTATAGGATATTTGCATGCAACCACACTGGTAATCAACAGCCGGAACAAAACTGAAACAACACGATTAACATCCCAAGTCTTCCCACAGATGGTATTTTAAGTCTGCTCAGACACCAGCTTGTCCCCCACGAGGGAATTTGATAACAAGCCATGTCTGAGGAAGTGACAACTGCTCAGAGAGCCATTGCAACTAGAGTGACATCAGCAAACAGCAGCCCTTCAGGAACATCCTCGTGCTGAAGGAGGCTCAAAGATGCCTAGACTTCAGATTATTTGGGAGACCAACAAGCAGAATTACTTGTAGTTTTGCAGAGAAATCCTACAGAAATTCACTGTCTAGCTGTGATGGTGAGGCAACATATAATACCTTGCACCATCAAGATGGTAGACACCAGTTTTGTTTAGCAAGCTAGCATTTCCTGTTCTGTAGCAAGGATCAAAAGCAGAGAGATAAATCCAAGATTTGTGTCCCACACCATGAGAGATACAAGGTGTATTTATTATACTGTCAGTCCCCAGTGTGGAAGATGCATCAAAGACAAATGCAGGACCCTGCACATATACCCCAGCTCAGGCTCCTTGCTCCTGTAGTCTGAGACTAGGGAAACCTGCTCCTATCACTCATCTTATAACAAAGGGAGGAGCTGTACAAAGCTAAAGCTCACCTCCAATATGCTTGCCAGTATTTGCCTATGGAAAGTCCACTAAAACTGCTGCACCAACTACTGCAAGGTTGTTGTGAGAAAAGGGAATGCAAAACAGTTAATTACACCAATTAAAGGAAACACAGATAGAGCAAGTTCGTATCTAGCCGAGGGGAACAGTATTTCCTCTTCTGTGTTTGAATAACCTTTAAATGCACATATCATGGGTGTTTGCTCAGCACAGCTCTCTACACTGTGCCTTCTGCTGCAGGGCCCCAGAGCAGACACAACATAGTGTATGTAACATAGCTCACCACTTGCTCATTTTGGGCCCACCAACTACAACAGTGCATTTTATATAGGCTCAGAAATGCAGAATACATTGTCTCCTTACAAGAGAGGCCGTGGACTAATCAACAAAACCAGTAGGCAGCCACAAGCACACAGGGTAGCCTGAAATTGCCATGGGCTGTGAGGTGCAGAGGAGAGCAGCCACCAACTTCCTACTCCCAGGTCAGGCTGGGGCAGCCCCCAGGGCCAGACACACTCACAGCACCAATGCAAAAGACAGGAGTTGGCATTTCAGAGCAGCATTTAATAGCTCAGCCCAGAGCTCATCACACAAGTTTCAGCACAAAAAGTGGGTGGAAGCACATCAGCCATGCACTAACAGTTGCCTCCAGTGCTTTCAGCTGCTGCTCTGCAGCAGAGCAGCCATACAGAGGGCTGTGGCCAGTGTTGCAAATGCCTGCACTCCACCCAGGCAAGCAGGATGCAGCAAGAGCCACCCCAGCAGCATGGGGAGAGCAGAAGGTGGCTGACAGCCTCTGCTCAGCACAGCACCCCACCATGCCAGAACCAACCACAGCAATGTGACAGTGGGATGTGCTGCAACAGCCATTGCCCAATTTGCCCCTCTCAGCAGGCAGGCTGAGTGTCTGCATAGCAGTCTGTGCCCACCTCGCCCTCAGAGGAACCATCATTTGGGAACTGTGCTGCCACGCAGCCTGGCCAGCTCATGCCAGAGTAATTCAATGCTCTGACAAATAAATGCATCATGATTTACAGCATGGCCTGAAGCAAGGAAGAAGGAGCCACAGCCCATGATGTCATTGCAGCCCACAGTAATTTTTGTGCTGTTACTGGGTAACATTGGCAGGAGACTTTATGCAACCTGCTGCTGCTGTTAGATGAAAACAGCTTGTGCCTTTGCAAGAAAGGCCACAGCCTGGATGGTCAAAAGCTCTGCCACTTTGACAACTCACCAGCCTGATCAGTAAAACTTGCTATATTTCAGTGACCAAGACAAATTAACTCTGAAGTATCTGCTGAATTTATGCTTTAAAGAGACTGCCTTCTGTATTTATGGGTTACTTCCCATTAGTTTAGTTGTCTACTTCTCCAGGTTGTGAGGAACAGCAAAGGGCCATCACATAACTCAGAGGAAGCATCCCACTAGTAACTAGACAGTGCAGCTGCTTGTGTGGCCATTCTCCCCAGATACTTTAAAGAGACATGCCTATTTTCTTTCAACGGCAGTATCAGTAGGAGATTCAAAGAACTTCAGTCCATCACACCAGGGGAGACAGGATTCAGCTACTCCACCCTCTGCCTACTCCCAGGCAGCCCAGGGCAGTATCTGCTGCCTTACTCACCACAAGGGAGGATGTGTCAGGCAACCCTTGCTTCCCCAGGAACTTGGGCAAAGCTTCATTTGGTTGCTGTTTGAAGTGGCCTAGCTTGTATTCACTGACAAAAAATCCAGTTTATTCTTGCAGTGGTTGTATCCCAGTTACCATGTACAAGCACAGTAGGAACTAGACATAGCATACATCTCACTATGGATGTTAGACTTCAACTGCTTACAGCAGAATAGTGCTTACACAAGGATTTGCAATCCATCAGGTGAACCCAAAGCCCACCACAGCAGATCCAATCCTCACTGTGATGTACCAGATATTATGTAGGCATCTTCATAACTCAAGGTTAGCTGCAGGAGGGACAGAAAGCCAAGGGAGGCTGACAGACAGGTTAGAGACCACAACAGAGCCCAGAGAACCATCTGGTTAAGATACAGCATGCACTTACTGCAAGGATTTTGAGTACAGAACTGGGATTTATCTCCTAATGATGACCTAGAAGAAAGTCCTCCCTATTAGATTACAGAGCACGAGTTCCTCCTTAGGAGAAACACAAACAAGCAGGAGTGCAACTACACAAACTTTTGCCTTGTGGGGAAAGAAAATCTACACCAAGTCCCCAGAAGCAGAACCTAGGGGGAAAAACTCACTAGGGTTTCATTCCACAAATCCAAATAAACAGGCAGAGCTTGCTTAGCCCATTGCACAAAACTTCAGATCTCAGTTGACTCAACTCTGAACCCGAGGTCAAGTTCCCAGGAAGAGCAAGGGTAGCTCTACTCACCCCACCCGGTGGGGGGGTGCAAGAGGGTCATGTGAGCATCCACTTTTACCAGGCACACAGACAGACAAATACAGCAATGGAGAAAAGCAGCTAGCACAAGTTTCACAGACATAGTATCTTCATGAAACTGCTACTCTTAGTCCTCCAAACACCTCCTAAACACACATACTGTTCCACCACCACTTTTGACCATTAGCAGGAATTCAGCCTGCAACAAGCTAAGCAGTGCCATACAGTGAAAGCTGTACCACGTTGCTCAGATCTCCTAAAAAGGGTAGGTGGTGCCTTCCCCTAGTCTTTTCCACATATATTTTGGGTTAGATTCTTCCCACAGCAGTTAACATTCAGCTATGCAGCATTTTCTTCCTTCAGCAGAGACATGCTTGGCATATCCAATTCAGTTTTTCTTGCCACGTCTAAGTTGATTGCAGCTACCCACCCCATCTACATCTACCCACCATCACTACCATGGTGCACTCCTTCTCCCCATGGGTGGGTACTCTAGAACAGGACTCACAGCACTATCAGAGGACACAAAAAAAGCAAGAAAACCCCACAGGCACCTACAGTTTGTCTACAGGAAGCCTGGCTACATCACCAACAGCCAGAGTGACACTCAATGCTGTATAAGCAAGAGCCACTGTGTCAGGGTCTTCAGGCACACTAGTACCACATCAGACAGAGCCAAACACCAGTTCACTGAGCTCTGTGTCTTTTTTACTGTAACGAACTTATGATCTAGGTAACATATTCATGAGCTCACTATCATACCAGGCAATCAAGGAAGACAGGGCCACCTGATGCTGGTGGCAGGGACCTGGTAAGCATCACAGTACAGCAGAGGTTTGTTCACTCCAGCATAACCAGCAAAACACTTTCACTCCAGTGTGCTTGCTAAACATGGATTAGTGGTCTAAACTTAGCAGACCCTTGTTCAGGACCCAAACTAGCTGCTCAAAGTCTTTTTCTGAGCAGCAGAGAGAAAACAGAATTCTTCTACAGCCTGGTGGATTCAGAGACCATTGTTTTACTTCCCATTGCTTGGAGCAGACACAGAACAATGCTGGCAACATAGCAGCATGACCACACACAAGGCTAACCACATTCTTAGGTTACAGTTGTAGGCTAGAAGAGAGTTATCCTAACCCACTTAGATTTAAACATCCCCATGTAAGTCAATACAGGATGTGGCATTAGAATATGGAGCAGTTAAGATTTCAGTCCATCTTGAATAGCTGGCATAGCCTTCACTGCCTTAAATGAAAAAGCTGTTTAGCACATTAGTCTATCTGGCCCTAAGTAATTTTACTGAAGTTTGATCACTTTACAAGTTTCTGCTCATATGTAAAAGAATGCAAGAATAGTCTGTGTAAGCTACTTTAAAGCCTCCTGTAACTTGGAACTCATAGCTCAGGCAAAGGCACTTTTTCCTGAGACCAGCAGTCCAACTACTGAAACAGAAGGTCCTGAGGACACCAAGTACCTTCCAAAGCTGAAGCCACCTCCAGCAAAGAGGTCCACTGCGCATCTATCAAAATTATTTTCAAGGGGAATAAGTAAGTGTCATCCAAGAAGCGTCTTCCAAGAAGCAGAAATCTGCTTCCAAGACACAGTGGATATTTTCTAGAAAGCAGCATCCAGGGAAGTCATAGATAAGTGGCAGACAAAATGCAAGTGTATTTTGACTACCTCCTTATGATGTGTTAATAGAATGTTGAGTGAGACAAAAGAACCCTTAAATGTACACAAGCTGAAAACACATTCTCTTTTTTCAGTTTTCAAGGACCTAGCTCTAAGCGTTACAGGACAACACATTTACTGTTTTACAAGAGACTAGTTTTCCCTCTATAAATGTACATTGTTTTGTCACTCTTTAATGTATCAGCAGCATAGGGAAGAAAGTTGGTTTTCAACTATTTTCCTAAAATGAAATTTCTATAAGGTCCTCAGACTCACAGGTCATGATACTTCCACCTTAAGCACACTATGGACCCCAGTGTATGCATCAAGTACTTGATCATTAACCAAAACCCCACCCAATGCACAGGTTAGGTTTGGTCAGTACTCCTGCAGCTGGGATATGCCACCACCAAACTCACCATGAGGCAAGTACCAACAGACCATGATTATAATCCATCTTCTCCTCACCCATCTCCTTTCTGGCATAGCTTAACTCCCTGCAGGCACTGCAGCAGGACACAGAATCACCAGACAGACAAACCTGTAAACAAATCACACAACAGTAGCCAAGGCCAGCACTGGATCCTACTACCATGGCACAGACGTGCCACTGCTTATCCACTGACTTTCGTTGCCACTTCACATCCTGCCGTTGTGAGGCAAGCCAGGTCAGCTCACTTACCTGGTGAAAGTGCAACCAGGCAGAGAAACTACATTTTTCAGTTTGCTCAATCTGACTGTAGCAGCCCAAGATGGCAGTTTTACTCAACAAGACAGCTTGGCACCGATCCTCCTTCTACCAGTGACACAAGGCTGCTGGATGAGCAGTGGCCATGAGAACACTGCCAACAGGTACTGAGCAGCAGAGTTTGCAACTAGGACGTGCTGGCTGCAAGCTTGGGAGCAACTTGGCAGGTCTCACCCCAAAACCACTTGCCAGGCTTTAGCCACCCAACTCCTCTGTCTCTAAGCTACATGAGTTGACTCCTATTACCAGTTACCAGGGTTTCTAGGGACAAGCTCAATGCCAAATTAGCTTCAACTCCCCTCCCTTCTCTGCTAAGCCATCTGTAGAGTTGATCAGCCCCTTC
Source organism: Urocynchramus pylzowi (assembly GCA_013397555.1). Lineage (NCBI taxonomy): Eukaryota > Metazoa > Chordata > Aves > Passeriformes > Fringillidae > Urocynchramus > Urocynchramus pylzowi. Next base: position 876,745 of record VZRH01002391.1, read on the forward strand.
AGCCAAGAGCAAAGCCCTTGTACTCTACATTCCTGGCATCCTACTCCTGATGCCTGTCATGCAGCATGCCACTCAGCATCCAGGAATTTGCAATTATCTCAGTCTAGCAGACAAAGAAAAAGGCTAGACTTAACACTTGTTAACACTTGAACAGCACAGCAGCCACCTCACTTTGAGCAGAAGGCTCTGTGAAGTCGCCTGCTCCCACAGCAGCTTTTTCAGAGCATTCACTCCCATCTTTGCTGGATGGCACAAAGCACCTATGTGCTTCATGGGCTTTTTTACAGTAGATCTTACATGCAGTCAATTTTGCATTGAAGTGAAGACACTTCATGCCTAGAAGAAAAGCTTCCAGAAACTAGCAAAAGACTTTAAGCAGAGACTAAACATGGGATAACAGCAGCAGGAGAGGCTGGGCTTCTAATGTGCATCCAGAAAGGGTTGTGGTCAAACACTGTGTATAGGCAGACTTATTTTAAATAGACAAACACTGAATGCCAAAACCTTGCTACTGAAAAGGTTTTAAAATGTGGTTGTAGTACAGGAGCGGTAGCTGAGCCATAACACATGGCTTCCAAAATGTTCCTGGAAGTTAAATAATAACTGGAACAGGCACTGCATCCACTTAGCAGATGTCTGATGGCATTATTAATGCCAGAAGTCCAGCAGGCGCAGCTGTCAGGTTTTCCCAGTTGAGTTGGCTCAGAGTTGGCCCTAAACACCCCAGACCCTAAAGACCAACCTGGTCATAAAAGTTCTTCACCTAGAGCCTCTACTAGTTGTTTGTTGGTTTTTTTTGTTTTTTTTTTTTTTTTTACTTCAGCTCCAGGGTCTGCAATGGCCCTGGTTTTGTTCAACAACACAGAAGAGACTAAACAGTAGAAACAAAAAGAAAGTCTCAAGTTCTTCAGAACCTGCAGGGAAAAACACACCGGGGCAGGTAGTGATCCCAGTGGACGCTGTATCTGCAGGACAGGTGCCGAGGGCTTCGGCCTTGCAACCAGCAGAGCACTGCAAGGTTCTCTCAGAGTGTCTTTTTATTGGAAAGAGCATTCAGAATGCTTTTTCAGGACAGGCTCAGTTTATCCAGGACTGTACAGTAGGGCTCCTGTGCTACTCCTTGGCTCCAGGTCAGGTGGCAGAGAACCGATGGAGCTGTACACTCCTTCATGCAGAGGCTGAGATAGGGCAAAAGCATTAGCAGTCACAGTCATTCCATTCTCTCAAAGCTTCAAGTTTTCTCAGGGTTTGATTTTTTTAAATTTTATTTGGTTTTTTCATAATCAACACAAAGCAAGTAAGTTGTAAAACAAATAGACATGTCTTAAATGATTACAGATATCCTGCAGTTCAGCCTAACCATGTAAAGGAGCTGTGCTGCTGCAGCAGCATTTCTAGAACGGAAGTCACTGAAAGCCAGACCTGACTGGAATAGCCTTGATCTCCCAAGCCCTGTCACCCTCGGGAAGTTCCACAGACAAAGAGGAAGGCAGCTGGAGCAACATTTTTCTAGGGAAAGCAATACAATAGGAGGGGAGTGCTGGCCTGGTGTTGGAGCTAGTCCAGCACCTGTCACAGAAAGGTGAGCTCTGATGTTAGGAAAAACTCAGCCCAGGAATCAGCAGTTGCAATTCGAACCCCACTGAGTGCAAAGGGAATCCATCTCTAAGTAAATAATTAGCACCAGCTTCATTCCCTGCTGCAAGTTAGCTGTTCTGCCAGGGAGGACAATCAGACACTCGGGACCAGCAGTCCTCACTTCTTGTCCAAAGCTGCTTTTACACACTAGCAGAGGGGAAGAAGAGGGTGCCCAGCTACAGGTTTCCATAGAGGGCCAGGTCTCCCCCAAACTGGAGAAGTTTCTATTTTCTTGCTATTGTAGTTAAAAGTCTCTGAAGAGAAACAGCTTTTACCTTGGCCAAGCATTTTAGACAACTGAGGAGAGCTACACTCTACAAATTCAGCTGTGCAATTCATCGAGGTCAGTGTCATCAGGAAGCAGTAGTTACAGTTATCTGGCAAAGAGCTAGAAAAGGCATTCACATTCCTTCCCCGAGATCACTCGGGCATTCAAATTGCTGCTTTACAGAATACATTGTGGCCGCACCTGAGCTATTCCCCAAACAGCCACCGACTGCATTCCTGAGGAATCATCCGCACATGCCAGCAGCCTTCTCTCCAAACACCAGCTATCAAGCAACTGCACGTTCCAGTATGGCATGGGCAAGCAAATCTCATGCCAGCTTGGGTGGCAGTAGCTCAAAGCACCCATTGCCTGGGCTTAGCAGGGTTCCTTGAACATTTCCTGCCGTAACCTATCACAGCAGAAAGCTTGAGGAGAAAGTACAATCCTGCTCAAAAGCTGCAACTGCGCTTAGGCATCAATGCTAATCTGAACACCGACATCATCTACTGTGCTGTGGTGAGCAAAGTCTCCCCACTCTTCTATACTACCTACAGCTGCACCTATTTCCGCACAGCCGTAAAAGTCTGGCTCCAGCACCGAGCCGAAGCCCAGGTACGTCCAGTTAGAGCAGCCTCATCCTGCATATTTCTGCCAGGCTGCTGGAGGGGTCAGTGCCTGGAGGAACTGGCTGTACAGGGAGAGAACACGCCCTGGCACTAGGCCTCTTCAGGAAAGACCTGAAAGCAAAGCTTCACCTATGAAGTAGTGACCATGAGGGACGCTGAGGAGGACAGGAGTTCACTGCCAGCCCCGACAGCCTGGCTGTAGGGCAGCCCCACGACACACACAGCTCTTTAGACAGAAGCAGCAGAAGTCCCTCAGCTTCCGAGCCCGCAGCCCCCACTGCCCTGAGCCCCGTCATGGTTCCGCCAGGCAAAGGTCCAGCGCAGGAAAAAACACAATCAAACGAGAAAACAACAAAACGGCCCGCCGGAGACGCACTCACCGATAGAGACCAGCTTGATGCTCTCCCGCTCCAGGAACTCGAGGGCCACCGAGACGTTCTCCAGCTGCATCTGGCGGAAGGTGGGCCGCTGGTGGTACTTGCGGTACATGCGCTTCTGGCTGAGCACCTCCAACAGCGCGATCAGCCGCAGCCCGTCGCTCAGGTCATGCTGCAGGTTGCCGATGCGCTTGTTGACGCAGCGGAGGTGCTCGTTACACCAGCGGGTGAAGGTGTTCTGCTGGATCCGCTTCCAAGGCGCGTCCTCCGCCAGGTCCTTCTCGGTGGCGGGCATCTCACCGTCGGGATCGGCCGCTCTCCGCGCGCCCTGACCCCGCGCCTGCGTGCTCATAGCCAGCCCAGCTCCGCCTCCTCGACCCGCTGTGCTGCGCCCGCGCCCCGCCCGGCCGCCTGCGGTGGGGGAGGGAGAGAGTGAAGGGCGCCGTGTTCAGCGGCGGCCCCTCTCCTTTTCCTGCTCTCA
>VZRH01002391.1:880208-910529 GCA_013397555.1 Urocynchramus pylzowi
CAGAGCCCTTGATGGACCGGGGTCCACCCTGGGCCGACATTCACCTGGCCGAGGTGCCGGGCCGGGCTAGGGTGCGGCCCCCAGGCACGGGCGGGAGCGCAGCTGGCCTGGCGCTAGTGCCCGGTTGGGGTGCAGACCTCTCGCCCTACAAATGAAGCTCGCAGTAGGAACAGGAGCGCAGGCCCCGACATACCCGCACAGCCCCACCACAGCCCCACTCAGACGACACAGGTCAGGCCGCCAGCCGTGTGACGGTCGTGAGTGGATGCAGCCACGGGTGGGTGAGCTCTCGGCGGACCTGCAGAACTGTGCAGAGTGGCCGGCAGAGCCGGAGCTCTGGGCTGGGGGGATTCGGTTCTGCATAGCCCGCGCCGGGAGAGGCTGAGGGTGTGAAGGTGCTCCCACGGGGTGCGATGTGGCAACGGGACGGCAACCTCTGTGCCGACACACAGGATTTTATCGGCCATTTGAAAATAATAGAAACCCCTAAAAGCAGTCAATTACGGTTCGACTTCTTGGGGGTTTCTTTGCTTTTCCCCCCACTTTTGTGACTGATTTCCTGGCACGCCCTCTCCCTGCTGACATACAAGACTGTGATTTGCCACTGACTCATTTGATGACAGCAGAGTCAATAGAACTACTCCAGCTGCCTTGCTGCATACTGAATTTTTGCAGGTCCCCGAGACATCTCATGACACTTACTGGGTCCCTGAAAGCTGCAGTGAGATGTCCTTGCGTGTCCCTATCCCAAGGGAAGCGTGTGCCCATCCGCTCACCCAGCATGCACTTACGGTCTTGGCTTTGGTACCAGGAGCTGCTCCACTGATTCAAGCGAAGTGTGTGCGTGTCTACCTATTTACACTCTGAAAGGTGCAGGTGTCTGTTAGAGAAAACAAATCCATTAAAATACAGTCAATAAAATTTTATTAAATTAAATTACTATGGTCATTCTCAGCTAGAAAATTAGAATACAGATGTCCAATTATTTTCTTTCAAGGGTGTTATTCTAATGCCTCCACTAAACCATCACACCATGGTTTCTCTCCAGTGATCTAATAGGTCCTTCCCCCAGAATAATTTATATTAGATGCATTTGTTGACAATAAATTAAGAAAGAAGCAAATATGAAGGTGAGGTAATGTGGGAGTTATGTCTAAACTTCCATTGTTTCCTAATGAACATTGCCTCCTGTTTTAAAACTATCAAAGAAATCAGAGATCAGATTTAGTATACTGAAATGTTGAAGTGTATCTCATGGCACAGTAGCTACTGCCCTTTCTTCAAATTACTGAGCCAAGCAGCAGGAAGCTGCTTTTATTATTCAAATAAAAACTGACATTAAGTGAGAGCTTTATTTACAGAGCAAAAGCAGTCACAGGCCATAGAGATGCTGCAGCCAGGGTAGGTTGTGCCTCTGTGAGCAGCTCTGTGCTGTCAGCACAGGCTTGTCCAGCCCAGGGGAGAGCAGCCTGGAAACATGGAGCTGACCCTCTTCTCAAGGACTTTTCTTCCATCATCCTATACTTCATCTTTTAATAGATTCTAATTTCTTATTGACTTTGGCCTGGGCTGGGACTCCTTAACAACCATTCCACATCCGGATTAGCTGATTGCTTATAATATTTTAATTTCCGTTCCTTTTCACTGCCACACCTAGTAATGCACTCTTCAATATCATTTTGTGCCTGTGCCATGCTGCAAGTTGAAGCTTCAGCCATTGTTTTTTCTGTAACAAAGGCAGTGAATAGGAATTACACAGGAAAAAGACATTAGGAATTATTAGTACTAGGACCTCTATTTTTAACTTACGTATTTCACTAAAATTTTCAATAAAAGTAATTTTTCCCATAGGCCCAGCAAAGAAAATTTTCATCCCAATGATATACTGTGCAATGTCATACTCTGCACACATAAGGACAGTGGTTTCTTTGAGTGGTTTTCCACCTCTCCGCCCGTCCATCCATCCATCCATCCATCCATCCATCCATCCATCCATCCATCCATCCATCCATCCATCCATCCATCCCACCAGAAGCATTGAGGCACAAAACCAGATGTGAAGTGCTCAGCAAAGCTCTGGCACAGACATGCAAGCCCTGCTCACCCTGTCAGACTCAGGACAAGGGCAGTAGCACAGCTGAGGCTGTTGCTGTTGGGACCATGCAGAGTTGGTGGGGTGCTGGTGGTCTGGATGCAGCACTCTGTATCACAGCTGCCCTTCCCCGCATATCACAGGGCTTTTGATCCGAATTCAGCCATTTGCATCCTGACTGCTTTCATGATTATTGAGAAACAAAGACTGCTTTATGGGAAGAGAATGAAAAAAGCAAAATAATTTCTGCTCTGAGGAACAGATCTTGTTTAGTTCCTTTCTTCCCAGTCGCAGATGACCCTCACAGCTACAGTCTGATCAAGATTTCTGGTTGATGGGAAGTGAAGAGGGGCAGCCCCTGCCTGCACAGCATCCCATTGCCTGCACAGGTGACTGAGATCAGGAGAGGTCCCTCAGGTCTGGGACCTGCCTGGCCACAAATGTGATATCCAGCTGTGGCAGCAACTGCAGGGCTGGGCATCAATGCTAGGTCTCATCTACCTAGCATTGAGAGTCCCTATATACTGCTCTGTGATCTGATTCTTTTTGGGGTCACATTTGACCCGAAAAACTATTTCCTTTGAAATGAAGTTGGAAGACAGTTTAACACAAGTAAACCCATGTCTCAAGTTTCATCAGGAGACAGAGAAGTAAAAAACAAGCTAACCCATGAATCTGTACTTGCTGGAATACCATCTTGGTACTGTATATTATTACAAATGAACTAATGTATGCTGTGCAGAAATACCTTATGTGCCTATTTATATGGGTAGATATTTGTGTGGATGTATGTATTTAGGCAGAAAGGGAGGGAGATTTCACTACTATGCTCTGAGGTGGATACTTTTTTCTTTTGATTTGTCCTGTATGACAAGGATCTTTCCATTCCGTTCTTCCTTTACTTACTAGATGCAGATACACGGAAGGAACAACATTGTCATTGCTTTCTTGGTTCTCTTTAAGCAGTTGTACACAGCAATGATTTTTTTCCCCTGTTTTAAAAATACTCTTCCTCTATGGTAATTCACTGCAAGGCTGAATTTAAAAAGAACCTGTTTAATTCAGCAGCAGAGGTCTTCCTCTGCCACATACACACTGTTTTATCATTAAACTGCTCAGAATATTTTGTATTTGAAAATACACCCTTGACAAATGGAATAAACTGTAATGGCAATTCATAATGGCATGCTCTATTTTTAGCAAGAAGTCACTGCAGAATGTCTCTCAAACCAGAATATGGCATTAAGCTCTCTGAATTCACAGGGAGTTGCTTTTCTGGTAGAATTAAAAAAAAAATAATTATGAGCACAGTTTAAACTGTAAAGGTAAATAAAAGTTGGCTGGCCTTTGCAGGTCTGTTGCTGCTGGGTTTGGGATCATTAACAATCCTTAATGGAAATTTAATCTCATTTATCATATCCTCAGGAGCCCTGGAATGGTACCATGGTGCTCCATGATGGACACTTACATTAGTTTTTTGGAGCATACTAATAGCAGAGGGAAATGGCAGTTCTAACACTGGCTGTTTCATTGAGGAAAAGTCTGTTGAAGCCTGGTTTTGCAAAAGCAGAAGGGTGTGGGGTGCGGCAGCATGGGCCTTCACTGACAGTGAAGAGCGCATGATGGGGTGACTAATGAAGTCAAGTCTGTTTCAGGGTAATCAGCTTATCACAATCTCATACGATGATATGTTCTTGGATTCCTCCAAGTCATATGGGCCATACATGAGCGATCCCATCCATTTGGGACACTGTACATACTCTCTGCTTGACACATTGTTCAGCAACAGATTGCTTTGATTGTAAGAGGGCAAGAATCAGAATTAATCTCAACTGTTAATCCAACATCTGCACACTTTGCTTAGAGCAGGAATCGGCCATGGCTGAGCATTCAGGCTGAGTTTTTGCAAGTAAAAGGACTTTTCTATGCCCCAAAAAGTTGTGCTTTAGTTATCATCTCTCTGAGGATCTGTGCAATAGAAATGTCACCTTTTAAAGATTTTGGTGGTGCTGCTAATACACGAGGAGCAATGACATCTTTTTTTCCCACACTACAACTAACCCCACACAAGTGACTTTGAAGATGCATCATATCTCAGCAGAAATGTGATGAAAAGCCAGGAGGATGCCTCCATTTTTTCCAAAGGTTTCTGTCAAAGCAGCAGCACACTGAAGGTTTGTAGCCTGGTGCCATCAAAACTTGTGAGTTATCAGGGCAAAGGCTTGGAAAAAGAATAACTGGGCCATCGGCTATAGCACCCCAGTAGCTTTAGAAATTTATCAGGAGATTTTAAATATTTATAATTTTTTTGGTGCATAATAGCCTTATCCAAACACAGGACAGCATGGTGCATTAAAACAAAAGCCATGCGTAACAAATGCCATAAAATAAATTGTAGCACATTCAAGCCAGTGTGCAGATGCTAATCCTCACATCCCCACAGGGCAGCTCCTCCGTTAACCCAGCACCCAGCCAGTAATGCTAAAGATCCAGCAGCTGCGGCTCACAATAGTTAAAGGTTTGCCTTTTCAGAAGCCACAGGCACTGTAACTCAAAGAGATTTCATGACTAAGTGACCATAAATGGCATTGCTGCGCAGTTGGCAGCACCAGCACCGAGCCTGGCTCAGCATCACAGCCCAGTCCTCCCAGCCTCCCATGTCAAAGGTTTACAAACACACTGCACATTTTATTCACCCATTACCTCTTTACTGGGTTCTGAAAGACAATAGAAGTGTTTCTTCTCAATTGATGAAGTAGTCATTAAACCTCTTCTTTTGTTACCATGATCTCTACAAAGTGAAGCCAAACCAAGCTGTTCAAGTCAAAGCATGAATCAAATGGATTGCAGCATAGGGATTGCATTTTCCTTATTCAGCAGCTCTCTGGAAGGCAAAGAAGCTCTGCATTATACAGATATTGGCTAAGACCTTTGATACAACTTGTTGTGAGTTTTTCTGTCTTCTGTTTCCTCCTCTGTTATCCAAGGAAGACAGCAGTAGGAGAGCCTGCAGCAGCAGTTCAGTCCAGATTGAACAGAGGGATGTTTTTAGGCAGAGAAATCTCTGGAAATATGCTGAAAAATATAACTTGTTCTAGAATTTGTATTGAAATTTATATTTGGAAAGTCTATTCAAGTAACAGTTGCTTCTAGTAGCAGTTGTGTCTGGGACAATTTTCATCTCTCTGTGTCTGGAAGAACATAGTTTTACTTCTGCACAAAGTTCTTGCTGCATTATATATGTATCCAGAAGCTGGAACTGGTGCCAAAAGCAGCATCCATCTGGCAAACATAGTGTTTTGCCAGAACTTGCAGTGCTGCTTTTGCCTTGCGTCCCAGGGAGACCCACAGCTGGAATTTAAAGGTCTGGTTTTGGCAAAGGTTGTAAACAGCCCAAGAGCAAGGCTGTTTGTGCTTTTTGCTATCCTGAATTCAGAGGAGAAAACTAAACTGAAATCCATCTAGCCCATACTGGAAGAGCAAGGATGGGGCATTCCCTGGGAGTATTTTATGCAGGAATTCACCTAATTTATTTGTCCAAAATACCCTTGCTTTAATTTTACTTCTGTTTTGTGAAGTTGATTTTAAATGGAAAAACACATACTCACAGCCATCTATAAGCATCTCTCTTTCCAAAATCCAAGCAAAATTGTGTCGGTACCTGAGGACAATGCCTGGCAGTGCAATTGTCTCCACGGCAGTGCCTGGTCTCAACCAGAACCACCTCCCCCCCGCCCCACCCCCAGCATCAGGAATGCGGCAATGGTTGCACTGTGGGTGTCTGTGCGAAACACAGCTCACCCAAATAAATGAGACTTGACATATCAAAAATGAAGTTGAAAAGTAATTTGAAATAGCAGCTCATTTTTAAAATAACTCAGGATCTGATTTCATGACCTGGAAAGTCAGATCCTATACAAACCCACACAATGCTCCAGTGTGCAGCTAATCAGGGCTTCCTGCCCCTAGCAGATACTCTAGGCACGGGCCTCATTAGACATTTTCTCTGCTTACTTCCAACCTTACTTACTGCTTGTGTTTGCACTCAGGGTAAACAGAGTTCTCTTCCTAAGATGATACACTCATTTTTCTCAGGATTTGAATTTCTGTGCTTTTACTCTGTGAGCTGGAGTTTGCAGGAGTGACAGTGTAAAGGTGGAATTAAGTATCTCACATCTGCCAGAGCTCATGGACTGCACAGAATTCAAAGTGTTTCCCAGTTACTCTTCAGGAGCTGTTGTAACCTGAGATACAGATTAATAGTTTTGTTTGACTTCAGAGGAGTAGCCAAGCTCCTCCTTGGGACAGCTGGATGTAGCATAGGAAGGAACGCTTTCCAGGGGAACATTGTATATTTTTTAAACAAACCAAAACTCTTCTGTGTGACATAAACAAAATTGTTGACCTATGTCCAGCCAAAGGGGGAGTTTGTCTCTCCTGGCACACACCCCAGGATGCAACAGTGGGGTGAGAATGCCAGTGCACAGAGTGAATAAAAACACACAATCCCAGCTATTTCAGAGGAAAGGCATGACACTGTGGTGCTCACTTCTACTGACCCCACTGCAGTGTTCTCATGATGGCGAATAATCAACCCCAAAAGCACTTTTAAGTGGATTTGCTTTCTGAAAAAGGCTGAAGTCATGCTCCTTTCTGTTTTTTAAACAGTCTTACAAAAATATTCCCAGACAGAAGTCTTGCGTAAAAGAAGCTTTAAGTCTACTGACTCATTTGAAAGCTGCTTTATTAGCCCCTACATGGGCTGATAAGCCTTGCCTGGTGCATAAGGATACAAGGGCTGTACATTGTTCTGCTGCTTAGCTCAGTGCAGTGCTGGCAGCCTGGGCTTGATCCAACCGAGCAATTAGAGAATTTAACTTCCTCCATAAATACTTGTATGTGTGAGGCCATGTGTTTGGGGGCATTCCTCTACTTGAAAGGAATCTAAGGTTTAAAACATGTTGCAGAACCAGAAGGAATGGTGGAGGCCTCTGTGGACAGCATCACATTGATTTGGGTGAGAATTAGGAATTATGAAAAGCAGAAGAAAAGCACTTGGACCTGGCCAGCACTCACCAACCTCAAGCCACCCTTCCCCCTGCATAGTTGTTAGTCAGCTCTGCTATTAGTGAGTATATTGCAGCATAACAATGTCCTGCAGCTGAGCTCTGTTCAGCAACACCCTCGAAGAGGAAAGGCGGGTGTGCAAGTGCGAGAAACACCAGCAGGGGGAAAAAGGCAGGGTGTTGCCGCTGTCCCGGAACAAATAGAAGACACCACCCCAGGGTGGGTAGGAGGAAGGTGGTGGTTTGGAAAACCCTGAGCTGTGTGTACCCTGCATGAACTAGGAGGCTGGGTGTCTAGGGACAACTCAGCAAGGGTTTTTCCAAAGAAACTGGAGTTCTCAGATGGGACGAAAGAGGGCAGAAAGAAAGCTGAATAGATCACCCACCCCATGGCACAGTCAATGCCTTACCAATTCCTAGGATCTTCTCTGGCTGTATAATTTCCCTAAAAAATGTGAGATTCCCCTGGGGGGATCCTTACTCTGCTCTAGCTCAGCCTTTAGCTTGTAGGGCAAAACCTGCAATTCCCAGGTTTCTGCTTTTGACAAAATGATGATTCCTAGATTTTGTTAAGCAGGCCCAAAATCACCAGTTAAAAAAAAAAAAAAANAAAGGTATACTAATGGGAGACAGTGGCATTAGAAAGGTGTTACTGGTGGAGCTAGCTGGGCAGCTGGTACCTCTTGCTCCTTGTGTGCCTGGCAGTCCTGAAATGGGAGATAATATTGAGAATGAGCCCAGTCACAAGCTATCTAATTGAAAAGGACCAAAAAGTAAAAATAGACCCCTTTCAATCACGGAACTGTGTATTTCAAAGGGCAATTCAGCCACTGCAGAAGCTGGTGCTGCACTTCACATCAGCCATCTGGTGTGGCACTCCAAGCAAGGAACTTTGTATTTGTAAGTATTGTCACTTTCTTACCAGTTAAAACACCAACCAAGAGCCCAGTATGACACGGAAGGGGAAAACCAGAGCCCTGGCAGGCCCAGTCCTACTAATCAGAGTGAGCAAGAGCCAAATGTTAAAGGGGAACAGGGTTGGGGAATTGTTTGAGAACCCTTATTGAGGGTAGTCACTGTGCCTTAGTTCCAGCTGCCTCATTGCTGCAATAATGGTTGTAGAGAAGGGGGAGGGAAGAGTGATTTATAGAGCAGCCCCAGGTAAGTGGTTTTATCTTTACAGCCCTGGTGATAACATGGTTTGCAGCAGGATGGGGGTGATCCGATCCAGCTGGGACCAGTTGTGCTATGTGGAAGCCCCACAGGGGTGTGGCAGTGAGGATGTCACCAGTGCAGGGCTTCAGGAGCTCTGCAAAGCTCTGGGTTATCACCACTACCCTTGCAGAAGCACTGGATTTTTGCACAGACACAGCATGGTGGCCACCCAGGTGCCTCTGGAGGCCCTTGTTTGCTTTTGGCTTCTCTGAGGCTCAAGCCTGCGGGGGGAGATGACAGCAGCTCCTTTAGGGACCAGAAACAACCCCCAGATTGCAAGATGCACCAGGAGGGCCAGGTGCACCCATAAGAAGTCTCCTTCTCCTGCTCCCTGTACAGCCGTTGTCTTCTGGATATATGTTCTCTTTGTTGAACTTTGTATGTAAAACTCTTCCTCTGTTCTGCACGTACTTTAGTCCCTTTGGCACGGCCATTGCTGGCTGGCAAGCAGCTGGTATGACTGTGTCCTAAAGCATGGGGCTGAGCAGGGCACATGCCAGCACACCTGTGTTATCTCCGTCTCTCTGGGAGCAGTAGGTGGGAAGACTCCACAGTGAAAGACTTCGATCCTGTGCGAAAAGCACCAATCTGGCTGTTAACACACTGGTGCTGCTGGTGCTCAGCTGGCACAGGTACCATGACACAGCCACAGCCCAGTGCCTGGGAGCTCCATACAGACAGATGAGCTGCTCCCTGTTCTGTGACAGGCTGGTTTGGCCCAACAGGAGCCTTCCTCCTGCTCCTTTGCCAGCCTTGGCAGTGGTGTGCTGAGTTTTCTGCGGTTCTCACAGCAACTGAAAATTTTCCTTTTGCAAAGCAGAAATCCTCTCCAGGTTCCTTGACAGCAGCAAAGTTCCAGTAGCAAAGTGGCAGGGGGTGATGAAGCAGTTGCAAACCGGTCAAGTACTAGTGGAGAAAGGCTTCGTTGTCTGAGGGGGGACAGACCGGCTTCCCTTCCCTGCAGATCCAGCCGCTTTGACAGCTCCTAGTAGCACTGATGAAGTGGGCACGGGGTGCCTGCGAGCCCAGCCCGGCTCCATGCCCGCGGCCCCGTGCCCCCTCAGGGCGAGCCGCCCCCACAAAGCCCTTGGCACTGCTGCCCCCTGCCGGACCACGGAGCCCCGCTTGGCCCGGCCCTCACGGCGGCTCCGCCGCTCCCGGAGCCGGAGAAGCCCCAGCGAAACGCCTTTCTTATTGGTATAATTTGATAAAAATCCCTAAAAAAAAAAAAAAAAAAAAAAAAAAAAAAAAAAAAAAACCACAAAAAAAAAAAACAAAAAAAAAAAAAAAAAACACCACCCCAAAAAAAAANAAAAAAAAAAAAAAACACCAAACCCACAAAAAAAAACCCCAAAAAACAAAACCAAACCAAACCAAACCAAACCAAAAAAACCACAGCGGTGAAATCATAGAACCATAGAATCGCTTAGTCTGGAAAATCCGTCTAAGATCACCAAGTCCACCCATTAACTCAATACTGCCAAGCTACCACTAACTCATGCCCCTCAGTGCCACAACTACATGGCTTTTAAAAACCTCCTGGGATGGTGATTCCACTACTTATCAAAGCAGCCCATGCTAGTGCTTGACAGTGCTTTTAGTGAAAAAATTTTCCTTAATATCCAATCTAAACCTTCCCAGGTGCAACTTGAGGCTGCTTCCTCTTGTCCTGTCACTTGTTACACCTGGGAGAAGAGACTGGCCCCCATCTGGCTACAATCTCCTTTCAGGTGTTGTAGATACATAAGGTTCCCCCGAACCTCCTTTTCTCCAGGCTAAACACCCCCAGCTAGTCTCAAGGAGACTTGTGCTCCAGCCCCTTCCCCAGCTCCCTTGCCCTTCTCTGGGCACACTCCAGCCCCTCAGTGTCTTTGTGTAGTGAGGGGCCCAAAACTGAACACAGGATTTGAGCTGTGGCCTCAACAATGCCCAGTACAGGGAGACAATCACTGCTCTGGTCCTGCTGGCCACACTATTTCTGATACAGCCAGGATGCCACCGGCCTTCTTGGCCACTTGGGCACATGCTGGCTCATGTTCAGCTGCTGTCAACCAGCATCCCCAGATCCTTTTCCAATGGGCAACTTTCCAGCCGCTCTACCCCAAAATCACACAAAGCCTGCACAGCCGATGGGTTCATTTGCACTCTGCAGGCCTTGAGAACCACAGTGATGGGGTGGGAGCAGGGAAGGGGCTGTGCTGCCCCTGCTGCGGCCTGGGAGTATCTTCTCATGCTGCAGGAATGTGATTATGTCATGGCGAGTCCCCCACACACCCCGCTGCTGCCTCCCAGCCCGCTGCTGGCTGACAGCTCTGGGAAGCATCGTTACTGCTGAAATGGAGGCATAAATTTCTGCTGGCAGGGCTCCTGGCTGTAAAAACTTATAAGCCATAACAACCGCTCACTGCGACAAAGTTACTCCAACATTTCCCATGGTCCTGTTCCCATCCCTCAGAGCTGGGGGCAGGAAGAGGGGTAAAAGTTTTCAAAAACTTTTCATTTTCCTTTTGTAGTTGAGCGTTACCAGGGGCGATATTTCTGCCTGTGCATGAATTCTTCCTGCCAAACTCATGGGGCATGACGCACCCACAGGAGGGGAGAGCATGCCCAAGACAAGAGCGGCCAAAGTACACTCCTGCTGAGCTACTCTTTCTGAGGATTTGTATTTCTTTTTCCAGCCGAGGAGTTTTATTATTACAGAAAGAACATGAGATTTTTATGAGTGATTTTACAAATTAGTTTCTCAAATTGTTTGCAGCAGCACAAAAAATGTTGTAGTCATTAAAGTGCATAGAAAGTATCAAATGCTCCATCACCGCAAAGCTCTTCCTTGTGCAACAGAAATAAAGCAAAGTCGCCCCTGGCATGTTTAGACATCTGACTCAGAAATGCTGCTCATCACCTCTCCACCATAGTATACAGCAATTCATCCTGCCCTTGTGCACATTGCTAGAACAAACCCGGAGCTGAACCAGCACAAACCCAGCTACAAACACGATTTTAAAAGCAAACAACTAATTATTTCCATTCACCTCATTTAATTTGGGCTCATGCAGAAATGCTGTTCATCCAATAGTCCAAAATATGTCCCATATTAGGAGCTAAAGAGTCCAACCCAATGAATGAGTCATCACCCAGTGGATGAAATCCCATATCTTCATGGCTGCTCATAAATAAAACAAGTTCAACTTTATAGTAAATCATAAGTAAATAATGAACTATATGAAAATCAGACTCAGCTGTGTTATAACTGCATGGGCACGGTGCCCTCACAGAAGTGAAAAATAAATGTGATACCATCACTGTTTGGCTTTGGAGACTGAATTTGGGACTGAGACTCTGAAGAGGAGTTTTGATGTGTGTAGCAGGGCAGTCGGACATCCAGGCCTTTGAGGCCACTGCAGATGTGTGTTTGCAATAAATAACACATTATCCTGGCCATTAGCACTTCCGAACCTCAGATTCAATGGGCAGATTTTCTTAAGTTATTGTCTGGTATCTTCTCACAACAGCCCGAAATCTCCAGGCAGTGCTCTCGTGTTCTTGCAGCTTGCTCCTTCATAAGTACTCTCTCCTAGAGGGAAATGAAGAGCAGCAAAAAGCTGTTCCTTCACCTTGAGATGAGGATCAGTACATCCTGTGCATCCCTCATAACCATACCCTGAGTGCTGGGGCTGGATTCACAGAGCTGGCTGGAGTTTTTTGATTTAATAACTATTTGAACCAGTGTTGTGAAAGAAGGCAGGAAATAGCAGAAAGTATTGATCAACCTCTATCTTGTTATAAAATTAAGAGCATATAAAACACAGTATTGAAATAACTGGAAGCCTGACCACAGTGCAGAAAGCCCAGCAGAAGGGCCAGGCAAAAGGAGGTTTGTTAACAGCGCTGAGAAAGACTCTAGCACATAGTCATGAGGGGATCCTTCTGCAGCAGGGGCAGCTGAAGCCACCTCCAATCTGAGCTCCACTGTGACCCCAGTGCCCCAGCCACAAGTAGCTCATGGGGCTGCAGCCAGTTTTGCAGGAGAATCTACTCCAATTAAAAAAAAAAAAATCTTTTTGCTCCTGAGAAAGATAAGTGTTTTGCTATCTTGTCAAAGACTCTGGGAAATATCTTATAATTTTCTATTTGTCTTCAGGTTAATGGTGCCAGTGAGATACAAAGAAGATCACAGGAAGCAAATCTTTGAATTTCAGGGAAATCCAGGATGCAGTTGAATATGCTAGAGGGTAGACAAGGTTGACAATCTCAAAGGATATTCTTTTTTCATTATACTGACACTGTGCAGGTAATCATTAATGGCAGAGCTGCAATTGCCTGAAGAAAGTGCTCCAGGGAGAGGTGCCTGATAGATGAGCCAGCTTTGAAGTTTTCCAGGTCTGCATGGGCTTTGTGGTACACTCTGAAGTGGAGATGTCCTACTTCTTCCTCACCATGGCCTTCTTCTCTCAAATACAGTAGAGCAGCTCAGGCTGCCTTTCAGTGAAGCCAAGACAGTAGCTGTCTAGCTATAGGAAGGGAAGAGACCAAAGCAGCTTTTCCCTGAAGAGAGCAAAGCTCCAGCATCTGCCAAAGTACACAGGGACACAGACCACCTTGTGTCTGTCCCTGCAGAACAGGGGCAGGGGTAGATGAGGATATTTGTTCTACAGTGATGTGTCCAGACACGGGGGAGGGCTTCAAGATGTGTCACAAGAATAAAAGCTCAGAAGGTCGCGGGCAGTTGGTCCATCCCAAGGGATGCAGGGTCTCATGCTGGGGAATGGGGCCTGGTTCCCTTCCTTCTTTCTGCCCTGACATGACTGCATTTCTCTAAAAGGCTGAGAACAATTGTGTCTTCTCAGGATTCCATAGATGATTTACAATCCTCTCATGAGACCTGCAAAGAGCTCCTCTGGCTCCCTGCCTTCCTGATGGTCCCTGACTCAAGTGGCTCTGGCAGTCAAAGCAGGCTGGGCAGTACCACAGCCTTAGCTCAGGCTTTTCCCACAAAAGATGCTCTGATCAGGGAAGCTGTTTCATTTTCTCAACTCTTGGTACACTTGTAACAGGCCAAAGCACAGATAATATCCAACCAGAGATGTGACTGCACAAGCCCAGATCACTACTTGCTATCCAAGTAGAGATCCTCTGTATACATTCTCTTTTTAACTTTGGAAAATTCTTGTACTTTAATAAAGTTCTGTATATGAATAAATAATTTCCACAAGGAAAGATGTTAAACTTGCATTGGCGCAACGTTACTTCTAATCAAGGGATCTTCACAATTCTCCAGAACAAGCAAAACTTAATATTTTCCATACGTAACCATCTTTATCACCCAAAGTACTTTGTATTCAATAAAAATACCAGCTTTCATTAAAGAAAAAAACCCTTTTGGTGTACAGTTTTTTTGGCATTTCACATCTCTGGCTCATTCACTCAACATGTTTAGAATTAAATTACAAAACCTTAACTCACCCTCCAATGATCTGTTTGTTTCCAGATTCATATTCCCACAATATGTTTGCTGACAGCAGTTGGGCTCTTTGACAAAAGTCAAGAAATTTTTCCCAACAATGTATATTTGCTTTGTTCTGGTGAATTACAGGGGAAGGGTGCAGGCTGTACAAGATGTCACCAGTAACGTGACTGTAAGACCAAGTGTAATTTATTTAGTACAAGCTAAATGTTTATACTAAGTGTTCTCTGTTCCGAACATTATCACTTCAACATTGAGCTTTTTATGAAGAGAGTTGTGAGAAAGGTTGAGCCCTGTTTTGAAAGTATTTTTAAATTTAGTATCACTATGACTTGGAGCCAAAACCCTGATTCATAGAGTTCTCAGGAGAATGATGGCAAAAATCTGCTTCCCTTGGTTTCAGGTGCTTCTAAACTGTTCTTTTTGACTTTGTACTATGTGTTAGAACTGAATAAGAGCAAACCAATTCTTGAAAGGATATGTTGTTTCAAAATACATCCAAAATCTTACACTCCAAATAATGTTCAGTGTGGTACTTTGATATTATTGCCTATACCTTATCCCTTTCTCCCACGGGTAAAATAATCCCTTCAAATTCATATTGATTTCACAAAGCACTTTGACCTCATTAGAAACAAAACACACTGAGATGAAATCTGGTCCAACCAGTATTCCTCAGCCTTTCTCACCTGCCCACTGATGGATGGGGCCTGGAAGGTGTCCCCACCTTGGTGTCCCCACAGCTTCAAGCAACAATGATAAGCAGCCCTTTAATAAACCAGTGACACCAGTTTATTAAACCATTGATAAAGCAAAACTAAGTCTGTGATACCTGGAGAGCTCAGGATATTATATCTGTAAAAAGTCAAGGGTATGTTATTCTGTCAGAGGAGTACTGGACTTTGTCAGCACCATGAATAATCTCATTCCATATAAACACACTTGAAAACTGCATCCATTTTATTTGCAACTCAGAAAAGACAACAAGAAAAAGGAGAGCTGCAGGGAGGATGATGACTATGGCACAGGAAACCCACCTTGTAGTGTAGGGCTTCAGGATCCTGATCTGCTGCTGAGAAGGTCAAGGCCACATGTGGTCGTGAGCTGCAACACCTGCATGGAGAGAGCAATGTCAGAGGTGAGTGGCTTCCACTTCCCAGGGGAAAAGTGACTCATGGCAGAAAGCTGCAGCTCAGCAGCCACACACTAGGGAAACACATGCTTAAACAGGAGTAATTTGACCTTGTGAACAGCTAATTGTACCCTTAACTATCTCTCACAGTAGATCTTCCACCTCTCACATGAAGGAAGGATCAATGTCAGATTTTTCTCTAAAACACATGTAATTTAAATAGAAACAGTTGAAGGCAGTTGTCCCACCTCACATACTGTCCTTCATCCTAGCTCCTGTTTTCTTGGGAGCAATTAATCCTATGAACAGTGATTCCAAGTTTTACCCCTAGTCTACCCTACATTAACATCTTAGTATTTCGTCCATTTTTGCAGCAACTAGCATTATCCTTGTTTGCTCATTGAAAAACATTTTAGACACAACAAATACAATACCTCTGCGTTCATCTGAAGAAAGGAAATCCTTTCTGCAGACTCCCCTTTGGTCCCTGCTAAGCTGCCAACTCCAAAGCCTGCAGAGTGCCCAGCAGCATGCAAGGGTGTTTCTCTGGGGTGTGAACTCTCGTACAGATAACAACTTTATGTCACAGGCATTGTTCTTTACCAGTACCCTGTTTTCACAGGTATTTAATGAATAGGCTTTCAACCGCAAAAACACAGGCTGAGATCAAGAAGGCAAATTACCTTTGTGCTTATGATTGTATGTTCAAGTATTTACACTTATTTTCCTCATTAACATATAGGAATCCCTTTATGTTAACACACTTTATTTAATTCTAATAGGCTTTTTACTGCATTTAAAAATCTAGAGGAAAACAGAAAAAAAGTCCCATTGTTCTCCCACATGTTTGTTTTCACTACAACTACTAAGAGGAAAAGCCCTTTACAAAAACAGGAAACAGCGGACTTCTCTACGCTGTGCACCCCCCACCACACACTCGAACACTGGGCATGGCTGCAGTGGCAATCGAGAGTCCACAGAAAGTCGTCAGTGATTGAAAAACATCAATGGGAGTTTTATTATCCACTTGAATGAGAGTAGTATCAAGTCCTCGCTGAATAAACCTCACCAGCCTGGGCAGGTTCTGCTCCCCTCAGACAAATTACCACTTGCCTTAGGACATTTTTTTCTGTGACATCAATTATAGATAGAGGGGTAGACTCCACCATTGTGGAAAGGTGCTAAGTCAATGACAAAAGCCATAGCTAGAGCATCACTTCCCAGCAGTCCTAAGAGACAAATCACCAGGGAACCATGTGATATCACCTACATCAGGTGCTGCCTGGCCCCAAGAGATGCTCCAGATCCCCCATGGATCTTACTGAACAGCCACAGGCTGTCTCTAGGGTGCCCTCAGGAGTGGGGCTCCCCATTGCATTTCTACTAATGACTTTTTAGAACTCCTTTCTATAATGTATCCCACAGCCTCCTTTCCCCTCTCTTCGATTATTGCTTCAATTATTGCAAAAATCCCTGATGGATTTCTGGCCAATCAGCAGAGGGGTTCCTGGCTGTGCCAGCAGCCCTCGAGAAAGGCCAGAGTTGAGGCAGGGGAACTTGTAAGCTGCAATCACTGCAAAGCACATTCCTGTGGGCTATTGTTAAGAAGATAATAAAAATTGCTCTTTTCTTTCTCCCCACATGTTAGCATTTGGAAGAGTGCATACTTCTAAAGAATCACACTGACTTGTTCTCCGTGATACGGAAGAATAAATCAAATGCAATTACCAGGAGACCTGAATTTCTGTAATCAAAAGTGTCATCTCTGGCCAGAAAGTATCTTGGGGAAATAAAGTTCTAGCGACTGGGAGGCCAGTAAAGAACAATTTGAGCTTTTCTGACTGAAATGTGGTGATTGCACTTCTATTCGCTTGGGCCAAAACCACCACTGAGCAGCCTGGCAACGTCCTTCAAACACCATCCCAAGAGAATATCAGTTTTAAAAAAAGTGTCAAAGTTTAGGGAAATATATCTTCTGATTTCTTTCTAAGGAAAAACATAAAATGCCATAAGGGTTGAGGATATTCTTGCAGTGAAGAGAACAAAATACTACTTTCGTTTTAGTTTTATAGGATTGTGGTTCTTCTTGTTTTTCTTTTAACTAAGTAAGCCTTGTTAAGTAAGCCTTGTTTCTTCACCAGAAATTATCATGATTTGATTTAGCCATGCTTTCTGAACAAGAAAATTCTATCATGTAAAATGACTACATTACAATGTAAATTATATGAGAAATGTTTATGCAAATCCTTAGGTAAAACAATACCACTTTATTACTGCAAAATAAACTTTCAGATTACTGACACTGTGTTTGAACCAGAGAGTCTGCTATGGCTCAATAACTGAAGAGCTAGGGAGACAACTTAGCACAACAGGCTATACTACTTAAAATCAGACAACAATTATTTTCAGTTAAAGGGGAAAAAACCCAATTTCTACTTATATAAAAATCTTTCATTGTTTAGAAGCGGTAAACTATCTGGCTGCTTTTTGCATTTATAGGTAAATGTCTGACCATCATCAGAGGACAGGATTAAATAATGCAGATGTCATTCCTTCCTTATCAGTGAGAAATAAACCCACAGTGTTCTCCCTTGCTGCATGCAAGGAGTTTAACTGAAAAATTATGCTTTCCCCAAACTCTCGGTATCCGCTGACTGGGTGTCCCAAAAGGCAAAAAATCAAATTTCACCAGGCAGTGTCGGGACAAGCTCACGTTGATCAGCTCATTTTCTGAAAGTAGAACAGGGACAGCTATCCGGGCATTCCCTCCATCCCACAGACCCTCATTCCCTTCCATCACCCTACAGCCCCTGCCCCGGTGTCCTGCTGGAGCTGAGGGCAGGTCCCACATGGTGCCCAGCCACGCCGCCTCTCGCACCTACCGTCCACTGCTGCCCGGCGCCCCACCACGCCAATGGATGGGTGGAACTGCCGGGCTTGGCTGGGAGCTGCTGCTGTTCCAGCAGCGGGAGGTCACCAGGCTGCTAGTCTAATCTTCAGTTCGCTTTCCATCTGAAAAGTTTAACTCCTTCACACCCTAATATCAGCAAATACTGCAGTACTGTGCTCATCTCTTGTCAGGGACTCTGGGCCCACCCTTGTTTCAGGCTGCTGAAAACAAGAACATGCACCTGAGAGAAACCAATATATAGGGGGTTGGCATGGGCAAGTTTTGTTCTGAGATTTGGGGTGAGTGTGATGTCAAGAAGTCCTCAACAAGATATTTCTCACAACAACATGCACTCCTAAGCCCTGTCCTGAAGTCCAGTGCATTCTCACACATTCTTGTGGCTGCCAAATCCCTGTCAGGGATGCCAGGGGCTTACACTTTGGAAGGGAAGGGGAAAACCTTTGACAGCATTTTTTTGCCTGTCTCACCAAGCCCCTGGGAAATTGAAGGGGGTGGAAATTGCTTTTGGCAGAGGAGATATCTAGATCTGAAAGGGCACACTGGGAAGGGGCCCCAGAAAAACCCAGACCCATCCCTGCTGCCAGGAAACCCCAGCCAGCCCTAGCCTAGCCATGCCCATGACTGGGAACTCATGTACCTCCTTGCTTTGATCAGAGAGGGGTTCCTGGTGATGGGGTTTTGTGGTCCAGCTCAAGATGCCTGTGCAAGAGCCTGGGTAAGTTGTCTCTGCTTTGCCCTCGCAGCCCACTGAGTTTCCAGCTCTCTGCACACCAGCCCTAGGCCCTGTATGTGGTACTTCCAAAATGTATAAGACAGAGTGGTGGCAGCCATCAGGAAATCCAACTGCTGCTTTTTCCAGCAAGATGTTTAAAATGGTTATGTGATGATGTCAACCCTGACCTCCATGTTCCTCTTGCACTCCTCTGCTGTGTGACTGTTGAGCAATGGAAACACTTTCTGAGTTTAAAGGCACTGAGTCCAGTCCCCTATCCCTGGCTGTGAGGTTACTCTCACCCTCAGCCACCACACTATTCCTCTGCAACCTGTTCAGTTCTGGCAGATGGGAAGTTGTAGACTCCTGCCCCACCCAGAAACTAAGCTAAATCTGGCCCATGCAAGGCTTCTTCTAACACCACTTGCTAGGCATAAAATCATGGCTCAGTATAGTGTGCTGCCACAGACAGGGTGCCTTCTTGCCCAGCTGTGGTGGAAATCACAGGAAAGGGACAGGTATGAGCTTACCATCCTCCTCCAAAGGAGGATGTGCTAGGCGGGCAGGCTGCAGGATGTCACAAGGAAGGCCACAGATGGTAGGGACAGGAGCATTTCATGGGGCCAGCAGGAAGGCAGCAGCTCCAAACTGTGTTGGAGGTTTTCTATCCAGGGTGTTGTAACGCCCTGTGGGCACAGTGCTCACTGGCCCAGGTGCACTGGCACTCCCCATGATGAGCCCAGCTGCTGCTCACAACCCCTGCTCAACCACTTTCTGGTGCACCAGCCCATGCATCTGCAGGAACCCATACAGGTTCTCATTGATGGTGACAAAGTGCTCACAGCAAACAACCAACACAAGGCTCCTGTAACACAAGGCTCTGATGCTAGCATGTCCCACCCTGCAACCTGTGGCTGGGCTTCACTTGTGAGCTGTTGTCCTGGTTTAAGGCAAATTTGGGAGGAAAACTCCAAAGGGGGCCCCTCCAGAAAGCAATCCCACATGGCCCCTCCCCCCAGTTGGTTCGGGAAGGATTCCTCAGAGAGAAGTGGAAAGAACCTGTTTATTTAGCAGTCAAAGCACTCCCCAGCACACAAAATGAACAATACCAGATGACAAAACTCATTCACTGCTCAGAAGAGATGACAAATTCAGAAAGTCTCTCTGGTGGGTTGTTGCTCTTTTATCAATCGCTCTGGCGCTGGGAAAGGCTGTAGAGTGGGCCCCAGCAGGCTGCAAAATGTTCTCGGTATTTTCTTGGGTCCCAGTCTGGATCAGGTTCAAATGGTTCCAAGGAGAGAGAAAGAGAAATAGTCCAGGGAAAGCTCGGACTGCCTCAGCTAACTAAAGAAGCAAAAGGAGCAAAAGGAGCAAAAGGAGCAAAAGGAGCAAAAGGAGTGTGGTGTTCTGCCCCGACATCAACTGTCCAGCTGAATGTGGAGGAGTGAGTGAAGCTGATAACAAAAACTGCTTCTTCTCCCCGCCTTTGCTCTGAGAGACAGTTTTGAAGGCACAGAATATAATATCCAGCATAAACAAAACACATGGTTGGGGATACAAGCATCATAAAGTAAACCTAAGACAACTTCCCAGGCACAGGCTTTGCTGAGATTCTTAAGCAAATCCGATGCATTTTAGCCCACTAAAAATAACATTACCTGTGGCGTTACATTTTATTTAAATGGTATGCTCTGTCCCACCCCTCGAAAATGTACGGTATATTCCAAGCCTGTGACCCTCCCCTGCAGTATCATGCATCTGTAATTCCATTGGCCCAGTCTTATTCCACGCGCACTTTGAATCTCCCTGTTGAGCTGTTCGAGGAGTCCACACGTTCTCTTTGGCCCTTTTTCTCCCTAGGCTCTCCCTCTCTCCCCCTCCCTTCCCCTGCTCCTCCTTTCCCTCCGAAACCATGTTGCTCCCTGAGGTGAGACCACCAATAAACCCTCTAGTTAGCACCCTCAGAAGCCGTGTGGAGTCTCCTTGCCTGCCTGCCGCTACCTGCGAACATACAGCTTAGGAGGCCCCTCGGGGACTCTCCGGGGACCCCCAAACCAACCGCATCTATTACCCTCAGCCAGAGGGGGTGCACCTGGCTGAGTCTCTTCCTTTCCCAAAAGTGGTTCCCAAAGGACTATTGGTGCATACCACAGCTAGACCCCTTCAGTTCCCAGGCACTGTGAGTCATGTAAAAGGTGACTTTTCACCACAATAATAGGAGCCTGAGTGAGGGAGAGGGAGGGGAGAGGTGCTCCCTTGCCTTTTATCTGCAGAGCAGGAGACTGTGACTGCAGTGGCACGTGGAATCTCTGAGGTTGCACCACTGGTGGGGCACGAGATGGTGGCTGACATATAATCCCCATGCAGACACCCTTATCAAGGGACTGCAACAGCTTTTCATTCAACACTGAGATCAGCAAAAACCAACATTTAAGATAATTTTCCAAGCCTTTGGAAGGAGGACAGCTTTGGGGCCTTTGATTTCAAGTATGAAAAATGTAATTATGAATAATGATGCTTCTTGCTGTAACAGAAACAAAAAACCTTTCTGTATTTCATGGCTGGTCCCTGAGCCCTAAAGTAAAAGAAGGTTTCCGCTTTCATTACAAAACATGTTTGTATTTCAACCTGTAAGGCCTTCACATCTAGGAGTTGTCTAGTGGCCAGCAGTCTCTCCTGCATCTGGTGTTACTTAGCCAGCAATTTTTCTTCTGTGTTGCCTGGGGGCCAAAAGTACTCCCCAAAAGGCAAAATATGGGTTAAAATTGTTTAGAGAACAAAACTCTGTTAGAACATTTTATTGGAGTCCAAGGAAATTACTTCTAAAATACATACACATAATATTAGCAGCAATAATAGAGTTTTTAAAAGTTCACTGTAAAAGAAATGATGTTTCAGATGGGAGCTAGCGTTTCTAACCCATCTGTATGGCGATGACATCCGACACACTGCTTATGTTTCCACTTTTGGTGTTGTGAAAAAAACAATGCCGCTACACGTACTTGCCTTTAGCTAATGTGTTTGTTCAACTTGGACACTTTTGTTGGGTAACTGCTTGAACTCAGAAAGCTTCACTTTCACAGAAAGCAACATTTTTTTTTTTAATTTACAGGCTTCTCAGCTTGTCTCAAAACCACCCTCTCAATCCTCATTGGGTTCTGCCACTATGACACTTAAATCCACTATTCTACTTAAATTATGATAAGGTGACAAATTAATCTAGGACATGGTAAATGCAAGACCTCTCACAGCAGACATCTCACAGTGTTACATTGCAGATGTTTAGGCTCACCAAGTTGACATTAACATTCCATCTTCCCCGACAGTTCAGTGAGGGGTGGCAGTACCAGGGTGAGCACTGAGGAGCCGTGCTGGCCACCCTGCTTTCCCCCTGGGGCAAAGCATCTTCAGCACTCGGGCCCAGCCCTTCCCGGTATCAGGTAAGCAGTTGCATTAAATACTGGTGACTTCCCAGCTGAAAATAGAGAGGGTGGGTTATTCCACATGCATCTCTTGTGAGCAGCAGCCAGGTCTCATTTCTCACATGCCCGTGAGCAGGAGCCCAGTGTGCTGTGGGCACTTGTGGGGACAGTTCAAGGAGGTGCAGTCCCTGCTGATTTGGACCCTGCCTGGGATTCACTGGGTCCAAGCACATTATGCATTGCTTTGAATTAAGGATACTTGCCACTGACGGCATTTTCTGCTGGGAATGGGAACTCCTGAGCACTGTTTCCAGCTGCAGAAAGATGCCATCACCCACAGTGCAGAGACAGGCAGTGAGGAGGGGATCTGCTGGCGTGCACACTCTAAAGCCAGTCTGAGATTTCCACACCATATTAAGGAAAGGGTAAAAAAATATAAGTGATAAGAACAGAACAATGAAATCTGAGTAAACAGCACTAATGGATGTTTCCTAATTCCTTAAGCTCCCTCCTATGTTTATAAATGAAAGAGAAACTTCCAGACGTTTCTAGTATGAGATCTAATTTCTTTTTATATCAGAAATGCCTTGAATACTTCTCAGTTTCTGTTTCAGATGTTGCCTTTTTACAGAAATTACCACCTAAAGCATTAAATTTTTAATAAAAAATACATATTTTCATTAAAAAAATTAAACTGGGATTGCATTCTTATTCCAATTCTATGCTTTTCTCATTTTTTTTTTACATGAGTACAAGAATTTTTCTAAACTTAAAGAAACCTTTCTCAGAGGGGAGTGGAGACATGAAATATTTTGAAGATGTACTTTGCTTTGATTTCCAAAGACTTTGATTCCAGTGCTAGAAAGCTGCAGAAAATAATCCCAGTGAGAGGAATAACCAAAAGCCAGGTTATTCCTAAGGCTCCAAGACCCTTTCAAGTTGGTCTGAAAACCTCATTGTTAATCAAAATAATTTCATGAAAACCAATCAGGAAATCCTGAAACATTCAGAATGATACATTGTCATTACAAATTCACCATCATGGCTAAAAACCAGATTATTTCTGTCAAAAGCTGTGGGAAAGTTTGCTTTGTAGCAGTAGGGGCAGAAGTAAATATTTGCCTAATCTGTTTTGTTTATCTTAAAAACATGTATACATGAACAGAGTTTCAATTAAACACTGTTTTCTTTCTCCTCATGTGTACATCATTTGAAGCGCCCATGTGAGGAACTTTTAAAGCATCTCTCCCAGGAGTCAGGGAGATGGCTCCCTGCCAGTGCCTTACTCAGACCATTACACCATGGCAGGGCAGGTTGGATTGCTTTGAATTTTAAGCTTTATTTCTTTGGTCTCACCTCTGAGTCCATTTAAACATAGCTGGCCCCTTGTTGTAATTTAAAGCAATCTAAAGCAGATGCACAAAGTGCCACTGAAAACACAGCCACAGACATGTTGGTTTTGCTGGTAAATGCTGCAACTTCCCAAGGCTGGTGATTACGGGGAGCAAGAGCAGAACGAAGGGGTTCAGGTGTGAGCAGGGTCTGTTTCAACAACATGCAGATTCCCCATGTTACTATATTTAAACCACATAAGAAATTGCATGTTTTCTTGAGGAAGAGTGGTACTGGGGATGTCTGAGCTGGTGGAAGAGCTTGAGGGGACACCGCGACAGACCGAGAGTTTAAAACAGCAGTTTCACTGCTGTGTGGGGGACATGAGCCCCTCTTGTACCTACCCCAGAACCCTCCATGCTGGCACCGCTTTTGCAGGGACATAGTCAGAGACAGAGATGCGAAAGGTATCCAGTCTGGGTTGTCCTTTGCAACAGTGGTTTGCAAAATTAGTTTCAAAATACTTTGTTTTGAAAATGAGGTCCACATTTATAAACATGCCATTTAAAAATGCAGTTGTAAAAAAAAAAGGCTAAGAATGAATGGAAAAAAATTCCAGCCAGTGGTTGAACCCTCTGAATCCTTTTCCCTGTGGCAACAGTGTTCAAACAGAGGAACAGGGAAGAAAAACAAAGGCTGGAGAAAAAACAAATGATTCAAAACACCTGCTGGAAATGACTGCAGCAAAAAATAATTCAGAATGTTTTGGAAAATACCTGAATGATGCCCATAATCCACTACTGCTGCGGAGGGGGCTGAAGACCTCCAAGAACTGCACTCTGGGACCCCACTGGAGCATCCACTGGCATGCTGATCCCACTGGCATCACATAAATTGCAACAGTCCTTTGTGAGGTATTAAGATAATTTAAGAATCTCCTTGCATGAAACAACTCACAGCAAAACAAAAGTACGGCTTATTTTGTCCAGATTTAGTAAGTCTTAGATTTTTATTTTTGCAGGGGATCAGAGTCCTGGTGCTTCTCCCACCCAAGTCATTGGTAATGCTGCCACAAGCTCCAGACAGCAACCAGACCTTATCCTGCAGGCTCCCTTGTCAAGCTGGCACCTTTTCATTTCCCAGCACCTATGGCAGCACTAGATTTACCAGATCTGGAAAGTCTCCAGGAAGAGCAGTGGGGCAGACACCAGCCTCCTGTAGCTGCATGTGCAGGAAATGACACTCAGTCATGAAGGCTGCAGGTCCCTCCTGCATCTCAACCCCAAGACCTGCTGCTCATACTGTGCCAGGATCCCTGTGGTAAAGGATGAGATGGAGGGGGCACCTGGATGCCCTCAGCCCCCAAGGCCTGAACCTGTAGTAGGGATTTCTCTTCCCCATGGGAAGAGAAGACCACAGTTCAGCAGTGGAGGTGAGAGATGTATGCTAGGAATGAAAAATCTGGCATTTTGGTCCTGCTCTCCCTCCAGGTCCTTGCAGTGCAGTGAGAGGCTGTGTCACCCCTGAGTGCTACAGCCAGGACTGCACACAAGTTTGCACCACTAATTCCATGTGAGGAAGAAAACTGGTTTGACACAATGCTCTGTTTCAGAGGAAGAACTGCTTGCAGTTACAGGCTGGTCCCCTGCATGGCTGGATTTAATTTTCAACCCATTTCTTTCAGATGTAGCAGCAAACCTTTGTAACATCATGGAAAAAGACACAACCTGTGTGCATCCCTGATCAGGACCATCATTTCTGGTGCCGTGAAATTGTCCTATGCAGGGCCAGGAGCTGGACTAACTAACTCTCTTCCAAGTCGTGATATTCTATGATCCTATGACCAGGAGCACTTACAGCCACCCACCCTGCTGCGTTGCAGCATCTCACTGCCATCACAGGTCACTGCTGGTGACCCATCAAAGCCGGATGACAGCTCTGACTGCTTGTTTATATCTCCACATACACAGATGTGGGTCTGCCCTACGTGAACTGGCAGAACAGGCACTGCTGCCAACAAGGCAGCTTTGTCATCCCAGCCTTCGGAAAAAGTGGAGAAACCAAAGGAAGTCAAAGACACCTTAAGAGAGGAACAGAAAACAATGGGGAGCTATGCTGGGAGGGAAAGAGGCCAAGGAGTGGGATTATGGATGAATAACGTGTGCAGTATAATTAATCTAGATTAGTTTTATTTTATAGCATTAACAACTTGCAGTTGCAGCATGGGGTGATCTGGTCCCGAGAGTTCCCAGCCTTCGCAGCGCTTGGCCAGATCGCTGGGAGAACTCCAGGCAGAGCGTCAGTGCGCAGGAAGTGCTGCTGGTGACTCACCGGCTGCAGGTTTGCCTGGAGACTAATGAACTAATTCCGGCACTCCAGCCTTTTCCAAGGCCCCCTTCCATTAATCTTCGGGATAAAAAGTGCAGCAGTCACTCAAGAGGGAAATTCCCACAGAGCAGAAGGATTCGTGCCGGGAGCCCCCTCTGCTGACCTGCTTGGCAACCCTCGCACAGCCAAGACTCCGACTCCTCTGGGAGCCGCCGGGCTCAGGAGCCGCTGGGATTTAAGGCTCTTGCTCCTGCCCTCCCTGATGTGCTTACAGCCATCCTCACCTCCCTCCCAGCCGCCCCCCACCTCAAACTCTGGAGAGTTGGGGTTTTGCTTTCTCTAGATTACAAATTGCCACATGCTGTCCCATTACCAACAGGCACTACACCTAAGGGGCCCACGTGCCAGTAGGGCCTGGAGATGTATTAGAGCTTTCCCAACTTCACAGAAATGAATAACAGTTAAAAGTTTTTTTCTTAAAACTCCTAAGACAGAAGAGCTGCACAATGTCACAAAAAGCAGGAGTGCAGGGGATGGTGGAGACAGGCTCTCCTGGAGAGTGATGTAGGACAGAATTTGATCTGTGTTTCCATTTTCATCCGGGACAGTCTGTATTTAACATTGCATCATCATGTGGAAAACACCTAAATAATTCCAGGGATGGCAGAGACCTGTAACCACAGACTTGGGGAATAGGACAGCCAGTGCAGTTGGAGAATGCACAGCTACTTTACTCCATCATTTGTCTTTATTTATATTGGTATTATACAATATACTAGAATACAACTTATTCTATATAATGTATACAAAATATATCAAGGAGCATTACAGAGCAAAGAATGAATTACGTGGTGAAAACAGGGAAAAAACCATGGTCTTCTACTTTGACAAGCCCTTCTTTTCTCCCTATTCCAGGAGACCTCCCAGACATGCACAAGAATTTCCACACAGGCCCCCAGGAGGACTACCTAGAAGCACAGCAAATTTGTCCATTAAGTCCTTCCATATGAAAGCTCACATGAATTCAAGAAGCACGCGAGTGGCAGTCGCCGTCCTCTAGCAGTCTGAAGGCAGTGCACGCACACCTGGTGCTCTGCAGCTTTGTTCTTTACTTCTCAGAAGCTGCCGCGCTCTCTAGCTCCCGGAGCTGAACAAGCGGCTACTTCTCACCCAGATCACTGTGGCAATAGAAGTACGCTCCAAAGCACTGCTTCTGCTGAAAGACGCCCAGCAGAGGCACTTGCTTTAGCCAGGCTCCATGGCCACGTACTTTGCATCTCTTGACATCTGCAGTTTAGCGAAAAGCTCTTGTACTAGTTCTCACAAGGACAAACTTCCAAGACAGCACACTCAGTTTGATCTTGCCTCTGTGACTTGGATTTGCTGCGCATTCAAGGGGCACGCCTCTATCCTAGGCAACATGCAAACTGCTGTCAAGAGTGCCGTGCTCTCTGCCCGCTCCTTCCCAGCTCGAATATAGCCTTGTAGAGAGCATTTTAAGCATAAAAAGCAAAGATGTAAAATCCTGGGTACATGCTTGAAAGAAGAAACGTGCTGCCATTGGACAGACACTATAAAGAAGCTTGCCAATATGTACCCAAGGAAATAGGGATATGAGGCAGGATGTTCCTAGGATATGAAAAAGAAGATATACAACAGATACTCTACTATAGCTTTTTGCCAAAATATACTACGTGACCAAAGATATGTTAGCTCCCTATATTCCCACATCACCTAACCATGCATTGCGATATAAATGCACCCTCAGATTTGCAATAAACAGAGCACTGATCTATACCTCCATGAGGATTGATCTCTGACTCTGGGAGCTCCTCACCCCTTTTCTGTCCCTCACCCATGTCTTTATAACATTCACACTTTATCTGGCACTCGAATAGGGACCTCAGCAACATCAAAGAGCAAAAAGCTGACACCTTGGAGTGAAAAGCTGACACTTTGGAGCGAAAAGCTGCTGAGCCGCGGTGCTTCTATTTAGAAGCGAAGGCTGTGAGGAGCTCAGGCAGAGAGTTTTTTCAGCTGGGAGCAGTGACTACAGACTGAAAGGTAGGAAGGGTCGCTACTTTCCCTGTGCTTTTCTGCTTGCAGCATGGAACCTGAATATGCTGCGGCAGAAAACTACTTCTAAGTATTCTTGCTAAGCGAGGAGAAGTAGTTGCTGACAAGGCATTGGATAGGCTTGTTTTATGGGCAAGAGAAGGATTGCTTTCTGCTTCCTCTCAATTATTTGAGTGGGCTGCATGGCGTGCAGTTGGGGATGCTTTATGGGACAATTCAATTAATAAAAAGGGCAAAGAACCATTCTCTAGCTGGGGGAAAACATGGAGAACAATAACAAATGCTTTACGATCTTTAAAAACTGAATCTAAGGTTGCTGCTGCTGCTGTGCAAGCACTCACCCCTTCAGATGCCTCAGCTGGTTCACTTCCTCCTGCATCAAGTCGGGTGGGCTCGCTTTTTGGGGTTGGGCGTTTGCATCCTGTAAAAAGCATATCTGCATCTAAACACTGCTCAAGTGAACGAAAACTTTTACAGCAGAGTGAACAGAATTAACCAAGCGGAAGTGAAAGTACTGCGGCTGCAGCTAATCTCGATGTGATCTCTTTAGAAGATGGAAGTGAACTGAGCCCCAGTCTGGAAGTACTTCAGACAACTACAGACGAGGTGGGCTGTAGTGCGGAGGATCAAAAAAGGGACATTTCCTATGACCAATGTGATCGAGGAGAACCAAGTTTATTATTCCAAAAAAGACTATTTTTATAATAAGTTTTTACTGTTCACACATCGCTAGCTAATACATGATTGATTAATCCTAGCCGTTCATGCGTCTAAAATAGAATGCTGATTGGTTCATCCGATTTTCACGCATCTTGCTGTGGTCATTTGGCCCATCCTCTACCTTTTTGCAAACGTGCGGGCAAGCTTGCTGATCTTGTCTTCTTCTTCTTGTATCTTTCTCAAGGACCTAACGACCCTGTTTTCTGAATATGTCCATTCACCATTGTTATAGGTTAAGGATATATTAGATGTACTTTTTGAATATGTCCATTATCTATTGTTGCCAACAGGCTGGGTTGTGCATCTGCTAAATATGGCCATTGTCTTTTAGAAACTCCTTAATCCGCAAAAAATCCTCAACATTTCCCCTTTCTTGTGTTTGCACAGGCCAGACTGATTTAAAAGCATGATCAATTATTTTTTGCACACAACGTAGTAAGCAGGGCACCATAAGTAAAATTGCTAGGAGAATCCAAGGTATCATAATGCTAGAGTGTACTAAATCCTTAAGCCAGCCTGTTATTCCCCAAGATTTTAGCCATTCATCAAATGAATTCTCGACAACTGTGAGCTTTTTCATGTTTTCTTTAAGCAGTGACAGTTTTTTGTGAATAGATTCTGAATGATCAGATATATTCAAGTAACACATCCCTTCAAAGTCTTCACAGCCATGTCCCTGTGCTAGCAACAAAAAATCTATGGCAGCCCTGTCCTGTAGCACAGTGTGACGTATGCTACCTACATCAGTGGTGAGCTCATTCAGTATTGTAGATGTAATGTTAATTTGCTTTCCTGCCCAACAAGCCAATCGTTTCAATTGTGTAAGGGCCTGTGATGAGGCTACTCCTGGTGAAAAAATTGAAGCCAATATAACTGGTGGAGGATTCCATAATTTCATATCATCTCTACAGTCTTAATCCAATAGATGCACACTATGTTTTGGACATTGGAACTTGTGCCTGATGTTAAGCATCTGCTGAATGTTAGGGGCAAACAATGTCAATTTCCCAAAATAGCATGGTCCTCCTAATGCATTCTGAGGAACTGCAGGCCAAGCCCTATCTCCACAAATGAGAAAAACTCCAGGGGGTAACATCCTTGCTGATTCTTGTTTTAGGAGTACATGCCATGTCCAATTGGCACAATATGCGGTGGTATTATAATATCACAAAGAAACAGGAGATATCCCAGTGCTATCATCTCTGGATTTTCCCAACTTCTCTCTAATCAGCTCCTTCTCTCTGTCATATCCAAAGAACAAACAATACTTCCCTGGCATTGATCCCAAAATATCCAATTCTTGGGATCTTGTGGCTCCTGACTTGTAGTATTTAGATTTTGAGCAATTGTAATTGCTTGAGCTCCTAAGGGGTTCTTGGGGATCTCTTGTTTTTCACACCAATTTTCAATAATAATTCCGTTCTGACTGGTACACCAATCTGACCAGGCCTGACTTAAGTTGCCATAAATTTGAGCTCCGGTCCAATTTCCAAATTCTTCCATTGAATCTAAGGAATTCCAATTAAACAGGTGCGAAATGGATCAGAGGGTGTAGCTAATGATAAGCAAAACGATTTTTGCCCTGTTCTGTTGGCCCATGTAACCCACATGTTAGCTCGTTGATTGATATTGTACATTCCCTGTGTTTCCTTAATCATTACACTGAGTAGCATTGNATTCTTATTGTACATTCCCTGTGTTTCCTTAATCATTACACTGAGTAGCATTGGTAATATTTGCCAGACTATTGCCATTATTGCCGTTGTCATTGATCACACTTACGCTTAGCCCAATATGCTTTAGCCCCTTCCCGTTCACTATCAAAGATGTGATGTTGTTGTGGTACTGCTA
>VZRH01002392.1:9857-74436 GCA_013397555.1 Urocynchramus pylzowi
CTTCTCCTCCTTCTCCTCCTTCTCCTTCACCTTCTGGGGCATGGGGAATGAGGAGGGGATGGGGGATGGGAAGGTCAGCAGAGCCCTCAGGGTGGGAAGGTTTCCCAGCCTTGTCCAGGAGCTGCTGCTCTGATCCCATCCTGAAGCTCCAGGTGAGGCCAATTCCTGGCCTCCAGTGGGAACATCTCCCATCCCATCCCATCCCATCCCATCCCAGGCTGTGGAACACGAGGCACTTGGAGCTGTTTCCTGGCAATGCTGGGGTCACTGGGATGTGGCACCAGGTGATTCCAGCATTGCTGGGAAATCCTGGCCCTCCCTGGCTTCTGTTTAAACACCACCACATTTGCCCCCTTGCAGAGCCAGCGCTTCCCAACACTCCAGGGGACACAGGGACATTTCCCAGTCTCCAGACACTGCCTGGTGGCCTTTTGCTGGCCCAGAACAACGTTCCAAAAAGGCACTTTGGGTCCAATTATCCTGATAACCCCAACTATTCTGATAATCCCTGGCATTTCTGGGCTCTGGGTGATGCTGGGCAGCACAGCTGGAATTGTTCTGGGGTCAGCTGGGTCCCAGTGCCTTTTCTGGGCAGGGAATGTCCCCGTGCTGGGTGTCACCTCTCTGGTGGCATTCCATGTTTTCCAGAGGTCACAGAGCCCTGGCTGGGATCTGGGCTGTGCCTGTGCCCAGGCTGGGCTCAGCCAGAGCCTCTGGAAGCTCCTGCTTGGTGGGGGCTGGAGTTTCTCCTGCCCCAGGACATCCAGAGGCACCCCTGGAGCTGAACTTCCCGCTGCTTCCAGCTCCCGTTCCGGGGGTTTGCCTTAACGAGTCAAAATAAGGCTGGTTATTAAAAATTGGGAGTTTTCTAGGCTTGGGTGCAGCAGGAGAGCCTTTGGAAAGGTCTCTCTGGTGGCTGGGAGGATTTCCACAGCGGGGTGAGGATAATGGGATGGGGGTTTCTGCTCCTGGGCAGGTTTGGAAGCAGGAATTTGATTTTCCAGTCGAATTTAGGAACGAGACCTTCTTAATCTTCGCTCCTGCTGCTCGTCTGCTTGGGATATTAAAGTCTTAGGAGAGGAAATGCATCCTTGGGGCTGGGGAGATGGGAAGGGACACGGGCAGCCACGGGCTGGGCTTGCAGGATTTTGGGAAGAGGCTCCCACAGCGCAGGGGATGCTGTGTCCCACTGGAGCAACGATGGATGGAGAGGTGGCACTGCGAGAGCTCGGAGTGCCTTGGTTTAAACACTGTCAGAATGTAGGAGGTGTTCACAGCCATCCCCTTCCTCCTGGCAAGGAGGAGCTGGATGAACAGTGGGAATTCTGCCAGCTCTGCCCTCAGCATCCTCTGGTTAACCTCCTGGAGAACCTCCTTGAGGAAAACAGGGAGGAGATTTTTTTGTTTTGTGCTGCATGAAAACCTCAGCCTGCTCTGGAAGCCCCTGCTATTTTTTCATTAAGCCTTGGCCCCAAAATGTGTTATTTTAAGAGTGCTGAGCAGCCCTCTCTGGGCAGGGGAGCCATCTCTTGCCACTGGTGTTTGATCTGGAAGCTTTTTGAGACAGAACCTCCCCGAGCGTCTGCCCCGAGCCGGAGCCTCCGCTCCCGTCACCGCGGCCCGGATCCGTCCAGGCCCGGAAAGGCCTCCAAGATCATCAAGTCCAACCTTTGAAGTTTGGGACTTCTGGGTTTTCTTCACTCTCTGGGCTCTGGAGATGAGGTGTGAGAAATCCCAGAGGCAGGGGGTGGCATTTTGTGGGCTCTGTCACCGCGTGCCACCCCCTGCTGGCACTCTGGGACCCGCAGTGGTACCGGGGACGTGTTGGGATGGGATGGGAGCTACAGGAGAAAGGAGCAGGAGGAGATGGGAATGATCTGAGAACTGGGGAGGGTTTTTGAAGTGGCTCCTGGAGTGAAGTGTCAGGCCAGGAGCTTGAGGTTAAATGTGATCCCTCGGCGCCGTGGGAAAAGCAGCCGGGAAGGTCTGGAAGTGCAGGACACATCTGGGGAGGTGCTGAGGGCTTTGTGCAGATCTCAGCAGGTTCTGCCCTTCCTCGTGCTTTGCCTCTGCTCCCTCCCACATCACAGAACTGCAGTGCAAATGTGCTTATTGTCATAAAAAGGGCTTTTTATTCCCCGTTTCCTGGCGTTCTGGGAAGGTTTCACTGTTTATTTAACAGGAATTCTGTGCCTTTAAGTCTGCGTTGAAAATTTATACTCCATAGGAAGTTTATTAATAAATGGGCATCCCTCTCAATTCCTTTTATGACCTCAGAAATGAAACTGCTAAATCATGGCCTTTTTTATTTCAGCATCTGGGTGAGGAAGGGCCGTGGGGCCTGGGGGATCCCAGCAGTGGATCCACGTTCTCTGGGCATGGCTGCACCAGAAAATCCAAAGTTTAACTACAGGGCAAGCATGTGGTGGCCCAGCTTTTTGTGTGGTTGCCTTTTAGAAGTCTTGAAATCCAGAGATGTTAGAAATAAATCCTTTATCTTACAATCATGGAATGGTTTGGGTTGGGAGGGGCCTTAAGGGTCATCCAGTTCCAACCTTTTGCTGTGAGCAGGGACAACTTCCACATCCCAGGGTGCTCCAAAGCAAATCCAGCCTGGCCTTGGACATCTTCCAGCCCCTGTGATAGAATTAATAATTAATAATTAGTCAAAAGGAAAGTGCCCAGTGAAGGCAGGAACACTCCTTGCTCCTTCCTTAGAGCCATCAGGAATGGCTGTTGTGTTTGTGGGATTTCAGCTGGGAGAGAGGAGCCCTGAACCTCCTTTCATTCAGCCTGGGCTGTGATTTTTGGGTTGGGCACTGTGATTTTTCCTTCTCTTGCTTCTCCTGGTTTCTATTTCCAGGCTGGGAAGTTGCTCCCAGGAGCAGCAGGATCCCGTGGCTCTGGGGCTGAGGCAGCTCAGACTGACCCCACAATAAACTCAATTTGGGCCTGATTTGGTGTGGAGGAGCTCAGGTCTCTGGGCAGCACGGCCCTGCCAGGAGAGGTGATGATGGAATCACCTCAAAAATCTCTGGGAATGGCTCCCACCAGGATGCTGCTGCCCAGGATGATAAATTCAATAAAAATAATAAAAATGTGGCTGCTCATAAACCTTTTAAATGGACTGGGTTTTCCCAGATTTCTCCTCTTAAAAGTTCCAAGGGTGGTTTTGGTAACGGGGAGGGGTTTGATGTCTCTGTGCTCTCCAGCTGGGCACTGCTCCTGCCCTGGGACTCTGGAGATGTGGAGAAACCTGAGGAGGCTTCGGGGGCATTCCTGGTGTCCCACAGACCTGGAGCTGCAATGGTTTGGGTGGGAAGGGACCTTGAATCCCATCCTATTCCCACAGTGCCAAGGACTGTGCCAGGGTGCTCAGAGTCTCCAGGTCCTCACCTGGAGCTGCCAAACCTTTGGTGGACGTGGCAAAATCCCGATGCTGTGCCAGGGTCAGAGCTTGGCACCCCAACTCCGTGTGCCACGGCCACCCCAAACTGCCCCTGAGCTCGGATTTTGGCTTTTGCTCCAGGTGAGCAAAATCTGATCCTTCCTGCAAATGATGGACCTGAAACCTCGTGCAGCAGGGTGCCAGCTGGACCAAAATCCCCTCTTGGGATTCCCAGGGAGCTTTGTCCAGCCCTTCCCTGGGCTGGGAGTGATCCCCAGGGAAGGGAAAGGCTCTGATGCCCAGGGAATCCACCCTGGGGCTGGAACGAGATGGAAATGGGTCCTTGCTGAGGGCTGGGCTTGTTCCAGCTGAGGTGCAGTGGTTTGGTTCTCAGGGAATGGTGGTTCCATTGCCAGGGAATGGTGGTTCAGTTTTTAGGGAATGATGGCTCCATTGTCAGGGAATGGTGCTTCAGCTTCCAGGGAATGGTGGCTCCATTTTCAGGGAATGGCAGTTCTGTTTTCAGGGAATGGTGGCTCCATTTTCAGGGGATGGTGGCTCAGTTTTCAGGGACTGGTGGTTCTGTTTTTTGGGGAGTGATGGCTCAGTTTTCAGGGAATGGCACTTTTGTTTTCAGGGAATGATGGTTCTGTTTTTCAGGGAATGGTGGCTCAGCTTTCAGGGAATGCTGGTCTGTAGGCACACAGTTTCTGGTGATTGGGATGGGGCTTTGGCCCAGCCCCATCCCAGATTGGCTCCAGCTGTGAGGAGCAGGTGAGCAGCACTGACAGCAATGAGCCATGGAGTGCCCAGGTGTGCTGAGCTACCACACAGGGCACAGAGGGCACACAGGTGCAGAGCATGAACATGAGGGGATAAAAGGCTGGGCTGGAGAGCAAGAAGGGCAGATGCTTGCAGCCTTCTGGAGTGGAATGGTGTTGTTCTGCGTGGGCAGATGCCTGAAGCCTTCTGATGAGGTAAGGTGTCACTGTGTATGGCTTGAAGCCTTCTGAAATTGTGTGGGGACACTCTGTGTGTCATGGCTGTCTCACCTGTGACATGTGCTGTGACAGTGGCTCCTTTTTCAGGGAAAGGTGGCTCTGTTTTCAGGGAATGTTGCCGAGCTGCCTGCTCTTCCCTGTTTTGTCTTACTCTGGGACAAATTGCAGCCAGGTGCTGCAGCAGCTACTGAGGAGATCCTGCAGCAGCCACTGAGGGGATCCTGCAGCAGCCCAAGGCTTCCTTCCCTCCAAGGTTTTTTGCAAAACCCCCCNCAGGGAATGTTGCCGAGCTGCCTGCTCTTCCCTGTTTTGTCTTACTCTGGGACAAATTGCAGCCAGGTGCTGCAGCAGCTACTGAGGGGATCCTGCAGCAGCCCAAGGCTTCCTTCCCTCCAAGGTTTTTTGCAAAACCCCCCAAGTTGTGCTGTCAGGCTCAGGCCGTTTAAACCTCTCCACAAATTCTTCCAATTCCCAGCTATGGCAAATTTAGAACAGCTTTCATTTCAGGGAAAACGTCCTTCAGTTCCTCCAGGCCAGGAGGAACTGCATTGTTCCCCTTTCCTGGTTCTTGGGAGTGGGACAGGTTCCTGTGGGGACAGGGGGGAGACAGCTGGGACCCCCTGGTGGCTTCGAGTTGGGGTCTCCATCTGCTGCTCATCACTTCTGGTTCCTCAGGGAGGCTGGGAAAGGCTGGGATCCAGCAGGGTGGAAGGAGCTCCAGCAGCACCAGGGACATTCCCTGCTCCTGTGTTTTCAGGGAAGGTAGGATTTGGGGTTTTCATTTAAAATCTCTGAATTTTGGTGCTGGGTGTGGACCTGGGCCAAGCTCCCCTGTGCCTTGGGATCGTGGGATTGTTTAGGTTGGAGAACCCAGGGAGATCTGAGCCCAGCACTGCCCCATGTCCCCAAGTGCCACATCCACAGGGATTTTTGAATCCCCCAGGGATGGGGATTCCCCCATTTCCTTTGCAGCTTTGGGGGGGAAATGTGGGTCCTGGTGTGTTCCCATTCCTGCTGTTCCAAACACCTTCCACAAACACATCCTCTGGACATCTCAAGTCTTTCAAAACTCAGGAATTAAGGAAAAAAACTTTCAGAAAAGGATATGGCTGGGTGGGAACAGCCTGCTGGAGAGGATCCTGCTTGACTGGAGGGATTTTCCCTGGCATTCCAAGTGCACAGCCCTGTGCTGCAGCAGGAGCAGAGGGCAGGGAGCCTTCCTGTGCCTCAGGCAGATCTGGGAAGGGTTTAAGAAGCATTTGTAGGGAAAAACTAAAGCCAGATCTTGGGAAAAGGAAGAGGAAAAGCTGTGGGATGAAGCTGGCTCAGGGTGTTTGCTGTGGAAGGGGGGGAAGGTTGGGGGCAGAAACTGCTCCTGTGTGTAAAGAAGGAGGAGCAGGAGGTGCCTGGAGGTGTTGGTGTTTAAGCTCCTCCCTGAAGGCCAAGGGATTTGTGCTTCCCTGTGCAGGTAAAATTCCATTTGTGCTGCTTCCCCACTGATCCCCACCCCCCTGTGCCAGCTTTCCTTGGTGTGCCCGTTAAAAACAAGCAGAGCTTTCCTCTTGGAGCCTCTTCTGCTCCAGGGCTGGGTTTTTTTCCACGTTTTCAGCTTCCCAGAGCAGTTGGGGAGCCCTTGGGAAGCCGTTCCTGCTTGGCACTGGGGTCAGAGTGCCCAGGCAGGGATGGGAACGCTTCCCGGGCGGAGCAGCGCGGAGTGTTTGGGGTTTCCTGGGACTGTCACCTTGTCCTCAGGATCCTGCTGGGGACCGAGCTCTGGCTGTCTCAGTTGGGGCCTTCTCCTTCAGGAGAGCATCTCCAAAGGCTGTGCAAAGTCCTGGATTAAGCAAAGGAAGGACAGTTCTGGAGAGGAGCAGTTCTTAGCTCTGAGCTGCTTTGGGGTTGTCTGAGCCAGGCTGTGGGATCTGGAACTTTCCATGGGGTATCGGGGAGGAATTCCTGGCTGAGAGGGTGGGAAGGGGCTGGGCTGGAATTCCCAGATTTGCTGTGGCTGCCTCTGGATCCCTGGCAGTGCCCAAGGCCAGGCTGGACACTGGGGCTTGGATCCACCTGGGACAGTGGGAGGTGTTCCTGCTCGTGGATGGGGTGGGATGAGATGGGCTCAAAACATTCCAGGATTCTGGAGCCCCTCTGCTCTGGAGCCAGGCTGGGAGAGCTGGGAATGTTCCCCTGGAGAAGGGAAGGCTCCAGGGAGAGCTCAGAGCCCCTGGCAGGGCCTGGAGGGGCTCCAGGAGAGCTGGAGAGGGACTGGGGACAAGGGACAGAGGGACAGGAGCCAGGGAATGGCTTCCAGTGGGAAAGGGGAGATTGGGCTGGGATCTGGGCAAGGAATTCCTGGCTGGGAGGGGGGGCAGGGGCTGGGCTGGAATTCCCAGATTTGCTGGGGCTGTCCCTGGATCCCTGGCAGTGCCCAAGGCCAGGCTGGACACTGGGCTGGGAGCAGCCTGGGACAGTGGGAGGTGTCATCTTGAAGATCCATCATCATCTTGAAGATCCTTTCCCACCCAAGCCATTCCATGATTCTGTGATATTTATTGCTCTGATAACTTGTCCTTCCTGTTAATTTGCTCTCTGGGCCAACAGCCCCTTTTACACTGGCTGATGTGTCCATGCAGGTTCACATCTCCTGGATTCTTCCTCTTTCCAGTACTTTTCCCCCTATTTCCAACATAATCCAGATTAGCTTTTTCCTCTCCTGTTGTTCTGCTTTGCCTCTTTGCAGCCTCTGTTGTTCCTTTCCATCCACATCTCATTAAAACTTGGGAAATCCATCTCTGCCTTGCCACCCTCAGGAGGAGCTGGTCATGGGCAGTGTGACAGCATGGAGAAAAGCTGGATGAGTTTTCCACCTCTGAGGCTTGGTTCCTTGGGTTCTGAGTGCAGAAACCTGCCCAGACGTGGGTGTGCTCATGTCCTGCAGCCAGGGCTGGTTCCTCTGCAGGGATTTGTGGCTGGCTCTGAGGAGAAGGTGGCCAGGTCACCTCTCTGTGTGCCCAGGGCTGGCTGAATTTATTGCTGCTGTGTCCTCGTCCCTCCCCTTCCACCTCACAGCACAGAGGAGAAAAACAATGAAATTATTCTGGAATTTAGGCCCAGCCTAGGCTGGGGTCAGCTGGGACAAGGGCTTCTCCTGGTGTCTCCTCCCTGGGCTCTCCATGATTCCAGAGGTGTCCCAGGAATGCTGTGGATGGGCTGGGGGGGTTTGAAGGTGTTGGGGTTTGCAGAGGCCCCCAGGGCTGGCTCAGGGCTGCTCCTGGGGGTGCCCGGTTGGATCCCTGGGGCAGAGTTCCTGCAGGGAACCCCTGACCCTGCAGTGCCTCATGATCCAAGGGCAGATCCCAATCTCCAGGTGCTCCCTTTGGTCTTTGACTGGGGCTTTGGGGAATGTTGAATAGTTCACATTAATACCTGAGAGCACCTTGCTGAGAGCAATCCCAGAATCCTGGCGTGCCTTGGGTTGGAAGGGGCCTTCAAGGCCATCCCATTCCATGGGCAGGGTCACCTTCCACTGTCCTGGGGTGCTCCAGCCTGGCCTTGGACACCTCCAGGGAAGGAGCAGCCACAGCTGCTCTGGGAATCCATTCCAGGGCCTCTGAGTGAAGAATTCCCTCAGTGTCCTCTGCCTGCTGCTGCTGCTCCCCATCAGCCTCTCCCAGGACTTCCCAGAAATGCACTGGCACAGGAGAACCTGGAGATCTCTTTGTGACCAGAAATGCACTGGCACAGGACAACCTGGAGGTCTCTTTGTGACTGGAAATACATTAATGGAGGAGAACCTGGAGCTCTCTTTGTGACCAGAAATGCACTGGAAGAGGACAACCTGGAGATCTTTGTGACCAGAAATCCACTGGCACTGGAAAAACTGGAGATCTGTGATCAGAAATCCCTTGGCAGAGGAGAGCCTGGAGATCTCTTTGTGACTAGAAATCCCTTGGCAGAGGAGAACTTGGAGATGTCTTTATGACCAGAAATGTACTGGCACAGGACAATCTGGAGATCTCTGTGACCAGAAATCCCTTGGCCCAGGAGGAGCTGGAGATCTCTTTGTGACCAGAAATCCCTTGGCCCAGGAGGAGCTGGAGATCTCTTTGTGACCAGAAATCCCTTGGCCCAGGAGGAGCTGGAGATCTCTTTGTGACCAGAAATCCCTTGGCCCAGGAGGAGCTGGAGATCTCTTTGTGTCTTGGAGTGTTTCCCTTCGGGCTCGCTGGTGGTGACACAAGTGGAACATGGAGCTATTAATGAGCAGCTCTGCAGGGAAAGGGAATTTGTGTCTTGTGGATCAAAGGAATTTGCTGGGTATTAATTCCATTTATTTACAAGTTCAGCTGCTTTGTAAACGTCTCCTTGTCGGGCCGTTCCTGTTAACAGCGGCTGGGGCTGTTTTTAATAACCTTTTATTTGGAATAAAGCTGGCAGAAACGTTCTCTGCTTTCCTTCAGGGTTGGTGGCATTGCCTTCAAGCTTCCCTGGCCTCAGAGGCTGAGTTTTAACCCCTTGGTAGCAGCGGGATCTTCTCCAGACACGGAATATCTGGAAGCACTTGGCACAGCCTGCAGGAATCTGGTTTAGTTCTCCGAGCCCAGCGTTTGACATGCAATTAAAAGGCTGCGAGCTTTGCTCACTCTTATAAATTTCTTTTGCAAGTGTGGCTGTTAAAGTGCACTTTTATCAGCCACCTGTGCCTGCTTGGCTGTTTTACAGAGGGGCTCTGGCCCCCTGAGTGTCCCCTTGCAGGGGTTATTGAGGAGCGGGGCTGTTGGTGCAGCTGCAGCTGGGGGAGTTTGTGTTTGCAGCTACTGCAGCTCTCCTTTGGGAAGGGAGCTCGTGTGGGGCCAGGTGTGCACACCTGGGGTGCTCCCAGGGGAGAACTGACTGGGAAATGCACAGGGAAAGGAGCTGTTCCTTGGGCTTCAGGAACTGGACACAAACCTGGAAGGTTGGAGCAGCCTTGACCCTCATGGGTCTGCTGGGAGGCATCTCATAGCCTGGAGTGAAAAATACAAAGTGGAGCTTCGAGAAGGAATCCAGAGTAGGTGATGGAAATGCTTCCAGGGCTGGAGTCCCTCTGCTCTGGAGCCAGGCTGGGAGAGCTGGGAATGTTCCCCTGGAGAAGGGAAGGCTCCAGGGAGAGCTCAGAGCCCCTGGCAGGGCCTGGAGGGGCTCCAGGAGAGCTGGAGAGGGACTGGGGACAAGGGACAGAGGGACAGGAGCCA
Source organism: Urocynchramus pylzowi (assembly GCA_013397555.1). Classification (NCBI taxonomy): domain Eukaryota; kingdom Metazoa; phylum Chordata; class Aves; order Passeriformes; family Fringillidae; genus Urocynchramus; species Urocynchramus pylzowi. The sequence goes on from VZRH01002392.1 coordinate 19,481, forward strand.
GGGAATGGCTTCCAGTGGGAAAGGGGAGATTGGGCTGGGATCTGGGCAAGGAATTCCTGGCTGGGAGGGTGGGCAGGGGCTGGGCTGGAATTCCCAGATTTGCTGGGGCTGCCCCTGGATCCCTGGCAGTGCCCAAGGCCAGGCTGGACCCACCTGGGACAGTGGGAGGTGTCCCTGCCCGTGGATGGGTGGCACTGGATGGGATTTAGGGTCCCTTCCCCCCCAAGCCATTCTAGGATTGTGCTGAGCTCACCCTCTGTGGTGCTGCTCAGCCCCATTTGTTGCACTGGAACTTAAGCTGGGAGGACCCTCAGAGACCCTGAGGTTTGGTTTGTAGGGCACAGCCAGGGGAGGTCTCCTTTAACCTCCTCCTCACTCTTTTAGGTCAGGCTTTTCTTGGGGTTTTACCTCAGAAACCTCCCTGGATGAGGCTGCAGAACCTCTGGGGGTTTTCAGTTTTGTTCCATGTTTTGTTCCTGCATCTTCCTGGTGACCTCCTGTGGGGATTGAAGGTTCTTTCAGGAGCCTTTTCCTCTGGGATGCTCCAGCCCCTGACCTCATCACAGGTCTCCTCTACCCTACCTTGCAGTGCCATCCTTGCTCCATGGGGTCCTTGGGATGTGGTGATTTCACAGAACCATGGAATGGTTTGGGTGGAAGGGACCTGAAATCCCACCCAGTGCCACCCATCCATGGGCAGGGACACCTCCCACTGTCCCAGGTGGATCCCAGCCCAGTGTCCAACCTGGCCTGGGGCACTGCCAGGGATCCAGGGGCAGCCAGAGCTGCTCTGGGAGTTCCACCCTGGCAGGAGGAATGAAGGACTCGTGGCAGGAAGCTTTGGGATCAGCCTGGTGAAGGTGCTGGAGGCTCCTGTCCAAGCCCTGAGCTTTGTGTGCAGGGCCTCAGATGGGGAGGTCCCTCTGTGAGATCACGGTCCTGGAATGTGGATTTATCCCATCCAGGGAGACTTGGATTAGCTCTTCCACCAGCAGGGACAATAAAATTCCATCCCCCAGGGAGGGATGATGGGATTTATGGAGGCTGCACGTGGCCCAGCCCTGGCTCTGGCTCTTCCCTGGTTTATAGAAAGCTCTGGAGATCTGGGAGTGCTCCCAGGTGTCCCCAGGCACTGGGGCTCAGTCCTGCAGTTCCTGTGGGATTGTGGCCAAGGACTGGACAGCACTGCAGGCACTCTCTGTCTTTATTCCATGAATCCCATCTTCCTCCTCTCCTGTTGCTCTCCAGGGATTTTCTCTGCAAGGCTCTGCCCACCTTGGAGTCTTTAAGGTTTAATTTTACGCTGTGCTTTTATTTTATGTAGAAACAAGGAGAGGATGAGTTGGCTAATTGGATTATTTCCCTCATTTTACCAGTTCTTGCCTTATGGAGCCTTAATCTCCACGCTGGGACTCCCCAGTTTGTTCCATGTACCCCCAAGAGCTTTTTGGGAGACGTTTTCCCCTCAGAACTCCAGATTTTGGGTGCCACGTCCTCTCCCCAGTACCAAACCCCTCTCTATGTGATGTGGTTTTTAAATCCCAATCATTTGCTCTGAGTCAGAGCCTTCCCATCCCGAGCAGCCACCAGGCTGAGGAAAAAGAGCTTTTGTGCCTTGTAAAGCCCTGGGAACAGTTGCTGCTGATAAAATGTTGACAGACCCCCTTGCTCGCCGCTCCCCGTGGTGCCACTGCAGGGAAATGTCACCATGAGCCTGGCTGGGACAGCTTGTGTACAGCTGAGCTTTATCACAAACAAACAAGGCTCTGGAAGCCTTCAGTGAGTCCCATTTTCCCCCCCACTCCCTCCAAGCATTTATTTGCTTTTCTCCCTTTTAAGCCGAATTTACGGCTTCCTGGCCCCGCCGGTTTCTGATTGACTTAAAAAATCATCGTAAAAAAAGGCCCCTGTGTAGATGGAGCTGCTGAAATGCCTCCAAGGCGTTGTTTATAGGTCCATGTTCCTCTCTGCTGAGGGAAAGTGAGGCTTTAATGCCTTCCACATTTCCTGGGCTTGCATACAGAGCACTGAGGCCTTTGGAGATGCTTTTTGCTGCGTTTTGCTGCTTTTTGGGATTCTGATGAGCAAGTTGGCTGCCAGGGCTGGGATTCTGCCTCTCAAGGTGAGGCTGACGTGTCTGGAAGGCTCAGGATCGCTCTGGTGGGAGCTGGAGACCTTCCAGAAGGTGCTGTTGGATGAGTTTCGCTCCGGAGGGGACGGAGGGTGAGAAAGGCCAAGTTTTTCCAGGCTGGACGGGCTCCAAGAGCGGGGAAACCTCGGAGATATCCCCTGCTCCCACCTTGGCTTACAAAGCTCCATGGAGCTCCAGCCCTGTGCCACCATCCCCACAGGCAAGCAGGGAACACGTGGTGGGATGGAGATGGAGCAGGGACACCTCTGCTCCATGTGACCTCGGTCACCTCATCCCTGGACACCTCCAGGTTGTGTCCATGCCTGAAATTCGGGATGGAATTCCCATTCCTGGGCACTTCTGTTGAATGGAGCAGGGACACCTCGGTCATCTCCTCAGGGGACACGTGGTGGGATGGAGATGGAGCAGGGACACCTCGGTCATCTCATCCCTGGACACCTCCAGGTTGTGTCCATGCCTGAAATTCGGGATGGAATTCCCATTCCTGGGCACTTCTGTTGAATTCCCAAGGGAATGGGGGTTGCAGGAGGTTTCAGCCATCTCCCCAGAGCTCACCAGTGCCTTGTCCACCTTGTCCGTGACCACCCCTCTGTTATTTATTTAATTATCCTCCTGCAGCCACCTGGAATGGATTTTGGGAGCACAGCTGGTGTCCCTTTGTCCTTTCTCCTGCCCCATTCCCCCTGGGAGAGGCTCCCCAGTGAGCCCTGGCCTTGGTGGCCACCCCAGCGTTCTCTGTGGCCAGGGATACCAATGCTGGATCAGCCTGGCAGGTGCTGGGCTCCCCTGGGGATTTTTCCTACCCCGTGGAATATTTGGGCATTGATCACAGTTTTGGGTAGGAGACCCTGCAGATTTTGCCCTCCTGAGAGGTTTTTCCATCTTCTTCCTGTTGTTGGGGCTGTGGGGTGACCACGGGCTGCTCCTGCAGGGGACACAGGATGGACATGGACACTGAAGGACACGGATTTGGGGCAGAGGGGAAGAGCTGCTCTCTTTGGCTCTAGAACTGTTCAGTGTCTGATTTTTGATGTGGAAAATGGAGTTTTTCTGGCCTGTCTCACCTGATGGTTCTTTGTGGGGTCATTTATGTGTCCCAGCTCAGCCTCGGAACATCCAGAGCAGGGATGGGACAGGTGAGGAGTCCCACAGCTCCTTTTCCATCCTGGCATCAAACTGAACCTGCAGAAAACCCCTTGGAAGTGGAGGAATCCCTTGTTGATTTATTTTTATTTTTGTTTTTCCAGTTAAGGTTGGGATTGAAAGTGTTTGAGATGGTATTTTGTTTTTGGATTTAGATGTTTATTATTTTCTATAGTCTTATAACTTGTGAGTTTTACAGTATTTTACTAATAAGTTATAAAATGGCTCTGTATTTCCTTTGATAAGGTCTTTTAAGGAAAAATTATCTAATTAAGAAATTATACTTACATTATTTTTATTTTTAACTTAATAACTAATGTATGTCTTGTAATGTGGATATTTTGGTCTAATTATAAAATATTACTTAAACTTGTGAAGAAGGGCTAGCTTCTGCTCTAAAACTTTAATCTTGTCTTAGACATATTACTATATTTTAAAACTAAATTTTTTGCTAGGTGATATTACAAACTTCTATTCAAACTATACACTCATAATCCTAGTGTAGTCAATTAATTTTGGAAGCTTTCTTTACGCTCTTGAGTCAAATCTGATGTTTCTCTTGAGGGTCTGTGCCTTTCAGTTTTAGGCAGAAAGTCTAAAATTCTCAGCATCCAGGGTTCCAACAATCCCTTTTTGCCTGATTTTCCCTGAGCAGGAGTGTGAGGGAACTGCTGTGGCCGTGAGGGATCAGCTTGGATCACTGAGCTCCTGGTCAAGGAATTTGGGATTTTCTTTGGTCCTCGTACCCCAATAACTCCTTGTTTGCATTCTAAAGGAAGTGGCAGGTGATCAGTTCTGGGTTAGGGCATAACTTGGGTGCAGACTCTCTGTTTTTGCTGTCCCAGGTTTGCTTTAGGAAAGCTGAAGGAAGATTCTGCATAGGCTGAGTGTGTCTCTAGTGTGGAAAGGTTAATAAAATCCATTTATAGGGTGAGCAGGCTGGGCTTTGTAGGGGATTCTCCTTCACAGGGGGACCCAGGCTCTGCTGCTGATGGCTCTGGTTTCCCTCCAGCCCTTCCCACATCATCAGGAGCAGAAGATTAAAAATAAAAAAGGGCAACTTCGGTCAAGTTCCTTAAAGGGCAACAATTTCTTCAGTTAATCAGAGAACTGTGGAGTGGTTTGGGTTGGAAGGGACCTTAAAGCCCATCCAGGGCAAAGACACCTCCCATGGAGCAGGGTGCTCCAAGCCCCAGCATCCAACCTGGCCTTGGGTTCCAGCTGTGGAGGGTTCCAGCTGTGGAGGGTTCCACAGATACAGAAATATTGAGGAAAGAAATGCCCTTCTTGACGAGAGCTCCTCTCCCACCCTCTGGGCTCTCCTGCCATGTCAAGGAGGTGACATCCAGCAGATCACAGGGCTGTCCTGGCCTGAGGTGCAGCTGATTCCCGTGGCAGAGGCTGTGTAAGGATTGAAGCTGGGATTTGTTGACTGTCCTTATCTGTCAGGCTCCAGTCGCTGTGATGTCGCTCCAAAGCAGTGCAGGCAGCTCGTAAATCTGAGTTATCCCTCACTGCTCTGGGGTGAGGGCACATTTTATTTATTTCATTTATTTTATTTATTTATTTTACACCATCCCATGGCCGTTCTTGAGGTGGTTTCTCCTTCCCTCCTGATGTCTGTGAGAACCCAGCTCCTTTTCTGTTGTTTTTCCAGTCTCATCCAGGAGCTTTGCTCTTCTCTTGGCTCCCATCACTCTGGATATTGCAGAGTGAGGGAGCAGCCATGAAAGGGAAGGGAAAAGGAAGAAAAAAAAGGAAAGGAACTGATGATGTTGCTGCTGCAACCCTGCTGGAGAGGCTGTCAGGCAATTATTCCATAGGAGTGCATCCAGGGATCCCTGTGTGGATCCCAGCTCCTTCTCCATCATGGGTTTCTTTGCGTGGCACAGATTTTTTTTAGATCTTTTTATATGTTTATATATATGTATATACAAGGGTATGGAGGGACAGGACAGAGGGAATGGCTTTAAAGTGAGGGAAAATAGGATTAGAAGAGATTTTATGAAGCAATTCCTGGCTGGGAGGATGGGGAGGGGCTGGGCTGGAATTCCCAGATTTGCTGTGGCTGCCCCTGGATCCCTGGCAGTGCCCAAGGCCAGGTTGGACACTGGGCTTGGATCCACCTGGGACAGTGGGAGGTGTCCCTGTCCATAGCAAGGGGATGAACAGGATGATCCTTAAGGTCCCTTCCCACCCAAACCATTCCATGATTTTTGTCAAGTTTCAAGAAATGTCCATTCTACTAAAAAAAAAAAATAAATTTTAACTGGTGGCCACTTTGTGGTGTAAAAGAACAAAAATCTGGTGTAGGGGTAAATTCAGGACTGAGACCAAGGTGTAGGAAATGCAGCATCAGCTTTGGGGAGGAATTTGGGATAATTCCCTTTGGAGTGTCAGGTTTGGGGTGATTTGGTGGAAATTTGTCAGTTGTGTGTCTGAACTCAGCCTTGGAACATGCAGAGCAGGGATGGGACTGGTGAGGAGTCCCACAGCTCCTTTTCCCTCCTGGCATCAATCTGAACCTGCAGAAAACCCCTTGGAACTGGAGGAATCCCTTTTTGCCTGGTTTTCCTGGAGCAGGAGCGTGAGGGAACTGCTGTGGCCGTGAGGGGCAGCTTGGATCACTGTGCTCCTGGTCAAGAAATTCAGGATTTTCTTTGGCCCTGATACCCCAATAACTTTTCCTTGCTTGCATTGTAAATCCCTCCTTTAGGAATTTCAGCTGGACACATCAGGTTTGTGCACAGGAACAGAAAAATTTCCGAAGCTGAGCTGGAGGAGCCCAGCTGAGCTCGAGGCCTTGGCATCGGGGATGGGATTTGGGGTTGATCCCATGGGAGGTGCTTTGACCACATTCCTGTGCTGAAAAAGAGGGATTTGGTCATCACAGCCAAACAACTCTGATCCTAAGTGCACTTAGAGTGTGAAAAATGAGATTTCACCCAGAATTTTCCTTTCTCTTGGGATTTAGTTGCAGGGAAGGGGCTGTGGGGAAGTTGGGGCGCGGGGCCTCTGGGAAGGGGTTGGGAAAAGCAGCTCGGGGTTGCCACTGTGCATTATTAATTTGCTGTGTGCACACTCTGGGGTTTCAAGGGCAGGCTCCCACTTCCAGCATGTTCACTGTGGCTTTCCCAGAGTTTTCCCAGGGTTTGACAGGCTGATCCAAGGCTTTGGCTCTTGGAAACCACTTCAGTGGGGCCTGGGAGCCACGGAGATTATCCAAGCCGGAGCAATCAATCCCTTATGTCCCGAACCGCTGGAGATCCAGGCCTGAACTCCCCTTCACTGACTCCTCAGACTGAATCAACTCTTTTTTTTTTTTTATATAAACCAATTTTTAAATCATTCCTCCTTTTGAGTTACGGGCAGAGCGAGGGGGGCTGGGATTGGGAGACCTTGAGTTGGAGGCAAATGTGGGCTTTGTATTGGAGCCAGGATTTATTTTATTTTACACCATCCCATGGCCGTTCTTGAGGTGGTTTCTCCTTCCCTCCTGATGTCTGTGAGAACCCAGCTCCTTTTCTGTTGTTTTTCCAGTCTCATCCAGGAGCTTTGCTCTTCCCTTGGCTCCTGTCACTTTGGATATTGCTAAATGAGGGAGCAGCCATGAAAGGAAAAAGGGAAAGAAAGGAAAGGAACTGATGGTGTTGGTGCTGCAATCACACAAATTCTCAGCCAGGTGAGAAGGGGAGTGCAGGTCCTGCTGAGGGCTCAGCACTTCCAGGGAATGAGCAAGGGAAGCAGGAAAGGCAGTAGTGTGTCCTGGGGAATCCTCTGCAGGGGGTGCAGGACGTGGATGTGGCAGTCAAGGGGCTGTGGTGTCCCTTGTGTGGCCACCCCACGGGATTTGGCCACATTTGGGCTCTTGGGAGGCTGAATTCCAAGGGATCAGTGGGGAGGGGTTGGGTTTGAGCAGGAATTGCTCTGCTGGAAGAGTGGTCAAGCTCTGGAGCAGCTCCTCAGGGCAGGGGTGGAGACACCATCCCTGGAAGTGTTTGGGGACAAGTGGATGTGGCACTTTGGGATAGGGTTCAGTGGGGACGGGATAATTGGACAAAACTTGGACTCAATGGTCTCAGAGGGCTTTCCCAACCTTTCTGATTCTGTGGGAAGCACAGGGGAGCCTTTGGAAAGCTGTAGCTGAAGGAAATGAAAGGAATAAGTTTGTTCTTAGCTGCTGGGGAACTGTGGCATCTCCAGGCCTGCACTGCTGGGGCTTGTCCTGGACACCAAAATCCAGGAGTCAGGAGCCCCCAATCCTTCAGAAAATCCCTCAGCAGCTCCAATGGCCCCAAATCCCTCATTTATTTCCTTCCCATCCCCAATAGCTGTGTTAGAGCCTGCCTGAAGTGTGAGGTTTCACGTCCCTTCCAGGTTGCCTCGCCTTCCCCGTCCCTGTGCTCTCCGGAGGTGTAGCTCATCCTATCCAGCTTTTTTTGGGAAGAATGGAGCCCGGCCACTTTCTCATTTAGATGAAAAAAAGCTTTATAGGGTTGTTTTTATACAAAAAGTCTCCAGTTGAGGTTGGTGATCAGTGAGGGGCAGCCTTTTGTAGTGCCTGGGTAAATCTGTTCCAGCGCCACGAGCAGACGGGTGTTTACATTAGCGTGTTAATTCCTTATATTTGGGGAGTTCTGATCCATGGAAAAACAAAGTAATGAAAGGGTTTTTTTATTCTTTTTTTCCCCCCTCTTTCTCTCTCTCCATAAATTAGAAACATTCACTTTTAGGGAAAAAAAAAAAATTTGTGAAGTTAAAGGCAAAATTATGGCATTTATTATCTTGAATTTCCATGACTGGTTAATTTTGCCTGTGTGTGGGTGGCTAAATAATCCCTCTGTTTCCGAAATCTTCCCGAGGAATTCTTTGTTAGTGCAGCGAGACAGACGCCCTCTGTGGAGAGTTGAAATGGTCAAATCCCAAATCCCAAATCCCATCCCGGTGCCGGGCGGGCGCCGGGGATGGCGGATCTGCAGCGGGGTCTGGAGGGATTCCTCATTTCCACGGGGTTAATCCTGTGCTGCTCACATTTGGGGATTCCAAGTGGGGAAGGGGCAGGGATGGAACTGCTGTGGGATTGAGGCTTCTGCTCATGCAGAGGTGGCTCTGGATCATCTTCTCTGGAGGGTTGGTGAGGAAACACCTGTGGGAATGCAAAGGAGCCTCCTGCCAATCCATGGAAAGGGATTTGGGATAATTTCTGGGTTTCTGCAACCCAAGTTATTCCATTTTCCACCTTCATCCCTCTCTCCTGGTGCTTTGTTGTAGCTTTTTATTCTGAAGTCTTTCAGAGCCCTCAGGAACTGCTTTGCTCTTTGCCCATCCGTGGTCATGGAATCCTGGAATGGGTTGGTGGGAAGGGATCCTTAATCCCATTGGGGGCCACCCCATCCATGGGCAGAGACACCTCCCAGGTGGATCCAAGCCCCAGTGTCCAGCCTGGCCTTGGGGCCTTCCCAGCAAATCTGGGAATTCCAGCCCAGCCCCTGCCCACCCTCCCAGCCGGCAATTCCTTGCCCAGATCCCAGCCCAATCTCCCCTTTCCCAGTGGAAGCCATTCCCTGGCTCCTGTCCCTCTGTCCCTTGTCCCCAGTCCCTCTCCAGCTCTCCTGGAGCCCCTCCAGGCCCTGCCAGGGGCTCTGAGCTCTCCCTGGAGCCTTCCCTTCTCCAGAGGAACATTCCCAGCTCTCCCAGCCTGGCTCCAGAGCAGAGGGGCTCCAGCCCTGGAGCAGCTCCGGGGCCTCCTCTGGGCTCTCTCCAGCAGCTCCACGTCCTCCTGCTGTTGGCCCCAGGGCTGGGCCAGCTCTGCAGGTGGGCTCTCACCTCAGGGGCCACAGGGACACAATTCCCACCTTTCCTTTGGGATCAGCCCAGCCCTGGGCCAGCTCTGCAGGTGGGCTCTCACCTCAGGGGCCACAGGGACACAATTCCCACCTTTCCTTTGGGATCAGCCCAGGGCTCATCAGGAGGGGCTGGGCTGGGCCATTCCATCCTCACCCCCAACATCCCAAATCCCTCTCCCAGGGATCCTGGTCCCTCTGGAGCTGACCATGAAGGGCCAACATCCAGTGGGACACTCAGGCTCCCCCTACCAGCCCCATCTGGGCCCTGAAGCTCAGCAACCCCATTGAGAGGCACTTTGGAGCCATTTCATTTTTTAATCCTGCAATGAAGGAGTTGTTGGGGGGGCCACAAATGACATCCTCGATTTGGGATTTCATCCTGGCTCACACATCCCCCGGGAAGGGCTCGCCCCAGTGCCTCGCGCGCGGCCCTTTTGAAAGCCGAGGCTTTTAGGAGTTGAACGTTGTGAATACCTTGGGCTCAGTGGCATATGCAGAACAAATGTGAATCAAACACAGAAATAATTCCTTCAGGAATGTTATTTATTGATGTGGGAGCGCAATACTACACTGTTTACAATAGAGAGTTAAGTGGGATTTGGGGTTTGCTGGGAAGTTGACAGCTTGCGGTCCCGAGCAAAATTTCTGCCTTTTGTGGGATGAAAGAAGAAAAGCTGTGCTCTTGAAATGGTTATTTAGAAATGATTGGGAAGTTTGTTCCCTTTCCAGGCGGGGGAGAGGCTGCCAGGCCTGCGGTCGCCGCAATGGTGAAATTTTGGATGTGAAAGAGCTCACAGAAGTCTGTTTGCATTAGAGTAACGAGATAAAGAACCTCGCGGGGCTGGCGGGGCGCGCCGGGGGACGCGGGCGGGAGCGGAGCCCTTCCCTCCCTTTCTCACGGGTAAGGCTTGGGATGGCTGAGGCTTGGAGCAGGGAATCACCCAGGAACGGAGCCCCTGCCTTGGGAAGGGGCTGGGAGATGAGACAGAGCTGTGGGAATGACCAGGCTCCGTCACCTCTCGCTGGCTCTGCTGGGTTTTGGTGCCAGCGGGGTTTTTTTGGGCAGTTTTTTGTGCCTTCCCCTCCTCGCTCCCCCTTGGAGGTTCCCGACCTGCAGCACCAGCACTGGGAGGCTGGCAATGAAATCTGGGCCCAAGAGGAGGAAGTGAACTCCTCGTAGATTCCCTTTTTCCGTTCTGTGCCAGAGGCTTTTGCCATAAAAGTGCAAATTTGGTGCTGACACGGCTGCTGGGCTCTGCTGGCTGCCTGCTCCGTGGGATGGAGTGCAGGGAGTGCTGTGGGCAATCTGGGAGTGCTGTCACATCCAGAGCAGGTCCCAGTGCCTGAGGTGTCCCTGCTCAGCCACAGTGAGCCCAGTCCTGCTCTGGGATCAGTGACATCCACCCCTGTTCCTGCTGGTGGGTGGTGCAGTGGAGAAAAGCCTGGGATAGCTGGGAGGAATTCCCAGGGAATGACCTGGGGTAATATGTTTGGAGGTGTTTCCATGGAGTAGAAGCTGAGGAAGGGGCTCCAGGGGGTCCTGCAGCACTTTATGGGCACTGAGTGGGTTTGTGGAAGCAGAGTTGGTTTTGTCCAGCGATTGAAGGACAATCCAGATGTTCACCCTGAGAGAGACCAGCCCAGAGGAGAATTCCTTGGTTTGGCACAAACCTGTGCTAATCCTTCCAGGTGCTGTGGGTTGTGTTTGGGATTCTGCTGGATCCTGCCATTCCTGCTGGATGGGAACGTGGCAGAGATCCCTGGGAGCAGCAGGATCCCGTAACCCTGGACCAGTTCTGACCAGAACCCAGAGTTTGTGGCCAAGGAGGTCATCCAAGTGCTTGGACTTGGCAGGAAGGTCATGCTGTGGAATAGCTGCCCTTGGAATTGGTTTTGTTACACCCTCAGTTGTTGGGGTGTCTGTGCAGGGCCAGGAGTTGGACTGGGTGATCCCTGTGGGTCCTTCCAGCTCGGGACATTCCATGGTTTTGTGATCTGCTCCTCGCTCCTCTGGTGCTCACCGGTCACTGCTGGCCCAGGAGATGACCTGGGATGGTGGCACTGGGACACATCACCATGGCTGAGGTTGGGGTGTGGGTGGTGTCACCTCTGCTCTGCTCAGGGCTGCTCAGAGCTGGGTTTGGTTAGGGTGCTGCCCAGGGTTTGTAGGACACCAAAACCCTCAGAGGAAGGAAGTTTCCATCTCCAATCCCACCAGGCTCTTCAGCTGCTGTGGCTTTGCTTGAGGGTTTGTTTGTTTAGGCCTTGAGATTTTGTACAAAATACCCTGAAATGGGGAAAACCCCACACTTCCCCACAGGGGAAGGATTTGGGGTTGGGTTTGGGGCCTGGATGTGCCTGTCCAGGGAATGCTTTGGGCCCTGGATGTGCCTGTCCAGGGAATGCTCTGGGGGTTGGCTTTGGGGCCTGGATGTGCCTGTCCAGGGAATGCTCTGGGGCCTGGATGTGCCTGTCCAGGGAATGCTGAGCTCCTTGGCAGCACCCTGAGATCCCTTGGATCTCCCAAAAATTGGGATTTTTGATCAGGAGCCTCTCACTGTGGTGTTCCCCACCTGTGGCCTGCGCCCAGAGGGCTCCCGGGCATGGAGGGGCAGTGCTGGCATCTCCTGCCCTGCTCTGGTGTCCCCTGGAGCAGGGTGGTGTCCCCTGTCCCCTCTGGGCTCCCTGGCCCTGCACTCTGAGGACAGGGGCTCCTCCTGGCTGCAGTGGCCGTGCTGGTGGCCGTGCCAGCAGGGCCAGAGGGTGGCAGTGGCCAGGCCCAGGGCCTGGTGCCACCCTGCGCTGTGCCCTGGTGCCACAAGCAGCCTGGAGGGGTTCAGAAGCTCCTGCTGGTGGCACACCCAGCAGCACCAGGCCTGGCTGTCCCCGTGCTGTCCCCAGGGCGTCCCCACTACCGCGGGGGCTGGGGGCGCCCGTAGAGCCGGGCAGGAGTTTGGGTGAGGTTGTGCAAGAGCTCTGCTCTCAGATGCCAACTATTTGTTTACTCCTTTCAAGATGCAGCATAATGAGTTTGTTTACAAGGCCTGGGCTGGAGCAGAAGGAACCCATTTGATGATTTGGGGAAATCAGCTCTGCAGCCATCGCTTACACAACACGAGGACCTGAGTGGCTTTTGCACCCTGGTTCTGCTAATTAGAACCCCCCCAACCTTCGTCTTCCAATCCCAAAAAATAATTGGATTTTCTCCTCATTTGTTGTTGATTCCCTGCGAAATTCCTGCGGGTTGTTTGCAGGGATAATTTGGGGCAGGCTCCGTGTTGTGGTGGCGTTCAGACTGTCCCTGTGGTCACTGGGGGGGTGACAACCTGCAGGTTGGGTCCCACAAGAGTCTGGGGCAGGTTCAGGGGTGAAGCCAGCTCTGAACAGAGCTCCTTGTGTTTCCTTTTAAATTCTGCAGTGCACAACTGGGTTGTGAAAAGCACTTTTGCCTGGAATTCTGTGTTATGTTGCTGGATAATGGGAATATGGGAATAACCTGAGCTGCTATTTGCACAGAATATTGAGTACAGCTTTTATTTAGGGAGTGAGGGACACACCCAGGGACGTGCTGCCTGCAGGGGTTGGGTCTGATCATTTCTGGCTGTGGCTTCTACAGGAGCTGGAAAATCCATCTAAAAGTTAGGTTTGGGATACTCCAGAGAGCACTGGAGGAGTTCTGAGCCCTGGTGTTCTCCTGGCTCCTGCATTGTGGGATTCCCCTGTCAGCCACACCTTTCTGGGATCTCTTGGAGTTCTTAGGCTTGGTTTTCCTTGATGGAATTATCCAACTGGGATCTCCATAACGGGACAGGCTTTCCAGGGAAGCTGTGGCTGCCTCTGGAAGTGTCCAAGGCCAGCTTGGAGCACCCTGGAATAGTGGGAGGTGTCCCTGCCCGTGGGTGGGGGGTGGAATGGGATGATCTTTAAGATCCCTTCCCACCCAAACCATTCCATGATTCCATGATTCCGTGTCCCAAGGGATTGTGATGGGCCTCGCTTGGTGTCACCTTCAGGTGACACTTGGGATCCTCCCCCCACAGTGTCCTCTCCTCATCCTGCTGCTCCCTGAAAACCCTGCAGGCTCTGAGCAGCTGACTCCTCATCCAAACCCTCTGACCCCAGAAGTTTGGGAGTCTGGTGCTGATCCCTGTTTTAAATCCCAAGCTGTGGCACACTGAAATCTCCTGCCCGTCTCTCGCCCTCGGCTCTTCCCCTTCCTGTGGCTCTTCCAAACCTCCTCATCCCACTGTATGACCTTTCTCCCTCAGCCTGTCCCTGTTTCAGTCCTCGAGGGAAGAAGCCACAAAGGCAATCCTGGAGTTCTATCCCATTCCTTCACCGATTGTTGTTATTTCCCTGATTTTTGGTGTTTGGTAACGTTTGCCTCCTGCAGCCGCCTCTGAAGGACAGAGAGCTCCTTGAATCCCTGGAATTCCTGGTTGGGCAGGGTCCAGCTGCTCCATCCTGTTGTTCCAGGGAGGCTGGGCAGTGTCCTGGCAGTGGTGAGAGCCTGGAAAAGTGGGGGTTATGGAGAGAGAATCCCCTGGGGTTTAGAAAATGAGAGCTTTTCAGATTTCCTTAGGTTATGGGAGAATGATGTGGATGAGCTCACCACCAGCTCCTGAGCTGTTTGTGCCCTGAATTTGAAAGGTTTAAACCTCAGAAATTATTCCTAGAGCCTGGAGAAGTGTCAGAATATTGCAGGAGGGTTTGGGAGGAGCAGAAGTGACTTGGGAAGGTCCCTGTTGGAAGAGCACCTTGGAAGGTGCTTCCATGAGGAATCAGCTGCTGCCCAAGAGCAGCAGGAGAGGCCCTGTCCCAGGGAATTGGATTTGCTTGCAGACAAATGGTGGGAATTCTGGGATGGAGAGGGAGGGAGCAGCAGTGCTGAGCTGTGTGGACACCGCTTGGCTGCTCCCAATTCTTTTTTTGGGAGCTGGTGGCTGCTTCTGGTTTCAATCATGGCTCCGATTGCATAACTGGGAATGTTTTCCTGTTTTGATGTCTATTAAAATCCCAAATTGCTGCGAGCGACCCCGTGCACGGAGCACGGAGCTCCTGCCAGGGGCACTTACGTAACAATTCTGGATTTAGAGGTGAAACAGCCCCGTCCTTCTGGGCTGCTGGGAGGAAGAAATCCCAGCAGGAATTGCCAGACGAGGAGAGGTGGCAGACGAGGCAATGAGGAGTTGGGATTTAGGAAGGGCAAGGTCGAGGAGAGAGGCCAGAACAGAAGAAACCAGGGCAGAGCAGGATGAAATGAGAGAGTGGGAAGGCTGCCGGGGGTTTTTAGGGAGCTGGGAGCTGTTCCCAAATCCCAGGGTCTGTATCTGCCTTGGCTCCCACAAGGTAAATGGGCTCTAAATGAAAACCATCGCCGCTGCCGTTGAATTTCTCTTGGAAAAGGAAGGATTTCTCTCTCCAAGGAAGGTTGTTCCTGCACCTTGTCTGGCTCCCTGCTGCTTCTGATGACTTCTGGTAGCTCAGACCTCTTAACTCCAGCTTGGAAAGCAACCCTATCTCCTGCTTTCCTGGGAATTTTACCCATCCTATTCCCTTTCTTCCCCGGTCTTTGCACCATTTCCTCCATGTATCTCAGACCTTTAAAAGTTCCTCTTGTGGTCCCAGAGTGAGAATTGAATTTCTTGGCATGGAAATTCTAACTCAGCCTTTTCTTGGAGCGGGCCCAGGCATCTGGGAAGATTTGCTGCAGCCATCCCAGCAGCAGGAATTCCGTGCTGCAGGAATACCTGGAGCATTTCCTGGCATTACCTGGGCACGGCTGTGGGGGAGCAGCTGCAGAATTGGGGCAGAACCTCCCTAGGGTTTGGACCATGGGCTTGGAACTGGAATTGTGTGAGCAGAGCAGGCTGAAATCCTGGGATAATGGTTGGATTGATGATCTTGGAGGTGTTTTCCAGCTTTGATGATTCTGGGAAGGAGGTGAGGCCACAAAGAGCACCTTGGAGGGGGGGATTTAGGGACGTCCTCCTGCCCTTTGCTTCCCAACCTGCAGCATCCATGGCCTCGTGCTCTTTCCCCAGGGAGATTTGTGGCTGGAGCCTTTTTTGGGAACCTGGTGTGTGGGTGATGACAGCTGCAGGGAATTATTCTGGAGGGATTGGGAATTCTACACCAGCCCTGACAAAAACTGTGTGGCCAGAGCAAAGGCCCCGGCGTCCTCCTGCAGCCTCAGCTCAGCCTCTCTTCCTCTGGAGGATTCCAGAAGGATAAAAAAAGAAGCTGCTCATTTAATTTCCTTCCTTGGAAGAGCCAAAACCAACAGTGTAAACCAGACACATGGCAGGGAAAGAAAGCCTTTCCAAGGCCTCTCCCCCCCGGAGAAGGCCGGGATTGTTGACATTTCCTCTGGGTTCCTGCTGCTGACCTCGGTGATCCCGAGCAGGAGCCAAATTAGCGGATGCCCCCGGCCCTGTTGCACATGTGTCCATCCTTGGGAAGTGCCAGGGCTTTTTCCAGAGCAGCCTTTGGAATGACAGAGCCAGGGAAGAGCAGCTCCTGGCTGGGATCAGGGAGGAGCTGTTGGGAAGCGCATGAAAAATCAGGCCCTGAGTGATCCCAGGGATTCTCCAGCGTTCCCGTTGTTGTCCCGGATTTCTGGAGCTTCCTGGGGGATCCCTCAGCTCCTCCATGGAAGTGGCAGCCCCTGGGAGTGTCCTGGGCTCCCTCGGAGCTGTGGAGGGCAGGAGGGATGGGCAGGATGTGGCTGAGGTTGGAAAAGCCCTCTGAGATCCTGGAGGTCACGGAATCCAACCACCCCCAGCACCGCCAGGGCCACCACTGACCGTGTCCCCAGGTGCCACATCCACAGGGCTTGAAATCCCTCCAGAAGTGGGGACTCCACCCCTGCCCTGTCCAGTTCCCTTCCCCAAGGAGAAAGTTTCCTTAATGTCCAACCCAGTCTCCTGCTGTGCTTCCCTTGTGCTGTGCCATTGTGGGAAAACCAAATGAATTTGGAAAAACGGCCTCGGCAATGAGGTGTTGGCCTTGCTCAGGTCCTTCAGATGAAGTTGCCAAAAGGAAATGGCCTCAGGATGGGCCAGGGGAGGCTCAGGTTGGACATGAGCAGGAATTTCCTCATGGAAAGGGTGGTCAGGCCTTGGAAGTGCCAGGGAGGTTTGAAGTGACACCTCCCTGGAGGTGTCCAAGGAATTCCTGGATGTGGCACAGGTGACAAGGTGGGGATGGGGCACAGGTTGGACTGGATGGTCCTGGAGGGATTTTCCAACCTCAGGGATTCTGGGATCTGAGCTGATCCTCTAGGACAACCTGAGCACCACCTCCCCAGGGATTGTGGTGGAACCTGGGAATGTCCTGCTGGAAATCTGCTCCTTCTCAAAAGCCTTCCTAGCCTTGGCTCCTCCTCTGTTGGTGCTGCCAGGTGATTTTTGGGGTTAAAACCAAGTCTTGGGGAATTGTGAGGATTTTTGGGAGCAAACACTGCCAGGAAATGTGACAGAAGGTCTGGGAAGGGCAGAAGTCTGCAGAGAAGGGGCAGTGCCTGAACTGTTGATATCTGAGCTGCTTTTCCTTCTCTTTAGGTGTAAAAATGGCAGGTGAAGGGAAAAAGTGACGTGTGAGGGTGGGATTAGAGATGGGAACAACAGGGCAGGAATAACTTCGGGAATTTGTGATGCTGATAAGACTCAGCTTTGGCTCAGAACATTTTCTGAGATGTTTTAGAGAAAGGAAATTGTGTCAGAGCCTTCTCCTTGCTCCCAGCTGTGTCTGGAGTGTAGGGATGGAGCAGCAGCACCACTCCTGCCGTGCTCAAGTTCCACTCTTGGTCTCTCAGTGAATGAATTCTGTTTAATCTCACGGGTTGAAGGAGGAGTAGAGCTCAAATGAGGATTTCAGGGTGGCTTCTGGGAGAATTCCTGCTTTGCAACGTGGTGTGTGACTCACTGTTTGGTGCAGGTTCTCTCTGAGGGTGATTTGCTCAGTACCCCAATAATATTATTTAAAACTTTGTAATTTGGGGATTCCTGGTTGCTCCAAGCCCCATCCAACCTGGCCTTGGGCACTTCCAGGGATTGGAAATCCACAAACTAAAAAAACCCTAAAATTAAAAATGAATTTCAGGTCAATTCTACCTTGGTAGAAACGACTTTTACAGAAGAAATCTCCATAAATCCCCTCTGATTTCTGACAAGGAGCCGCCATCGTCCAGAAATCCAACGAATGTCTGAATCAGAGGGGATAAAGTGGGAATAATTCAGCTGAGCAAATAATGCCTCTCCATAAAATGGCCTGGAATAACACACAGAGGACTGGAAAAACACGGCAGTGACCAAGGAAAACACCATGGCATCCATATTAATTTTACATTTTCGGTTCGGAGAGAAACCCTCGGTCACTATTAAAGTGTATTTTCAATTTTTATGGTCTTTTTCATGCCATGACTGAGCAAACCAGGCCTGTTGAGGAAAGGCCTTCAGCATGCCCGAGTCACCTTCAGGGGAAATCAAGCACGTGCTTAAAGCTGAGTTTGCTCCCGAGCTCGTTGCTGATCCCAGCATCCCAAATTCCCGAGCCTTGCTGGGAAACTAAAGCTGAAATTTGGCATTGGCTGGAAATTTTGTCATAGCAAACAGCCAGAACAGAAGAAATATTTCCCCAGTGTTGTTAAAATACGGCGGAATATTGTTTTAAGGAGAGCTTTTATTGAATTGTCTGCAGCCTGAGAAAGTCCAGAGCAGCGAAATCCGCCCGAAAGCCGTTTTGATGGAGCTGGAATTTTCTAATTCCTCGTGTCAGTGGGAGCGGGATATATGGAGTGCACACAGTGGGATTTTCAAAACAAGGTCCCTGGCAGCTTTAAATAATTATTGGGAATCAAGAAGAGATTAAACAGCCTTCCTTCCACCTCCCATCCACATCCCTGCTCCCTTCCCTGGGCAGGCAGCGGGAATGGGGGTGCCTTGGGAAGCTCCTGCTTGCTCTTGGCCAGGGTTGGAGGATTCCAATTTCCCTCGTGGGTTTTTCTCACTTGGAAAACCCCCCTGGAATGGCTGCACTGGGGAGGTGTTTACAGGAACCCAGCCGGGGCTGTCAGATGATGGGAAGTGGCAGCAGCCGCTGGATTTGGGAGCCTGGAGCTTCCCAAATTGAAATGTTACAGAGCTCTGAGGAGATGGATATCTGGGAATATTTGGGAAGGGGAGTGTCCGTGGATGGATGGATTTTATTGTGTTGGCACCGTGGGGGGCATCCAGATCCTCAGGATGCTGGCAGCGGAAGGGGCTCCTGGTGCCTGGAATTCCTGCTGGGATTTGCCAGCCCCGTGTCTGCAGGGAAAGTTCAGCCCCTGGACTGGGAGCAGGAGTGGGATTGCTGACAGGAGCCCTTACAGGATCTGGGGTCACCATTCCTGCCTTTCCAAGGGTCTCATCCAGGGAATTCCATCATCCTGGGAACGGCCCACACAGTTTTTGGAGCAGTGTCAGGGCTTGGTGTTGCCTCTGCTTTGACCTGGGATGCTGAAGGAAAACTTTCCACAGGGAAAATAAATCAAATCCGGGCTCACGGGATCCATCCCAGAGGAGCAGCTGAAGCCACAGGGAGTCTCCTCATTCCGTGTTTTTTGGGAGCAGAATTCCCTGCAGGGTCTCACTTCAAGGAGCATCCCTGTGTGTTTATGGTGCCACACACGGAGCCTCTTCCAGGCGCTGCCAAGGGCTGCAGCTGCCTTGGAAAAACAATTCCCTGCCTCTCCATCTTTGTTCTGTGGAAAGGCACGAGCTGAGATGGGGAATTCACCCTTCCAGCCCCAAATTCCAGGGATTTGCTGCCCTTCCCACCGTTCCCCTGCCTCTGGCTGTGCAAGGAAAGGGCACGAGGTGTTCTGCAGATTTTTGGCTCTGTGTGAATTTCCAGGCTGCCTTTTTTGGCCCAAAGGTTTGTGAGGTTTGTGTTCTCCCTGTTTTCCCTCTTCCCCAGCTGTCAGTTCATCCCAGGCTTTCTCTGAGATCACTGGGATGTTGCTCCCGCTGCGTTTTCCATCGCTCTGGAATGTGGAGTTTGGGGTGATGGAAACGTCTCCTGCTCCTTATCCAGGGAGCAGTGAATGAGTCCCCATCCCAGGGGATGAAGCATCTCTGGAATATCCTGGAGTTGCTGATTTTAGGGGTCTTTTCCAGCCTCGGGATTCTGTGAATCTCAGCCCTGCTTTGCTCACGCAGGTGCAGCAGGTGAGCTCCTCCACTGAACAATTCCCCTGACCCAGGAGCTCTCTCCTTAAAATATTTTCCATGTGGAGCAGTGGGAAGCTTGGGCAGGATGTCCTGAGTTAGACCCACAAGGATCATGGAATTATGGAATGGTTTGGGCTGAGAGGGGCCTCAAAGATCATCTCATTCAAGCCCTTGCCATGAGGAGAATCCATGACAAGGATCATCGATCCAGCTCCTGATCCTGACACCACAATCCCACCCTGTCCCTGGGAGTGTTGTCCAAATGCTCCTGGAACTCTGTCAGCCTTGGGAATGTGCCCATTCCCTGGGCAGCCATTCCAGCTCCCACCAGACTTCTTTCCTGAAGAGTCCAGGAGAGCTTTGCAGAGCCTTGATCTCCAAACCTCCCTAGGGAGTCACTTTGGAAAAGCCTGGAGGTGTTTGGATGTGGGAGAGGTTCTGGGCTAGAGCAGGACACAGCAGGAAGCACAAGGTGGAGCAGAGGGCTGGAATCTCCTGAAATTCCATCCTGGTTTTGCAGCTCAGCTGTTATTTCCAGCAGAGCTGGGCTGAGGAGGTCCCTGAGCCCGGGGAGCTGCCGGGGTGGGAGCTCAGCTCGCGTTTTCCACAGGGCTCCGGAGCTGCTCTCACGTGAAGCCGCTCTGGGAACACAGAGATAAGAGAGCTGCATCCATCAGATTGCAATCAGCTTTTATTCCTCCTCCTCCTTCTCACTTCTGAAGTTGGGAACAAACCCAACTTTGTATCAGCGATGTTCCTGGAGGAGACTTGCCTTCCCACTCTGCTATTTATAGAGGCCCTTTCTCAGGCATATGGAGAGCAGCTTGGTTCCCCATCTCAGCAGCTCCTGTTTGATCTCTTGTGCATCTTCAGGGAAGGGGGATCGATAACTGATCCATTCAAGGCTGAACTGAAAGTTTAAAATGGCTCAAAGCTGGGTTGGATGGGGCTTGGAGCCCCCTGGGACAGTGGGAGGTGTCCCTGTCCATGGCAGGTGTGGCACTGGATGAGATTTAAGTTCCTTCCCACCCAAACCATTGTGGGATTCTCTGATTGCCACAGGCACATCCACGAAATGCTCAGCCAGTGCTTCTCCTTCTCCTCCACCTCCTCCTCCCACCTCCACTTCTCTCCCACTGGCACTCTCCAGTTCCAGGCTCTTGCCTTCCTTCAGGCATGACTCGATGCTCCTCCAGCCACCCCTCCTTTTCCTGATGTTCTGCTGCTAATCCTGCTCAGTCCAGCTGAACCAGCATGAATTAATGTTAAATATAAAATCAAGAGCTGATCAAGGGATCTGAGTGTGCAGTAACTCCCTGGCATCACTGAAGTTCCTGTAGCTTCCTGATGGGGTTAGGAGAGTCATTATTCCTCAAAAAGCCGCCCTACCTGAACTAAAGATCGTGAGGAACTATAATCAGGATTATCCCATTTATATTCCCACTTTTATCTATGAACCAAATCCACCACTCCTGCAGCTCCCACTTGGTTTTTCAGCTCTCAGCAGTTTCTAGCATGCTTGGACCATGTCCTATGCCTGGCTTAAAAGAATTCCAGGACACCTCAAGTGACATTTGTTACCCTGTGAGTTGTGCAGCTCCATCTCCACGTTGTCCTTCTGAGAGAAAACAAGGAGCGTGCCAAGATGCTCCATTGGCCCCAAATCCTTTCCCCACTCTCTTGACTGCATCTCAGACTGTTCTGCTGCCCTCCATGAGTGACCCAGTTTGGAAGAAGGTGAAGGACCCAAGGAGGTTCTGAGGATGAGAGGGAAGGGATTGTGCTGACTTGGATCCCATTTTTGTGCTGGGAATTCCATGGAGCTTCATCTCCATGTTGTCCTTCTGAGAGAAAATGCAGAGTGTGCCAAGATTTCCATTGGCCTCAAATCCTTTCCCCACTCTCTTGACTGCATCTCAGACTGTTCTGCTGCCCTCCATGAGTGACCCAGTTTGGAAGAAGCTGAAGGAGACACAAGGAGGTTCTCAGGATTAGAGGGAAGGGATTGTGCTGACTTGGATTCCATTTTTGTGCTGGGAATTCCATGGAGCTTCATCTCCACGTTGTCCTTCTGAGAGAAAGCAAGGAACGTGCCAAGATGCTCCATTGGCCTCAAATCCTTTCCATGCTCCCTTGGCTACATCTCAGCCTGTTCTTCTGCTGCCCTCCATGAGTGACCCAGTTTGGAAGAAGCTGAAGGGGACACAAGGAGGTTCTGGGGATGAGAGGGAAGGGATTGCGCTGACCTGGATCCCATTTCTGTGCCGGGAATTCCACGGAGCCAGGGTTCCACGAGATGACAGCTGCGACAGCGCTGTCACAAGCTCTGAAGTCTCTCCAAAACCTCCTTTCTTTGCCTGCTGTCTGCTCAGCGCCCTCGGTGAGTCCCGAGCAGGGGAAGTTCGGGCTGTGTTGGGATCAAAGCCGCGCTCGTGTTCCCGCGAGTTTCGACTCTTGCGGTCACCGGGTGCCCTGGCCAAGCTCGAGCTGTTCCCTTTCAACACCCGCAGCTCCTGCTCCTTCCAGGGGTGATTAGGCACGGAGCTCGAGCGGAGCCGGCACTCAGGAACTCGTTTGAAGGCCTGGGACAGGGTTTTACATAATCATCAGGAGTTGCTTTAATTAGGCTCAGCAAAATGTTTCAATTGTGGAGCGAAACGTTCCATTTGTTACGGCCCTGCTCGGAGTCACAGCTGAGACGTGAAGGAACTGTGAAGACTGAAGGAATTCCAGAGGAGAGCAAGGTCACGGGGAGTGGCTTCAGGAGGACACATTTCCACCTCTGGAAGATCCCCAGATCTCCAGCTCAGCAGCTCCTCAGCCAAGCACAGCTCCCATCTCCCAGACTCCCAGGATGGTTTGGGTTGCAGGGACCTTAAATCCCATCTCATCCCACCCCATCCATGGGCAGGGACACCTCCCAGTGTCCCAGGTGGATCCAAGCCCCAATGTCCAGCCTGGCCTTGGGCACTGCCAGGGATCCAGGGGCAGCCCCAGCAAATCTGGGAATTCCATTCCAGCCCCTCCCCACCCTCCCAGCCAGGAATTCCTTCCCAATATCCCATCTCTCCCTGCCCTCTGACAGTGGAAGCCATTCTTCCCCTCTGATGTTTTAATTATTTGGAAGGGTTAAAGACTCATGCTGTGAATTGGCCTTCATAATTCTGAAATGAATATTCAGGATTTTAGCCTAAAATACGAATATTTAGATGAAAATTCTTCAAACATAGAGTGTTGGAGGGGACCCACAAGGATCATGGAATCCAACTCTCATGGAACTGGGACTGCTGGTCCCATCCATTCCAGGGAATCATCAGTGCAGTCAGGGAATGATCCACGTGAACGTTCTGTGCAGCTGCAGGGAGGAACATTTAATTAATTCCGAGGCAATTACCCTGACGAGCCGGTCCAGCTGCGAACAGGGACATTTTCCCAGTTGCTGTGTGGAGGCCAGATGGGAGCACAGGCTGTTATTAGGGCTTGGCTTGCCCCTCCTGAGGTTCCTGGCAGGTAATCAGCCTATTTTTCCCATTTGGAGGTTTGGATTTCGGCGTTCTGGGAATTAGGCCCACAGGGATGTCCAGGAGATGTTTCAGTGTGAATGGAAGGTTTATTTTTTTTGATATATTCCCCCTAGGAAATATTCCTTGCCCTTGCCAAATACCAGGATGCAAATAGAAATCTCTGGGCTCTGTTTGGTGGCAGATGGAAAACTAAACCAGGCAGGAAGTTTTCCGGAACTTATTGAGGACTCTTGGGATTTGGTAAAACCTGGTGTGGGTCACCTCGTTGCTGCCCTCCAGCACTGCTTCTCCTAAGATCATGAAGGTTGGAAAAGACCTCTGGGATCACACAGAACCATGGAATTAACTAGGCTGGAAAAGACCTCCAGGATCACACAGAACCATGGAATTAACTAGGCTGGAAAAGACCTCCAGGATCACACGGAACCATGGAATTAACTAGGCTGGAAAAGACCTGAGATGGTTGAGTCCAGCCTATGACCTCACACCACCTTGTCACCCAGACCATGGCACCAAGTGCCACACCATGGAGTCCACCCTCTGAGGTGACCCTTTGGTCACCTCCCGCCGTGGCCCAGCCCAGGGGTGACGTTGTTGGCCGTGGTGGCCTGCTCTGCTTCACTGGGTCTGAGGCTTTGTGCCACCAAAACCAGGAGGGACCCATTGCAAGCAGTCCATGGCGTGCTGTCCTAACACCCCTCATTCTGTGTGCTCTGCAGTTCATGGATTAATTGGGGTTAATTACAGATTTTCTGCTCTTGATGAGGGGCTTTTCATGTGCACCCACTGAGGAGTTGGTCATGGACCTCATGGAAGGTTTCCCTAATGAAGGCTCCGATCACTTGGAGCTGTTGATGCTGGTTGGTTTTATTTGTGTTTTCCTAATTTACCACTTGGATATTTGCTGGGAGCTGGCAGGATTTGGGACAAGGTGAGGCTGGGACATAAATGGGGGCTGGAAACACCAAAATTTGAGAACTGTAGAAGGTGAAGGTTGCTCACATTGGGTTCAGGAATTTATTCTACATTTGATACCAAAGTTGGTGACGATGTCATTGGAGAAATTCCATCACAGGTTGCCTCCCTGACATCCTAAAAATCATGATAAAATGGAAATTCATTGATTTTTAGGGAATTGGCTCCCATCTCCTGGTGTCCTTTGGTGTCCCCTGGGTCAGACCCTCTGCTGGGGTTACAGGGAGGGACCTGCTCTGTTCTCATCCCTCATCCCAAACTGTGCAGGTTTCCAGGGAAAGGTTTGGGCTTCAGTGGGATTATTGGAAAGATGAAGGAAGCCCCTGCAGAGGTGAAGTCACTCCTCAGTCCTGTAGGATTTCAGTGCCATTCCCAAAGGTTTTTTTTATTGGCTGTGAGGCTGCTGCTGGAGCCACCCCAGGAGCAGGGAATGGGGATAATTACCAGGAAATTATTCCATGGGCTTCAGCAGGACTGTGCTCCCTCTTTGGCTGCAGTCTGGGAAGGGGAGCTCGCTCCTGAGCATTCCCAAGGAGGGAAGGGGCAGGGTCAGGGCTTCCCCATGTGGAGATCCCAGCGCTCCTGTGCCCAGGAGCTGCCTGGCATGGACGTGCATCAGAGGCCCTTGGGACCTCCTGGGTGTTGGGTTTTTCTTGTAGGGAACCAGGATTGATGACAAACATGGGGCACTGAGGGGTTGATGCTCTCCTGAGACAGCTGCAAAGTACCTGATCCCAAAAAATGCTGTTTGATGGCTTTGGAGTGTCAGGAATGTGCAATATCCCTGGTTTGGGTGTGCCACAGTCTGTCAGCTGCAGACTTCCTGTGATTTGCACAATCCAGGGAATCACAGAGAGGTTTGGGTCAGAAGGGACATTATGGATCATCTCATCCCATGGGCAGGACACCTCCCACTATCCCAGGTGGATCCAAACCCCAATGTTCAGCCTGGCCTGAACATTGGACATTCCCAGGGATTCATGGGCAGCCACAGCAAGTGTGGGCACCCTGTTCCAGGATCCCTTGGAAACACCTCAGGGTACACAGAGTGTGTGGATAGGATGGAGTTAGATAAGTTTTGATGTGAAATCAGTTCCAATGGATTTAGGATGTCCAAAAGGAATGGATTTTCTTATCCATTTCTTTATGGCCAAAATCCATATGGGAACAGAGGGAGCTGCTTTCCTCTCTCACCTTTGTTGGGACTGTCATCTTCTAAATAAAATTTTTACTTGGTCTTTTGCCCTTTCCTCCTGAGCTGCTGCACCTTTCAGGATGTGGAATGGAACAGTTCAGGCAAAAGATTCCAAGGGAGCCACGTCCTGAGCAATCCCTCTGGAGCATCCTCGTGGCAGGTGTTGGTTTGGCTCCACCTGCAGAGCTTCACTTCAGGCCACAGCACGTTCACCTTTGGGCACTGGGGTTTGTGCAGGGGTTGTCCTCACCTCGCTGGAGCTGGACAAACATGGGACATTGGGAATCTTTATTGGTGTTGGAAACAGGATTTGTGGGGCTTGAGGGATTTAACTTATTTACCAAAGAAGGGGGTTTTGGTTTGTGTTTAGAGAACACTGATCGTAGCCACTGTTTAAAATAAGCAGCCTGGGGTTGAGGAGTTGAAGGTCAAAGCCGGGTCAGGGTTTGGGAGTGGAGTGAAGACCTCCAGGGATGATCCATCCAGGCTTGTGGTGGCCATTGCATCATCCCTGGAGAACCTTCGCAATCCCAATGAGTCATTTTCTCTAAAACTCAAAGTTCCGACCACAACCCCTGACCTGGAGGTGGGCGTGCATCGGTGCCAGCTCCTCGTCTGCACAGTTTGGGATCCAGGACTACCTGAGCTCCCTGACCCGAAAACCTCAGGCAGCAACAGTGCATTCAAACTTGTTTTTCTTCTTGTGGCGAAGACCAAATTTCAAAAGCCGAGAGGAGTTGAAAGGGCAGGGAAGCTGAGCTGCAGCTGGGGCAGCCAAGGATTTGGGAGCTGTGATTTGGGCTCTGATAACGCTCCCTGTGTGGCCCTGGGTGAGCTGTTAATCCAGGGGTGCCTCCCTGTGCCAAGCTGTCCGGGAGCTCCCGCTGGAACCAGGCGTTTTTAACAGGCCGTTAATGTAAATAGGGAATAATCGCCGGCTTTTATGGACGTTTGGTTCATGACCAAGGGTGGCTGTGCTCAGGGGAGATGCCCATTTTCCAGACCTCCTTCACTGCACTCCTGGGAGATGTTTCTGACTCTTCCAAGGAGGATTTTTCTTGACTCGTGGCCACGGCTGCGGTGCTTGGCGCCGCCAAGTTCGCTGTTCTCCTGGATGGAATAAAAGGTGTTTATGGATTTTGATGAAACTTGGAAATTCTTGGAGTGCTGACCTTGCCGTGTTACGGGAAAAGGAATCAAGCTCTGACTCACGGAGGAGCCTGACCCAGGGGAGAGGGTGGCCTTGGGCACCAGGGCTTGGCTGAGTCAGAAGGGGTTTTTTGGTTGTCTCGGGCATGGATTCATTTTGGGATGGATCCCACGGCTGGTATCAGCTGGGGCCATGGAGGATGAGACGTGGCCTCGGTGCCCCTCTCTGAATTTTCACTCTTTGTTCCTTTGTATATTTACATTTTTTCCTCACCAAAGCATTTCCAGGGTTAAGGGCTCTCTGTCTGTTCTCACTCCAGACCCGAAGTGTTTGGGCAGCTTGAAAAGCACAAGATTTTTTACAGGAAAATTCACTTTAAACAAGAAGATTTCAATGTTCACAAAATCTGAGAGTTCAGCACGCTGAGCCCAGCCCAGCGGCGTCAGTTCTGTGCTCTGGGTTTGCTCCGGGTGCAGAAACAACTCAAGGTGTAACAATGATGATTTTCTCATCTCCAGGCCTTGAAACTCTGGGATTTCATGGAATCATGGAATGGGTTGGGTTAGAAGGGACCTTAAATCCCACCCAGTGCCACCCCTGCCATGGGCAGGGACACCTCCCACTGTCCCAGTGGATCCAGCCTGGCCTTGGGCACTGCCAGGGATCCAGGGGCAGCCCCAGCAAATCTGGGAATTCCAGCCCAGCCCCTGCCCACCCTCCCAGCCAGGAATTCCTTGCCCAGATCCCAGCCCAATCTCCCCTTTCCCAGTGGGAGCCATTCCCTGGCTCCTGTCCCTCTGTCCCTTGTCCCCAGTCCCTCTCCAGCTCTCCTGGAGCCCCTCCAGGCCCTGCCAGGGGCTCTGAGCTCTCCCTGGAGCCTTCCCTTCCCCAGGGGAACATTCCCAGCTCTCCCAGCCTGGCTCCAGAGCAGAGGGGCTCCAGCCCTGGAGCAGCTCCGGGGCCTCCTCTGGGCTCTCTCCAGCAGCTCCACGTCCTCCTGCTGTTGGCCCCAGGGCTGGGCCAGCTCTGCAGGTGGGCTCTCACCTCAGGGGCCACAGGGACACAATTCCCACCTTTCCTTTGGGATCAGCCCAGGGCTCATCAGGGGGGTCTGGGCTGGGCCATTCCAGCCTCATCCCCAAAATCCCAAATCCCTCCCCTTAGCTCATCTCAGTCCCTTTTCCTCCCAGCCTGGATTTGTTGCCCTCACCCTGGTGCAGGACTTTGCACTTGTCTCTCATGCCCAGCCCAGTCCTGCCAGGTGTAGCAGTTCTGGGTTTAATTTCCCTTTTCTTGCTGCCTTCAGTTGTACAAATTCCTTAATCCCATATTTTTGTCAGCTTTTTGCCCTCTTTGCTTTCAATTTTCAGGAATTTTCCTTGCCTGTCTGCTCTTTCTGCTTTGTTGCTGTTCCCTCTTAGTAATGTTTCTTCCCTTCATTCCCTAAAGGATTGCAGATTCAATCAGTGGAAAATAATTGCCAGGATATTCTTCAGTCTCCTGCTCTCTCCAAATGTTCAGGTACTTTGCACTGGTCACTAATTCCCTCTCCTGGAGAATAACCTGGACCTAATTCCCAAATCTTTGTATTTCTTTAGCCCACTGGGGTTGATTTTGTGGCACTAAACTGCAAATCTGAGGACTTACACCTCACTAACCTTTGTTGTGCTTACAAATCAGCTTCCCAATGGAGAAAGTCCCAGTTTTCCAGTCTGGGCATCTGCTGGGGTTTGAAATGAGAGGTTTTCTACCAAACTTCTGGAATTTGGATGTCAGAACCGAGTCCAGCCTCAGGTGGAGTCACACCAACATTTCCGTGGTTGTCCCCCTGACCTGGACAATCTGCTCATCCAAAATGTGTTTTACCTGCCAGTGGATTGCAATCCAAAGGGATCTGTGATCTCCATGGCTGTGATTCCATGACTTCTCTCAGCTGTTAACAAAATTGAGATTTTTTTTTCCCCAGTTCTTCAGAGGAAAACAAATTATGGAATCCCTGAGTGGTTTGGGTTGGAAGGGACCATAAATCCCATCTCATTCCACCCCTTGCCATGGGCAGGAACAGCTCTACTATCCCAGGGTGCTCCATCCAACCTGGCCTTGAGCACATCCAAAAATTCCCCTTTTACAGGAAGAATCATTGGATTGTTTGAATGTTCCCAAAAAAAAAAAAAAATCAAGGATAACCTTAACCAGCCCATTATTTCTCCGTGCATCTCTTGCTTCCCCTATCAGCCCCTGCACATCCCAACACCAGATTTCCCTTTGTCAGCCCGAGCTTTTCCCTTTATTCCATTTGTCATGTCCCCTTTTTCTTTTTTCCCTGTTTTTTTATGGCCTCTTTAACTCCCATCTGCGCCAGGTTTGCCTTTTAACCAGCGTGGCCGCCCCGCTCAGTTGTGGGATTGTGGCTTCTGGAGCATCTCGTTAAAATGTTCTTAAACAATTTTCAATTAGGCTTCATATTTTTCTGATTACGTTCTTTCTCCCCACTGATTTGCCTCCTAATTATTTTCAGCTTGATGGAACTGGTCCTCTTTGAGATGTGTGGATGCTGTGTTTGTGGGGACTATTGGTGGTGCTGGTTTATTCCTAATTTTTATATATTTATATTTTTTTGCACAGTTGTGATCAAGTCATGGTTATTGGAGTTTCAGCTGTCAAAAAAAAAGTGGGAGAATAAGTGGCTGCTGGTCGTAAAACTGAGTTTTTCCAAGTGGGCACTGGCCCAGGGGGTGCTGATTTTGGGGTTTGTGGCATTTAGGGGATGGTGGTTCTGGAATGAAGGGGTGAAGTCTCCAACCCTTTGATGTCTGGACAACCTCAGCTCCTGCTGAACTTGGTGTGGTTTGTTTGATCAGGTAATTATGGGATGGTCTGGTGCAAAGGGACCTTAAAAATCATCTGGTTCCATGGGCAGGGACACCTTCCACCATCCCAGGTGGCTCCAAGCCCCAGTGTCCAGCCTGGCCTTGGGCACTGCCAGGGATCCAGGGGCAGCCACAGCAAATCTGGGAATCTGTGCCAGGGCCTCACCTCCCTCAGAGGGAAGGATTTCCCTTTAATATCCCATTTTAACCACAGAATCCCGGGATCACTGAGGTTGGAAAATCCCTCCAGGATCATCCAGTTCAAGCTGGGACCGATCCCCACCTTGGCTCTGAGTGCCACGTCCAGGAGTTCCTTGGACACCTTCAGGGATGGCAAATCCAAACCTCCCTGGGCACTGCCAAGGCCTGACCACCCTTTCCATGGAGAAATCTTCCCAGGTGTCCTGGTTTCCTGGGAATGAACTGGAAAAGGGGAGGAAAGCCCAAGTTGCTGTGGAAGGTGAGGGCAGCACCACTTCAGGCTGGGCCAAGTCCCACCAGGGCCACCTGGGGAGCTCTCCTGTGAGCTCACAGAGCCAGGGAGCCAAACTGGGATGGCTGCTGAGGTGGAACGAGCAGGGAAGGGCCAGGTGGGAGAACCCCCCACGGGAGAAATGGATTTGTAAAGAATTCTCAAAACCTGACAGAAAGCTCACACAGTCTTGTACATCTGTGTGCAACACACATAAGGTGTGTTGGTTTAGGAAGGCCATGGAATAGAGATGGCATTATTGAGAGAGAGATTGTACTAGAAATGAGTTTTAACAAGTTTCAAAAGGTGGCCTTGCAAAAAGATTAGATATTGTGGAGAATTAGAAATGTGAAAGATGCATTTACCACGTGGGGTGAAGATATCGGTGATTGGTGCTAGAAGTATTAGCAGCATTGTGTGGCAAAAACTAATAAACTAAAAAACATTTATAAGGTGTTGTAACCAGGAAATAGGTTTGCTTCTGATAGAATGGTGTTGAGTTTTGCATTTCTTATGTCTCATTCTTCATCGAGACTGATAATGGAACAAAATCTTCTAAAATGCCTCTCAGTCACCCTGTTTCTGTAAAATCTGGGAAAACCAACACACCCACAGGAGAGACACCTGGATCTGTGCTGGGATCAGGCACAGCTTGGACTGGATGGTCCTGGAGGGGTTTTCCAGTGAAAATCCCTGGTTTTCACCAGGGATTGAAAATCAGTGATTTTGAATCCCTGGTGATCAGTGATCCCGAGATTCTGTGGTTGTGTTCAGATGGGATATTTAGAGGAAATCCTTCCCTCTGAGGGTGGTGAGGCCCTGGCACAGATTCCCAGATGTGCTCTGGGAATGTGCAGAGCAAATCTGCCCCTGGATCCCTGGGAGTGCCCGAGGCCAGGCTGGACACTGGGGCTTGGAGCCACCTGGGATGGTGGAGGCGTCCCTGCCGTGGGAGACACCCGGACCTGCCTCCCACCGGGAGAAGGACCCGGACGTCTCCTCCACCATCCCGGCCCCAGTGAGGTGTCCTGCCCCTCTCCCTGGGACTGTGCTCCCCAGAGACCTCCTGGCCCAGCTCTCCCAAACCTCGGGGCTGCTCCCAAAGCGCCTTGGCCCCGGGATGACCCTTCCCGGCGCGGGATGGAAGCCATCAGCGCCGACGTCGCCGCGCGGCAGCGGGGCCGCAGCTGCAGCTGCTTAATGACCCCTTCACACAATGTGCTGCTCGGGGTCATCTGGTTCCAGTTTCACCAGAAACAGAAGGAAACGTTGGGAACATACTTCCCTACATCCAGTTTCACTTGTTGTGGATGCTTGGAATACTTTGGAACCCACATCTTTGGGGTTTCCAGGAGGGGGTTTGGCCGGCGAGCCCCGGCGACCATTTGAGATTTAGGTTTTTTTTTTGATTCCAGAAGTGCCCTGGAGGTTGCATTGTAGGGCCTTTTCCTTATGCAAAACATAAAAGTGCTGCTTTTTTTCAAACTATAACCATATTTTTCATTAAAATCAGTTGGAGTCCAAATAAACAATCGACTCCAAAAAATTTTCCAAATGTTCTCTGCAGCACCGTTTCTATTTTTAATTATTTTTTTGAAAAACTGGGGTTTTTTCTTAAAAAAAAAAAAAAACCAAACTAAAAAACACAGCTTGGCTTAGAATTTGAAGAAGCCATCTAGTAAATCATGAAAAATGCACATATATAGCTCCTTATTGCAATATAATTAAAACCTACTGCACATGGAGTGTCAGAATCCCTCTGTCGCCGTGTCCGATGGCTTCTCCCGTTTGCCTTATCGTGGGAACTCCTCCTTCCTGCTCCCAACGCTTCCCAAAGCCTCTCCCAGCCTGTTTGTACATTTGTTTTATATAAATTGAGTGCTCTGATCCTATAGAGAGGGATGTGAAAGACTCTTCAAAGCGGGAGCCGCAGAAATTCCTTTTTTCTGGGCAGAGTTTCCATCCCCATCACTCCCTGGGGTTGTCATTTTTTGATTTTATTGGGAATTTCATTGTTTTATTCTTACCTGGTGTGATCTTTATTTGCTGTCCTAAAACAACTAAGAACAAAACCCCCGAGTTTTGCATCAAAAGTTGTAATTTTTGGTTTGTACAAAGCAAGTAAAGGTGCCTCAGTTAAATATTTAGGGTTTAAGTTTTTTATTGCGAGCTGGAGGTTGAGGAATATTTTAGGATATTTCTGCAGTACAGGCAAGTGTCCATGGAAAATCATTCCTCAGGGAAAGAACCAGGTGCTGGGACAAGTGGTGGTGGTGGGGAACCTGTTCCTGGTGCAAAGAAAAACTGGGTGAGAGGAGAAAATGTGGAGTTTATCCATTTATCCATTTTTGTTCTGCTTTCATGTTTTCCATGGATCATTGCAGTGTCTGCTCAGCTTGGGATGAGCCAGGGAATGAGTTTGACTGATCTAACCCTGGGCAGGTGGGATGGAAGGTGAGATGTCCAGTTTTTGGCTTCAAAGTGGAAAAAAATAGGTTTAGATGGGATCTTGGCAAGGAATTCCTGGCTGGGAGGGTGGGCAGGGGCTGGGCTGGAATTCCCAGATTTGCTGGGGCTGCCCCTGGATCCCTGGCAGTGCCCAAGGCCAGGTTGGATCCACTGGGGCTTGGATCCACCTGGGACAGTGGGAGCTGTCCCTGCCATGGCAGGAGTGGCACTGGATGGGATTAAGGTCCTTTCCCACCCAAACCATCCCAGGATTCCCTGGAGAGGTTGACTGGGAGGATTTCCTTGCTGGGCCTGCTCAGAGGCAGACCTGAGCTGCTGCAGTTGGGAATTTTGTCCTGCTTGGACCTTCCCGGAGCCCTGGGCCAGGAGGAGCTGCTGCTGTGGGGGCAGAGCTTTGTCCCACCCAGGCCCACGAGGTTCAGATCATCCCTCTGCCAGCTGAGCCATTCCAGCTCTCCTGGGGCTTGGCCTGGCCAGGCAGAGCGGTCCCAAGCCAAGGAATTCCTGGAGCTGGTGGCCAGCCCTGGAGTCTCAGTGGCATCCTTGCCATGGAAATCACTCCCTGCTTCCAAAGGCAGGGCCAGGGCAGAAAGGGAAATCGCTGGAGTCAGAGCTTCTTCTGCTCCCAGGGACCCATCCCGGCCGTTGAGGGGATAGATCCACGGAATTATTTGGCTTTTCATCTGCTCCAGGGCAGTTCTGGTGTGGGACAGGTGTGGAAACCTTTGGAAAAGTCTGTTTTCCATGGATGCTCAGGATGGGCAGTTAAGGGTGGGAAGTTCCTGCTGGATTTTGACAAGGTTTCATTTTTCCTGGGGGACAGGGATGGCAAACTGGGAGTCTTGGGCTGAGTCCTCAGGAAGTCAGGACCTATTCCAAAGGAGAAACCCAGAAACTTGGGTTTGGGTCTCCTTGATTAGAAATTGTGGCATTAATCAGCTCACTAAGTGTCTGTAATTATCAACCAATACTAATTATGACTCGTCAGGGTCCAGCACAGTTTTGGTTCTGCTGAGGCACAAACCTCCTTTGTTCCGGGAGAGTTTTGGGATTGGCACTGAGCACTCTGCAGAACCTCTCATCCCTCTGAACTCCCTGCAGGTCTGCAGGAATTTCTCCTCTGTTCCTGGAGTCTCCCCATCTCCTCTGGAGGGTGTTTGGAATTGAGGTGCCACCTGCAGCTTTAGGCAGGCTGAGCTGCCCGGGCTGGGAGTGGCTGGGAGGAATTCTGCCTCTCTGCTGAGAGCACAATCCTTCCCTGTGGTGATCCCAGCGCTCGGCGTTATCTTCCCGCGGCTCTGTAAATGCTGGGAGTGTGACAGGACCTCCCACCAGGATGGCAGCAGTTCCAGAGCCCTTGCTGGTGGCTCCCTCAGAAGATGAATGCTTCTCTGAAGTTTGCCTGAGCAACAGCTCAGTGACTTGTTAGGCTCCGAAGTGCCTTAACTCCATTCCCCTTTTCCTTTCATTGTTTCCCTCTGGAGTTCCCCCTTTGCAGTGGGCAGATCTTGCCAAAGTGGGGATGGAATCTCTGCTGAAAGCCCCCCAGAAGAGCAAAGCCCTGCTTTGCTGAGCTGGGAGGAACCTGGGATGACTTTTCTGGTGAGATTGGGATCTCTTTCAGCACATCCTCACTCCTTGTGCCGAGTCCTTAATCGTGCCTGGCTGGGGAGCCTGAGGAATTTGGTAGGAACATCGTGGATGCTCCGAACCCTTTCACATTTTTACTGTTGACTTCTTTAGGGAACAAGCATCCATCAAGGGGACGAGGATTTGTCATTGTTCCCCGAAAAAAGGGCAGTGGCATTGTTAAAGCCCAATGGGAACCCTTTGGAACGAGGAGCCTCCAGGGAGAAATGCAAATTTATATTGAGTTTTAGGACAGACATTGCCCAGAAGTCCCTTTTAAATCAGAAGATGGAAAGATTGTTTTATCTTTGGTAACTCTTTCCAGAGGACCTACAAAGCCGAGGCCATGAGCCACAGCTTTTGGGGTGAGGAGCTGCAGTCACTTGTTTTCCGGGACTTCGTGGTGGGGCTGGGAGCTGATCCCAAGGCGTGGGCACGGGGCCCCTTTGGTCAGTGGGACTGGCCATTTGGAGTGGCAGTTGCCACCTTTTCTGGAGGGAAGAAGGGATGAAAGGAGTTTTATGTGGCTATTGAGGAGGTTTATTGATCCCAGATATGGTGGCTCCAGGATTGTGGGAAAACAGGCTCCCTTTATGGCAGGAGTAAATTGTGGGGGATTGCTTCACTGGTCAGCCCATGAAGGGCTGGCTTGGGGCATGGGAATGGTTTTGGTCATGGATCAGATCAAATCCCCCCTGCTGGGCCCCTTCTCCTGCTTCCAGATCTGTTCTCAATACAGACCACAG
Source organism: Urocynchramus pylzowi (assembly GCA_013397555.1). Taxonomy (NCBI): domain Eukaryota; kingdom Metazoa; phylum Chordata; class Aves; order Passeriformes; family Fringillidae; genus Urocynchramus; species Urocynchramus pylzowi. The sequence continues at coordinate 53,866 of VZRH01002392.1, forward strand.
GAGTTGTTTACCAGAGTCTGCCGTGGCCTGTGTTAAACTGCCCCGTGGGGTCCCAGTGTCCCATCAAACTCCATCCCAGTTTGCCCACAGGCAGGCAGACTCCAGTCCTGAAACTCCCCAGCCAGGAGATGGGGAGCAGGGATTGCTGTAGCCTCATAAACAGGGGCAGATTTTATGGCAGGGCCTGTTGAGAGGGACGAGGGCTGAGGGCTGGAACCGCAGCAAAGTTGACTTGAAGGAGATATAAAGAGTAACTTCCTCACACTGGGGGTGGGAAATCCCTGGCACAGCTGCCCAGATTCCAGGGTGGATGCCCCATCCCTGGAAACATTCCAGGCCAGGTTGGACAGGATGTGATTCAGGGGAAGATGTCCCTGCAGGGGTTGGACTAAAGGACCTTTGTAGGTCCCTTCCAGCCCAGCCCAGTCTGGGATTCTATGAAATAAGGAATTTTTCCAAATTTTCTCAAGGCCATCTTCTCCAGACCCTGATATTCCAACACCTAATTGGACATTTTGACCATGTTTTTTATGACAAAAATTCCTGAATTCCTGGGATAACGATGGTGTTTGACTGTTCCTCCTGGAGCTGTTGTGTGTGGGATGGGGATGAATCCCACCTCTCCTTCCTCTGGAATTCACACACTTGGTGAGATATTTCTTCTACTCAGCATTTTAGGTCTTTCCCATTTTTTTATTTGCCTTCCAACCCCAAATTCCCTCGTCTCCAAAGATGATGTCACATCCTCAGCGTGGCTTTTCTCTCCCAATGAAAGCCCTGATCTTTCCTCTCCTTCCAGGGCTTCCCCTGGTGGCCTCCTTGTCCTCCTGAGCTCCAGCTCCCATTCCTGGCTGTCCCCACAGCCTCCCATGCCCTGGTGGTGGCTGATGTGTGGATTCACTTTTGCACCACTCCACATTCCCACTTCTCCCTCCCTCCCTCCAGGTCTCTCTGTTCCCTTAGGCCAGGCCTAAGCCCTGCTCTGGGAATTGCTCCTTTAGCCAGGCTGTTGTTGGTGCCCTCGGGAGAGTTCATTGATCCCTTCCCTCAGCAGCCTCTGCTGAGCACCAGGACCCTCAATTTTCCTCAGAATTTCCCACTCTGGAATTCAAATTTCCTCCCCCTGTGAGGAGAGCAGTCAATTTCCCTTCCTCTCCTTGCAGTGCCAAATCCCAGGGTTATTTTTAAACCTGGATTTGCTCCAGCTCATGGCTCCAGGCTGGGCAGGGCAGGAGCTGCCATGGAGGGGCAGGAATCCTGTCTGGTGTCCCAAGGGATGCTTGGAAGAAGGCTTAGGGACAGCCTTCCATGTGTCACTTGGAAATGGTGAGGGGACAGTGTCCTTCCACAGGCTCTTCTTCCTCTTGGGAATAATCTTCTTCTTCTTTGGAATCTTCTTCTTCATTGGAATCTTCTTGGGCATTTTCTTCTTCTGAATCATCTTCTTCATCATCATCATCTTCTTCTCCCCTGCTTCTTTTTCTTCTCCTCCTTCTTCTTTGGAGTCTTCTCAGGAATTATTTTCTTCTTTGGAGCCTTCTTAGGAATTATTTTCTTCTTTGGAGCCTTCTTTTTCTCCTTTGGAATTGTCTTTTTCATCTTTGAAAGCTTCTATTTTGCAATCTTCTTCTTTTTCTTCTGCTGCTTCTACTTCTTAGGAATTTTCTTCTTTCTGATCTTGACTTTCCCAGTTGCAAACAAATTCTCCTGGGTTTTTTTTTTTCCAGGAGTTTTTTGGTGGGATCTGTGTTGGATGTTGTTCCCGTCCCTCTCTGGTGTTTCTCCTCTCGGCTCCCAAAAATAACATTTGGGGATCCTCCTGCAGTGAGAGTGAGCTGCAAACCTCTCCTTGGAAAGGGAGCTATCCATGAAATCCCGGGGTGAAATCCTGTTTCCAAGAAGTGGTTGCCTTAAACACCAAAAAGAACCATTGAGAAGAAGAGTTTTCTTTCACGTCTTTGGGGTGAAGGTCTCTTTGTAAAGATTTTGATGAAGCTTTTCTTCCCTGACATGAAACTCTTGGGAGCAGACTGAGGAGGAGTTTCTAAAATCAGGGAAGGGATCCATGGGAATGGTAGAAATGGAATGGCTGGAGGATTTTATTGTCAGGGCTAAAGATGAAGAGAGTGAGGGAAAATCCTCATTGTCAGGGCTGTGGAGTGCTGAGGAGAACTTTTTTAGTCTTTGGAAAAATATAGGATCCATTTAGAGGAGCAGGGATTTGTTTCTTCTCTCCCTCACAGGGAACAATTCCTAATTCCCAATCTCCCATCCATCCCTGCCCTCTGGCACTGGAAGCCATTCCCTGGGTCCTGTCCCTTGTCTCCAGTCCCTCTCCAGCTCTCCTGGAGCCCCTTCAGGCACTCTGAGGATTTCCTGAATTTTTCCCTTCTCCAGGGGAACATTTCCAGCTCTCCCAGCCTGGCTCCAGAATCCTGGAATGGTTTGGGCTGGAAGGGACCTCAAATCCCATCCCATTCCACCCCATCCATGTTCAGGGACACCTCCCACTGTCCCAAGTGCTCCAATGTCTTTCCAGGCCTTGATAAAGTCCTTGAAGTCTCCTACAGAATCCCACGAGCTCTTTTCCCACTCTCCCAACATTTAACTGGACCCATCCTTGCTCCTCCTTTCCTGGAGGCATGACAAGAACCAGAGCCTGGTTTCCAAGGTGCACTTGGAAAGCCCATTATTTCCCACATCCCATGGTTTTCCCCTAAATCCAGGTATCCAAAATGCTCCCCAAGCTTTATATTTGACTGTCGGGAAGAAAGAGCCGGCCGAGAATCCCCCGATCGCTCCGGGCTGGCTCCTGTGGCACGGTGGGATTTTATAAAGTGGTTTTTAAAGGCTGGCTGGCAAAGGGAAAGCTCCCAGACGTTTTCCTGCTGCTCCCTCGGCGCTCTGGGCCGAGCAGGACCTCAATTAGCGGGGCAGTAACGAGGCAGTGTCTGCGTCCTCCGCCGCCTGGCCCGAGCCGCAGCCTTGCACTTCATCATTCCTAACTCGCTGCAGTAGCTCCACAAAGTCCTCACAAATCTTTGGAGCTGAGCAAGAAATTAGGAGCACATTTTTGGTGTTTCCTCGCATGGCAGCCGTGCTGGGAGCTCCTTATTTTTCATTAGTGTCAGACTCGGCTGCTCCAGGAGCTCTCAGGCTCCAGGCTTGGGACAGGGGCATCATCCACGGCCAGATTTTCCTGAACATCCCTCTGGGACTGTGGAAAACCTGTGGTTCCACTCACAAAGCAGGGAAGAATTGATTTATAAACCCTGCAGGACGAAGCTCTTGGGGTTCCCAACCTTTTGAAGCACCCGAAGGCCCGTCACCTTAAAGCAGGAGGGATTTGGGAGCAGGGAATGAGGCTGGAATGTGGAGCCAGCCCTGAAATGAGCTCCAAGGCTTTGGGATGAAATCCTGGTTAATATTTCTTCAGTGCTTTCTCTTGAAGCATCTCCAAAGCGTTTGAAGAACATTATTAAGAGTTTGGGAGAAGGGAGGATCTCTCTTTTCCACTCCACTTGGAAAGGGAAGAAAAAGGCAGCTTGGAATTTATTGGGAGGATGAGGAGGCTCCAGGTCCTTGAAGATTTTTCTGATTATTTGCAGAAGCAAATCTGTGGGGTTGTTCTAGCAGGGGCTCTCCCAGTCACTGTGTTGGGGGAAAATAAAGGACATTTTTAGGTGAGATTCTTCCCTGCATCCATTCCTGGGAGCTCTGGGCAGTTCCAGCAGTGCTGCATGTGGATTGGGATGGGGCAGGAAGGTGTTTTTGGGGCTGCCTGCAGTTTTCTCCTGTCATTTTCTTACTCAGCTGTCACCTGATTGCCTAAAATAACCCAAATTCTGTGGTTCTGAGGTGAACAGGGAACAAATATCCCAGTAAAATCCCCAGGAGTTGGGAGAACTCTTCCCTTTCTCAATAAGGAATGAAATTTAGGAAGCTGAAGGTAGGAATTCAGTGGAGCTCAGGCATTTTAATTCCCTTTGATCCCAGCTGTGACCAAGGGCTTGGGGGTTGTTCCTGCCCATGGGAGCTGTGGGTGGAGCTCAGTCATTGGCAGGTGAATGTTGGCTTCTCCTTTTTTCCCCCCTTTTTTCCCATTTCCTGCAATCAGTGCCATCTCTGCCCCCTGTCCCATCCCATGGAGTTCCTCTGTCCCTGCTGCAGACCAGGTCCTGCAGTGAGGAGCAATTCCCAGGAGGAATTTGGGACATGCACGAGGTCCAGGTCAGCCAGGAGCCGTGGCTGGAGCTGCTCCAGAGCCTCTGCTCTGGACACATCCCTGTCCTGCAGTGCCTGGGGGTCAGCAGCTGGGAATGCACTGGAAAAAAATTCAGTTTTTTGAAGCTGATGGAAAACTGTCAGGGTTGGGTGTGCTGACTTTGACCTTGTTCTTTTATCTCATGTGTTCCTGGGGATCCAAAGGTATCCCAGAATGGATTTGGATGGAAGGGACCTTAAAGCTCCTCNTCCCTGGAGCCTTCCCTTCTCCAGGGGAACATTCCCAGCTCTCCCAGCCTGGCTCCAGAGCAGAGGGGCTCCAGCCCTGGAGCAGCTCCGGGGCCTCCTCTGGGCTCTCTCCAGCAGCTCCACGTCCTCCTGCTGTTGGCCCCAGGGCTGGGCCAGCTCTGCAGGTGGGCTCTCACCTGAGGGGCCACAGGGACACAATTCCCACCTTTCCTTTGGGATCAGCCCAGCCCTGGGCCAGCTCTGCAGGTGGGCTCTCACCTCAGGGGCCACAGGGACACAATTCCCACCTTTCCTTTGGGATCTGCCTCATCAGGGGGTTTGGGCTGGGCCATTCCAGCCTCATCCCCAACATCCCAAATCCCTCTCCCAGGGCTGCTCTCCATCCTTTCTCCTCCCAGCCTGGATTTGTGCTGGGATTGCCCCAGCCCAGGTGCAGCTCCAGCCCCTGCCCTGGCTGAACCTTGTGGCCTTTTTCTCGCCCACCTCTGAGGGTTCCATGTTCTGCTCCCAAACCTTTTCCCACCTGGATTTATCTCCCCTCTGCTCCCTTGGATCAAGGCAGTGCTGGAGCCTCTGAGCTCTTTGGGGGGTCACATTCACACCTTGTGAAAAGCAGGTGCAGCCCCATTAACTCCAGATGGAGGCAGAGCAGTCAAAACCCTTTGGAATTTTGTCCCTCAGCTTCCCTTCCCAACCCCATCCCGGGGGGAGAGGAGAATTCCCTGTAAAAAAGGGATTTTTTTCCTTTTCCAGTAGCAGGTGGAGTTGGTCACCTGGAAGAGGGGATGGCTCCATAAAGCTGCTCATTCCCAAGGGATGCCACACGTGTGGCACTGGTGGGGACCCTGGGAAGACCTCCCAGCTCCACTTTTCCCTTTTAAAAGGCCCATAAATGAAAATTGGAAAGGGCTGGTGGGGAGGTGTGAGATTTTTCCGGGTTTTTTTTTTATTTTATTTGCAGAGTTACGTTTTTTATCCTTAATAGATTTATAATACGCAGCTCCCTTGATTTGTTTCCATAAAATTAACCAGTAAATTTCAAATGGAAAAAAGCATTAATAGGAACCACCTTGGCCAAGGCTGAAACGTTGCTGTGTTCAGGAAAGGTGGACCAGGGCATTTTTCCCCCTGCCAGGTTTTCTCCTGAGTGCCACATGTTGGAGGGATATAAAACTTTTACTAACGAGAACTTGGAGGAATTCTGACTTTCTAATTGCCCTTTTTTAATATTTTTTTTTTTTTTTCTCCTGGTACAAGCTGTTGTTTATTTTGGGCTCTTAAAAACTGGGGTTGTAATTTGGAAGTCTGGGAGTTTCAAACCTCGGGCAAGGAGGGGTGGGAAGGATCCAGACTGGTGGCCAGGGAAGGGCTTGGGGTGGCTCTGCTGATTCTTCTTGGAATTTGGATCCTGTGAATCCTGTCCTTGGGGTTGGGATCATTTGGATTTTCTTTTTTAAACATTTTTGAAGGTTTTTTTGAGCCAGGATTTTGTTGTGGTGTCCACAGAATAAGGCTAGGCTGTTCCTGCTGGGAGCATCCCTGGCGTGTTGGGATGAAGGATTTTGGTCAAAGGTGGGACTGGAGGGTCTTGGAGGATTTTTCCAACCTTAAGGATTGTGGGATTCTGGGATCTACCTAAATCCTGAGTTATTGCTGGTTGGGATGTTCATGGGATGGCTTGGGTGGGAAGGGACCTTAAATCCCATCCAGTGCCACCCCCTCCCACTGTCCCAGGTGCTCCCAGCCCCAGTGCCCAGCCTGGCCTTGGGCACTGCCAGGGATCCAGGGGCAGCCCCAGCAAATCTGGGAATTCCAGCCCAGCCCCTGCCCACCCTCCCAGCCAGCAATTCCTTGCCCAGATCCCAGCCCAATCTCCCCTTTCCCAGTGGGAGCCATTCCCTGGCTCCTGTCCCTCTGTCCCTTGTCCCCAGTCCCTCTCCAGCTCTCCTGGAGCCCTTCAGGGACTCTGAGGATTCTCTGGATTTTCCCTTCTCCAGGTGGAACAGTTTGTGTTGGAAGGGACCTCAAATCCCACCCCATTCCAACCCCAACACCTTCCCCTATCCCATGGTGCTCCAAACCCCACCCAGCCTCTCCTTGGACTCTCCCAGGGATCCAGGGCAGCCCAGGTGGGAATTGTTGGGAATGCAGGGCAGCAAAATGGGAATTGTTGGGAATGCAGGGCAGCAAAATGGGAATTGTTGGGAATGCAGGGCAGCAAAATGGGAATTGTTGGGAATGCAGGGCAGCAAAATGGGAATTGTTGGGAATGCAGGGCAGCAAAATGGGAATTGTTGGGAATGCAGGGCAGCAAAATGGGAATTGTTGGGAATGCAGGGCAGCAAAATGGGAATTGTTGGGAATGCAGGGCAGCAAAATGGGAATTGTTGGGAATGCAGGGCAGCAAAATGGGAATTGTTGGGAATGCAGGGCAGCAAAATGGGAATTGTTGGGAATGCAGGGCAGCAAAATGGGAATTGTTGGGAATGCAGGGCAGCAAAATGGGAATTGTTGGGAATGCAGGGCAGCAAAATGGGAATTGTTGGGAATGCAGGGCAGCAAAATGGGAATTGTTGGGAATGCAGGGCAGCAAAATGGGAATTGTTGGGAATGCAGGGCAGCAAAATGGGAATTGTTGGGAATGCAGGGCAGCAAAATGGGAATTGTTGGGAATGCAGGGCAGCAAAATGGGAATTGTTGGGAATGCAGGGCAGCAAAATGGGAATTGTTGGGAATGCAGGGCAGCAAAATGGGAATTGTTGGGAATGAAGGGCAGCCCAGGTGGGAATTGTTAGGAATGCAGGGCAGCCCAGGTGGGAATTGTTGGGAATGCAGGGCAGCACAAATGGGAATTGTTGGGGATGCAGGGCAGCCCAGGTGGGAATTGTTGGGGTCCTGCTGCCACAGCAGTGCCTTGTCGTGCCCAGGAATACTGAACTGTGAGATCCATGGAATTAGGCCTGGATGAAATCCTGTTCCTGCACACTCTGATCCCTCAGTGTCCCTCCAGGGGGATCCAGGCTCTGTCCTCTGGAGTTTGCCTTGGGCTGAGGATGGTCCTGGCTGGGCTGAGCTCAGGCTGAGCCTGGTTCAGCTGAGCCTGGGACCCTCCTGTGTGGCTGGCACAGGGGAAGAGGCCAGGCAGGGAAAGAAAAGGAAAACCAAACCTTTCCAGGGCTTTTTTTATGGCTCAAAGAGCTCTTTGTAGTTTCCCCAGACGCCTTTAGAGGGAGATCTCATCCAGGGAATGGCAGATTTGGGAGCTGCTCGATATTCCTGGCGGTGGATTCCTAAGGTTGGAGCACTCGGAACACCGAGACAATTTTTTTTTTTTTTTTAAAGCATAATTTGAATTCTGCAATAACTTGTGGTGCTTTCAAGGGTGACCATGAAGTGAATTTACAGCAGCGAGATGAGATCAGGTTTTGATTTATCGCTGCAGACTTAAAATCTTTTTAGGCTCAGTCCTAAAAATTGTGGTGTGAGTGAAATATTAGTGATGGATGCAGGGAGAAAAATCCTGGGAACATACTGTGGGAGAGGAGAATTATGTAATGTGTTGACTAAGTTCATTTTTATGTTAAAAAAGACCACAAAAAGTGGTTTCAGTTAGGAGAGTTGGTTTTGGAGAGCAGTGCTGAGTGCTGAATGTATAATTTCATTTTTCTCTGCTGTAATCTCTTCTCTAAATCCCCAACCCTCACGCCCCAGTGCTTAGAAAAAAAAACTGTATTTATCAACAGAATATTTCACATTATCAGAGGGATCTTTGTGAAGTGAAGGCAGGAAAATGAAATTGAAGCTCTTCTGTAAAGTTGAAACTTTTCATATTGGGATTAAATATTCCTTACAGTCACCGTGCTGGGGGAGGCAGGGCCTGGCTAATTCTGTGATTAATTAAAACCAGCACTAACCAAATAATGTTCTGCTTTCTTCTGCTGCTCCCCGAAGCTCAGGGATCCTGGGGAAGATGATTATTCCTGAAAAAGCCATTTTGTTCTCCCCCAGCTGAGCTGCTCTTTGTGGCTCAGCCCCGTTGGCAGCTGCTTTGTGGGTTTCTCATCAAAAAAACCAGAGGGGTTATTCCCAAACAGAATGAAAAGGGCTTTGTTCCAACAAGGATTTATCCTTTTTTTTTTTTTTAAATAGTATTTTTTAACTGTCCTGAAGGTGGAGGTGCTGCTGCTCCTGGGATGTGCAGGATGCCTGGGAGTTCTTTGGGTTTTGGGGTTCAGCCTTTTTTCTGTGATCTTTGCCCAGATTCCTCCTCAAGTTTTGGTGGAAAAGGGAAAAAGGACAGGCAGGATCCACTGGGGTCTGTGCCTGGCATTGGGCTCCGTCCCACACAACGTCCCTGTCTGCAGGCTGGACAGACAGGGAGGGACAGATGGACACAGGGCTCAGGGATGGGCTGGGGCAGAACCTCAGCACGTTCAGCAGGGCAGGGGCTGCAGCTGCACCGGGGTCAGGGCAATCCCAGCACAAATCCAGGCTGGGAGGAGAAGGAAGGGAAGGAGAGCAGCCCTGGGAGAGGGATTTGGGATGTTGGGGATGAGGCTGGAATGGCCCAGCCCAAACCCCCTGATGAGCCCGGGGCTGATCCCAAAGGAAAGGTGGGAATTGTGTCCCTGTGGCCCCTGAGGTGAGAGCCCACCTGCAGAGCTGGCCCAGGGCTGGGCTGATCCCAAAGGAAAGGTGGGAATTGTGTCCCTGTGGCCCCTGAGGTGAGAGCCCACCTGCAGAGCTGGCCCAGCCCTGGGGCCAACAGCAGGAGGACGTGGAGCTGCTGGAGAGAGCCCAGAGGAGGCCCCGGAGCTGCTCCAGGGCTGGAGCCCCTCTGCTCTGGAGCCAGGCTGGGAGAGCTGGGAATGTTCCCCTGGAGAAGGGAAGGCTCCAGGGAGAGCTCAGAGCCCCTGGCAGGGCCTGGAGGGGCTCCAGGAGAGCTGGAGAGGGACTGGGGACAAGGGACAGAGGGACAGGAGCCAGGGAATGGCTTCCAGTGGGAAAGGGGAGATTGGGCTGGGATCTGGGCAAGGAATTCCTGGCTGGGAGGGTGGGCAGGGGCTGGGCTGGAATTCCCAGATTTGCTGGGGCTGCCCCTGGATCCCTGGCAGTGCCCAAGGCCAGGTTGGACACTGGGCTGGGAGCAGCCTGGGACAGTGGGAGGTGTCCCTGCCTGTGGTTTTCAGTGGCTTTTAAGGTTCCCTTCCCACCCAACCCGTTCCATGAGGATTTCACTTTGGTCCATAGCTCTCAAGAACACGGCACTCCGGGGCAGCAGCTGTGGCCTATCCCTGGAAAAACATTCCTGTGCCATGGCAAACAGGATCGTGGGGATGTCAGGACAGCCTTAGTGCAGCAGGCCCTTCCCAGACTGGATGAACATTCCAGATCCCCTCTCTGTCCCTCAGTTGCTGAACGTGTTCCCAGCTCCCAGCCATGGAAGGGGTCCTGCTGGGATCCTGTTATCCCAGATTTCTGTGGGAATGGCTGAGGATATTCTGCCTGCAGGTCTGGGATCTGAGTTAGCTCCAAAGGATCTCTACAGTTCTTCCCAGATCTCCTTGAAAGGCTTACAGGCTGTCCTGTGGAAAAGCTGAAATCCTGTTTTGTCCAGGACTCACCACTCTGGGCTTTTCCTGGGATTTACCGAGTCCTGCTGTTCCAGGAGAATGGGGACCATCCCAGGGACGGGCTCTGACCGTGGCCAGTCCCTCAGAATCCTTCAGAAACCCAGCCCAGGCTGATAAATGGGAACAAAAGCAGAATCTTGAAAGGAACCTTATCTCCAAATGCCAGAGCCCAGGGAGGGGGTGTGGAGCAGCACTTTGGGAACTCCCACGGACAGCAGGATACAAGGATACATCCCAGGCCAGGCCGGGGTAACTCCCTGGGGAACTTTGTGAGGTCAAGGAAAAGTGGAGCATCCATGAGTGATAATTCCTGTCTGCTCCATGGCTGAGGGAGCAGCTCCTGCTGCAATTCCTGCCACAGAAAACAGGGATAACAGGCAGGCTGTTCCTCAGGAAAGCAGCAGCTTCTCAGTTGATGGGAAGGGAAAATGGGAGGAAAACTGTTGGGAAATGTTGGAATCAGGCTGCTCAAACTCGTGGCTGGACTGAGGGCCCTGTGTGGTGTCAGAGCTCGGGCTGCTCCACGCTGAGCACACTCAGATGGTTTTTCCAGAATTCCCCCTGGATCAAACCCTGGAACGTCCAGCCCAACACCTTCCCCCTTTAGTGAGATCCAACCCATGGCTGTTTTTATCCTGAATATCCAGAGGGGTGAGGGTCCCACCTTCCCTGGGCATGGACAGAGGTGGGGACAACACCTGGAGAGTCCCCAGGGGCTTTGAGGAGCTCCTGGAGCTGGGATTATTGGTGTGCTGGGGGCTGGAATGTCACTGGGTGCCTTTGGATTGAGGAGGAGCTTTCCTGGTGCTCCAGGCTCACTCCAAACCCCAGAGCTGCCCTGGGGGAGCCCAAGGAAGGGCAGGGAAAGGCTTGGAGCACCCTGGCATAGTGGAAGGTGTCCCTGCCCATGGAAGGGCTGGAATGGGATGAGCTTTTCCAACACAAACTGCTCTGTGATTCCATGGAGTGCCCAGTTTTGTAATTCTGCAGTTCTCTGATAGAATGTCCTTAAGCCAAAACCTGAATTTGTCCCTTTACCTTCCCACTCTCCTCTCCAGCTTCATTCCCTTCTCTGTTTTTTTCTTTCCTGAGGAAACAAAGCCTTTTGCCTGGATTTCTCCTTTTTTAACAGTTTCACTGGGGGGAAAAAAAAAAATCAAACCCCAAACCCTGTTCCCTGTGCCATGCCTTGCTTGTCAGGGAACGTGTTGGAACAAAGCCTGGCTTGGAAAACAATCCCAACTCCCTGAGAGAGCTCCCAAAGCCAGGCCCTGCACGCTTGGGTGCCCCTGAGTCATTCCAGACCCTCTCACCTGTGACCAGTTGTGGTTGTGATTCCTCTGCTGCTCCCTCTCTTACTCAGGGCTTTGGTTGGGTCCCAATTAAGAGCGAGGAGAGGTTAAAGGGACGTGTGGGAGTTTCCAGTGGAGCTTTGAGTCATGGTTGTGCCTCCTTGGGCAGAGTTAAACCAGCCCTGGGGTCACAGCAGCTCCCAGGGTGGGGGATTTCATCCAGGGCTGCTCCTGGCTGGAAAAGGAATTTTAAATCATGGGTAGAAGCGAATCAAAGAATCCCAGTTCCATCTCGGTTCAGATAAATTAGAAACCATTTTTGTGCCCAAGAGCTTGGGCTGCTGGAGCAGAGCCCCGAGCTGTGGAGTTTTCAGGCTGAGGACTTTCATGTGTTTGAAATTCCCTGTGGAACACCCATCCTCCTCCTCCTCCTCCTCCTCCTCCTGCCCCTCCTGCCCCTCCTGCCGCCGCTGCCTTTGGTGCCCTGAGCTCATTCTCGGCTCCTGGGCCGTGTGTAAATGTGATAAATAAACTCTGTAATGGCACCACTGAGCTCCCTTTGAAGCTGCCCGCAGATCTGGATCCCACAGAAGTGTAAATCAACACTTTGGCCATAAAGGGCTTCTTAAAAAGTGGCTTTTTTTGCGCAGCTGACCCGGAGGCTGTGGTTGCCCCGGGCTTTTTATCAATCCTTGTGTGATAAATTTCTCCTTGGAAGGGAGAGTCTGGATCATTCCCTTCTCCCACTGCTGGGCTCACCAAAGCAGCTGAGGTTTAATTGGTTTTGTATGAAAAGCTGAATTAACCCAGTTACTGAATGAACTCTGAGGATGTAAACATGGCTGAGCTCATCCCATCGTTTAAATCCCATCCAGTTCCAAGGGCAGGGACACCTCCCACTGTCCCAGGTGGATCCAAGCCCCAGTGTCCAGCCTGGCCTTGGGCACTGCCAGGGATCCAGAGGCAGCCCCAGCAAATCTGGGAATTCCAGCCCAGCCCCTGCCCACCCTCCCAGCCAGGAATTCCTTGCCCAGATCCCAGCCCAATCTCCCCTTTCCCAGTGGAAGCCATTCCCTGGCTCCTGTCCCTTGTCCCCAGTCCCTCTCCAGCTCTCCTGGAGCCCTTTAGGAACTCTGAGGACTCCCTGGATTTTTCTCTTCTCCAGGGGAACATTCCCAGCTCTCCCAGCCTGGCTCCAGAGCAGAGGGGCTCCAGAGTCCTGGAATGGTTTGTGTTGGAAAGGACCTCAAATCCCATCTAATTCCAACCCCAACACCTTCCCCTATCCCAGCTTGCTCCAAGCCCTGATGTCCAACCTGGCCTTGGACACTTCCAGGGATCCAGGGCAGCACAAACAGGAATTATTTGGAATCTGGTGGGATCCTGCTGCCACAGTGGTGCCCTTGTTCTGGCCAGGGAATATTGAACTGTAATATCCATGGAATTAGGCCTGGATTAAATCCAGGTTGGGAAAAGGAGCAGAAGCAGGGGATGGGGGTAAATCATGGGGTGAGAGCAAAGCAAAAGGGGAATTGCATTTTCCTCATCACACACTCGATGCCAAAAACTTGTATTTGAGGAAAATTGATGTTTAAGAATATCAGAGCCGAGGTGGATTTTAGCTCTGGATGGGCTGAGGTGGAAAAGACTTTTTAGGGAATGAGGAGTGGGGGGGGTTGGGGCTGGTTCTGTGCACTGGGGAGAACAAACCCGCCCAGTGCTGCACTTCCAAACTCCTTTCATTTAATAACCTGGAATGGAGTTCAAAAAAACCCTCCCATTGTTGGGCCTCGTTTCCTGAGCCCAGGGAGAACTTTGTCAGCCAAACCTCCAACAAATTGTCTGCTCTGATAACAAGTTAGCACCGGGAACGGGAGAGGCCGAGCCCCTCCTCGTCCCCACAGCGCCGGCTCCGCGGGCAAACTCAAAGCAGGAGCTGCGGCCGTGCGTTGAGTTTACACCTTGCAATAATAATCCCTGCTTTTATCTGATCCCAGGGGGATTTTATAACTTTGGAATGGCTCTCTGGCAGGGCTCCAGCCCTACTGTCATTTTTTATTAGCGTTCTTTTTTTCCTACCCCCGTAGCCAGTCGGCTTTGCTGCTTTTTTTTTCTTTTTCCCCTTCTTTTCTTCCCTAAGATTGCTTAAGGAATATGTATCCCATTCCTAGGGATATTGGGAAATGACATTTGAAAATTCAGTGTCTCAGCCCATTAGAGGGGGTCTGTAAAACCATCACAGCAGGAACTAATCAAAACGACCAAAGCCAGCTTTTAAATCATCGCTGCCTTTAAATCACCAACCCCTTCTCCCCGGGCCTTATCTCGTGTCTCATCAGGAAAAAGCTAATTAGATTCTGCTCAAAAGTAAATGTTGGTGGGTGGAGGTGAGGGGAGGTGAGACTCAAGTGTTTGCAAAGGGGTGTGGAAAACAAGGTGAATTTACAAAAATAGCAATATTGGAGTTTTAAAGGAGCTCCTTTCTCCTGGAGGTGAGGAAACAACTTTTCCTTAGGGTGGCTCTGGAGGCAGAGCCTGGAGGAGTCCCTGGCCTGCTCTGGGAATGATCCCGTGGCATTGGGAATGACTCCATGGTGTTGGGAATGACTCCATGGTGTTGGGAATGACTCCATGGTGCTGGGAATGGTCCTATGGTGTTGGGAATGATCCCAAGGTGTTGGGAATGAACCCATGGCAATGGGAATGACTCCATGGTGCTGGGAATGACTCCATGGTGCTGGGAATGACTCCATGGTGCTGGGAATGATCCCATGGTGCTGGGAATGGTCCTATGGTGTTGGGAATGAGCCCATGGCAGTGGGAATGATCCCAAGGTGTTGGGAATGATCTAATAGTGTTGGGAATGAACCCATGGTGTTGGGAATGAGCCCATGGCAATGGGAATGAGCCCATGGCAGTGGGAATGATCCCAAGGTGTTGGGAATGAATCCATGGTGTTGGTAATGATCCCATGGCATTGGGAATGATCCCCTGGTATTTGGAATGATTCCAAGGTGTTGGTAATGATCCCATGGCATTGGGAATGAGCCCATGGCAGTGGGAATGATCCCAAGGTGTTGGGAATGANAATGAGCCCATGGCATTGGGAATGAGCCCATGGCAGTGGGAATGATCCCAAGGTGTTGGGAATGATCCCATGGCACTGGAAATGATCCCATGGTGCTGGGAATGCCTCCATGGTGCCGGGGTGCAGGTTTGTGGCCAGGGTCTCTTGATCTCGAGGAGTTGAGTTGCTTTGAAAAACTGAAAAACTTGAAAAACCAACTCTGAAAAATCCAACTACAAAAAATTCAGCTCCAGCTTGGTTGTGTTGTGTTGGGTTGGTTTGGTTGTGAGGGGTGAGGAAGTTGGAGTTGCTGTTTGCAAGCTTGTGGGAGTTTTTTCAGGATAGATCCTGGAATGCTGAGGGAAGCCCTTCCTGTTGAGGGCTTTGAATCCCAGGATGGTTTGGGTTGGAAGGGACCTTAAAAATCATCCCATCCCACCCCTGCCATGAGCAGAGGCACCTTCCACTATCCCAGGAAGCTCCAAGCCCTGTCTAATCTGGCCTTGGACACTTCCAGGGATGAGGAGTCCACACCTCTCTGGGAATTTGTATTTAGGGTTTAAGAGAAACTCCCAAAGCCGCGTCCTGCAGGGTCAAACCCTCGGTGAAGGGAGGTGCAGGAGACAGGAGTTACATCTCAAATAATCCCAGGGTGGTTTAGGTGGGAAGGGACCTTAAATCCCATCCCATTGCACCCCCTGCCATGGGCAGGGACACATTCCACTGTCCCAGGTCTCCTAAAAACCTTCTGGACTGCCTGATGACAACCTCAGTCCACAAACGTGGGTCACTGACATGGGCCTGGCCCTGGAGGTGGAAAGGTGCCTTTGCTTGTCCTGCAGCCAGTCTGGATAGAGGATTCCCATCAGGAGCTGGGAATTCTGCCCTGATGGAGTGATGGGGGGGCTCCTGGTCTCCCAGGCTGCTGTGGATGAGGGAAATGGCTGTGCTTGGAGGGAGCTTCACCTCCACAATCCCAGCACTTCGTGTTTGATTCCTAAAAGCAACATCAGCTGTGGCCAGGCCTTGGCTCTCCTGCCTTTTTTTTTGTTCCCATGGAGCAGAGCGAGCCAGGATTGATGGTCCTGGATAACAGAGGCAATTCCACAGGATAACCCCAAACTGGCCTCACTTTCATGGAAACCACACCAAAAGGTGGGGGGATTTTGGACTGGATTTGTCATCCCCTGAGGGCTTTGGGCCTCTCCCAGCCCCAGTTCCGTGGGTTTTCCGAGGGCACCCCGGGTGTCACCCGGCCTTTGATGTGGGGCCTCTTCCCTTTGTGGGGATCAGAACCCCCAAACCCCCCAGTGCTCCTCTGCAGGTCAGGTTTGATCCTCCCTGTACCACAGCAAATCCATGGAAGGGTTGTTCTGCTGCACCTCGGCCCAGGGAGGTGCTGGGAATGAGCTGGGGAGTTCCTTAGGATAATCCCAAATTTCTCCGGAGCTGCTTCCTCTGGGCCTCCCCCCAGCCCTGCCTTTCCCTCACGGTGAAACCCAAACCTCGCTGGCTTCACAAAGCTGAAGAAAATTCGATATTTCTCACTTCTAGGTCACCTCAGTCCAGATTGTTTCCTGCCGGGAGGGGGGGTTGGGAATGCCCTGGTGGAGATGGAAAAGCCATTCCCGTTCCTCCTGGCGTGTGCAGGGCCTGCCTCCAGGATCACTCCTTCATTCCGGGCTCGGGCGCTCCCGTTCCTGCTGCAGCCGGGACGTGCCCATCACGGCTCGGGATTTGGCTCCGCTGTTCCCAGACTGGGACTAACAAACCTCCACGGAGTGAGTGTCAGGCCATTCAGGCAGAAATCCCTGGAAAATCTTGTCCAATTTAAAACTCCCCCTACAAAAATCCTGAAAGGTGAAGATTCCTCGAGGTCTGAGTTAGTCCTGGTGGGCTGGAAACCTTTTGTGCCTTCGGGAGCATCCTCTGGCTGCTTTTTAGGATATCTGGGAGTTGGGACCTAAAAAGTTTTCCTTTTTTTTCATTCAGAGAGTGGTAAGTCCCTGGCACAGGGTGCCCAGAGAAGCTGTGGCTGCCCCTGGATCCCTGGAAGTGTCCAAGGTCAGGTTGGACACTGGGGCTTGGAGCAAGCTGGGATAGTGGAAGGAGTCTCTGGGGGTGGAATGGAATGGACTCTATGGCCACTTTTAATCCAAACCGTTCCTGGATTCTGTGATTTTCCCAGCTGGTGCTTGGACTTTAATCCAGGTCAAAACTCTTCTCTTGATAAATCAGTTTATTTGCATTAAAAGTGCAAAATCAGAGGCTGGGGGGTAGACTCCACATGGGGCTCTTTGTCCTGGAGCGATGCCGGAGGGACAGATTTCCTTGATTTCTAAATAACTGGAATTTATGAGCTCTTTATCAACATTTGGTTTGGATCTTATCAATACTGAGACCTGGCCACGTCCTGCTGTGCTCCCAGCACAGGGAAGATCAATCCCTGTTGGAAAACAGAGGTGGGACCAAAGTCGGTGATCCTCAGAGAGCACTTCCATGGATCCTTGGTGACACCAGCTCCATGTCCAGGTTGAAATCCCGCGTGCTTCAGGCCGAGGGCTGGGGCAGAGTAGTCCAGGGCTGGCAGCAGCTCCTCCAGCTCGTTATCCCAGATTTCCCTCTCCCATGACTGCCTGTGCGCTCCGGGCCCACTCCGCCCTGCTTAACGATCCGTGTCCAGCTCAGGGCTTCGTCCAAAACTTCGCCTTTTCCCACTCTTTGATTCTCCCCTCTCCAGAAGAAGAAGGATTACATAAACTGGAGGGTTTAATGAGTGCACTGGGCTTGCTTTTGGGGGAATTTCCAGTGGATTCAGGGTTATAACTTCATTAGGCCTCGGTTGGGAAACTCATGGCAGCGCTGGGCGAGCCCGAGCCCCGACCCTTTGTTGTGTTCTCTTCTGAAGGACCAAGCGCTCCCGCCCCTTTTTGAAGTCCTAATTCCCTTTATGGGATGTTGCAAGGCCTTTCTATAGAGTGCTGCCTCTGAAGTCCGAGAATCCCGGTGCCAAAAATGCCCCTTTCCCCAACGGCTTTGCGTCCTGACGTCGGGAGCAAAACTTTGTCCTGGGCAGTGTCCACCCAGACCTTTCCCTCTGGGGCTTTGTTGCAAAAATTCCCATTGTTGGGATCCATCCCTGAAGAGATTTCTTTAAAGGGATGGGGTTGGGAGTCCCCTGGCTCAGCTGGGAGGAGCACTCGGAGTAAATAAACTCCAGGGCTACTCTTGCTTTCCAACCACTAGAGGTCAAGGTTGTGCTGTGGGATAACACATCCCACAAGGATTCACATCCCGATCCAAGGATTCGCTCCTGTTCCTGCTGCAGCCGCCTCCAGGGGCAGCTTTGTACACGAAATTTTATAGATTAACCAGCTCGTTAATTAATTCAGAACTGATCGTGTGTGCTCGGGGTGAGGAGCACTTTGAGGTGGATTTTACAAGGAATGGGATGTCCATGCCTGGATTTTCCAAGGAACGGGGTCTTCATGCCATGCTTGGGTTTCAGTATTCCTCAGATGTAGGAATTACTCCAGTGCTCGGTCCCTGGTGGGGTTTTGCTTCCCAAGGGGAGATTCCAAAGGGATTTCAAGGCTGGCAAGAATCGAAGCTGCTCCTGAATTATTTTTGGAGGGATGTTAAAACTTCAAGTTTTGAAAAGGAAATAATCTGGGAGGTTTGCACACAGATTAAGCACACTTTGTGCTCTCTGCCATTCAGGAAGCAAAAGTAATTAACAATTAGAGATTTTTAATAGTAATTAATAATGTTTTAACTCTCCCTTGGTGTTGCTGACAGCTGGATCTCCAACAGGTTTGATGGTTTTCCTGCTTCCTTCTAAATGCAGGCTGCCACCTTCCCATAGGGAAGGCCTTTTGCCACCTCAGAGAATCCTGGAATTGCAGAATATCCAGGAGCTACCTGGGCTTGTGGAAAGTGTCCTTGCCCATGGAATGAGAGGATCCTGAAGATCCTGTCTGTGATTCCATGATTCCCACACACTTTTCTCCTGATACATTAAAAAATCCACAGCATAATACGGGGAGGAATCCTCTAAATCTGTGTCTAAATCTGTATAAATTCCAGGTTTCCCGAGTGTTTCTTTTCCAGTTACACCAGCACACAAACCCACATCTCCAGCACTACCACCTCCATGGGACTGGCTTTTTTTCCCTGGTTTTGGCTGGGATTTAGCCCTGGAGACCCCTCGTGTGTCCGTGCTGTTCCCATTCCTTGCCCTTTGGTTTGAACTTGATCAACTCCTGAACAAGTGGGGCTGAACCACTTTTCCTGTCGATTATTGTGCTCCATATCAAAGGAAAAACAATGGAATTCTTGCAGGAGGGCACAGTGTGACCTCAGCTGCCAGACAACCCCAGAATCCCTGGACTAGCTCCGCGTGCTCCCACCCCTCCATCCCGCTGCTTCCAGCACGTTTTCCTTGAGCACCTTTTACAGCTCGTTCCGCACATCAACAATGTGCAATTAAACCCTCCTGGGCTCCCACAAAAATGCTTTCAGGAACCTCTGGGGTCCAGATGTGGAATGTTTAGTGCCGCCACGGCTGGAAAAGAGGAACAAATCCAGCGGTTCAGGAGGTCCCTGAGCGCGGCCTGTGACAGTCACCACATGGCCCGCGGGCGCATATTGCTGCAGCTGGGCCGTAAACGGATCAATGTGGCAGCACGGGGGCCGGGGCCTTGGGATTTGGAAAGAGTCAGGAGCGTGTTTGGATTGTTGCATAATCCCTGGCCTGCTTTGCAAATGGATCTGGGAATATCTGGGTCGGGGAGAAGGCGACGTGTCGGAATTCCGCCGAGCGCGCGGCGCCTTCGGCCTCCTTTGTCCCTTTCAGGCCCGGCTGCGCCTCGTGCCTGAAAACCAAATTAAATCCCAGGTGGAATCTGTGTTTTCTCCTAGGCACAGCAGCAGAGGAACCTGGACAACATCGTGTCCCAGCAGCCCAGGATCAGCGGGGGGAAGAGATCCAAGAAGGAATTCAGTGCCAGCTCCGAGCTGGAGGTGAAGAACACCAGCCCCATGTCGGAGCAGGATTCGGGGATCCTGGATGTGGAGGATGAGGATGAAGAGGAAGAGGTAAACACCAAACTGGGCAGTGTGGTGTGCCTGTGGTGTCTCAAGGGTTTTGCTCCTTGCTCAATATGGGGGAGTCCTGAAGGTGCAGAAGAGGCTGGAGAACGTGGGATAGGCCTCAAATTTTGGTTATTTTGTGGTTTTATCTCTATTCCCATTACCAGAGAGGCCAAGGATTGGGAACTGCCCATCCCAGTCTATCCCAGCAGCTTGGTGCTGGTGGAGAACACCCATCCCTCACGGAAACATTGCTCCATAACCCAATTTTTGGCCTTTTCCTTTGTCCTGGTTTGTCTTTGGATAAGGGGTTGTGTCAGGATGGGAGTTGGAAATTTGAATTCCTTGATGTGCTCCTTTCTTTCCTTCCCTTCCTGCTGCTGCTGCTTCCTGGGACCTGACAGAGGGGTTTGGGAACCACATAAGCTAGGGATGATGCTGGTTTTTGCTTCCTCCCAGTGCTGGTTCACCTGGGATTTGGGATGTTTCCCATGGAATAAAGCCCTGTGTTTAGGGAAAGGCAGCTCGGAGATCCAGACCTGCAGTGTGGGACCGGGGTGGGGGTTTGGATGTGTCCATCATTCCCTGGGGTGCAGCCATGTCCTGGACCTTTTGGGAAGGTCTGTCTGCCTCTCTGGATGCTTCTTATCATTTGTTGAAGCCTCTTTTGTCAGGAAAAGGATCTTTTCAGCTACAGCCAGTCCCTGGGCTGGGGGGTGTTTGTCACCCTGACCGTGACAGCCCCTGAGCAGCCAGGGAGGGGACCAAGGACAAGCTGGAAATTTGCAGTTGGGGTTCTTCAAGTGGCTCTGGGCTTTCTGTTTTCCCTCTGCAAATCCATTCCCTCCTTTCCACAGCTACTGTGCATCCAAAGCAGAGTGAGGTCACACCTTCCTCCATGGGGATGGAACTGTGGGGTCAGCCCTGAGCCCTCCTGGGCCCTGCTCTGGGACCCTCTGGGTGGGCTCCACATTCCTTCATCAGCATGGAATGAGGGGCTGGAGCCAGGCTGGGA
>VZRH01002394.1:0-22608 GCA_013397555.1 Urocynchramus pylzowi
GCCGCCGCCTGCCGCCCCGCCCTCCGCGACACGTGGGCTCTGCCTTCCGGTGGGGCCGCCCGCCCGAACGGCTCCGCCCGCCCGGCAGCTGCCCTCCGTGTGTGTGTGAGTCTGTATCTGTGTCTGTATGTGTGTGTGTGTGCGTCTGTGTCTGTCTGTATCTGTGTGTGTGTGTGTGCCCCCAGCTCCTGCCCAACAGCCCCGAGGCGCAGACACGCACCTCGGCTCCAAGCCACAAGTACCTCTGCACACCGGGACTGGGCCTTTCCAAACACGACATTGTACGTACAGATGCACAGCATGATGTTAATTCTTTGCCAGGTGTCAAGAGACACCGATTCGGGTGAAGGAGCTGAAGTCCTTGCCTAACTGTATGCGGGACACTGTATGCGTCCCCTGCACTCCGTGTTCGCTCCTTGTTATGGGAAAGGCAGCTGAACGTGTGTTTACACGTGTAAACGGGGGCAGAACAAGCTTTCAAAAGAAACTACAACATCTCAAACGAGAGTTTCAACGTATGACCATCGTTCCTTTGGTTCAGGATTTCATCAGCATTTTAGCAACTCCTTCATGTACAGGAGAACAGCACAAACCATGAAGCAAGGCTGCCTTCTCTTCTGAAGGGCTGGAAGTAACCCCTCACCTTTGCTTTTCGGTTTTCCTTTCCTCCAGTGTGTCCGTTTTCTTCTCCCCTATTTTCTCCGTACACCTTCTGGCAGTCTCACTTTCCTTCCCCCTGTACCCATGCTCATTTTACTGCTAAGTAATGTTTTCAGTTCATGGGCAGTCTTTTTAGCATGTAGCAAATAAATTAACGACGTTCATAAAATCACCACATTTATATAATGATATTTTAGATTAGAATGAACAATCATTTCTGCTTTTTTAAGCACTTTTATTAGGAAAAAAATATGAAAAATGTCATGTAACAAATAACATCTCTGAAGTTGGTCATACTTTTTCAAGTTTAAATTGAAATCTGAAGGCTGGGGTTTTTGACCCCACGAAAAGAGAACACTTTGTCCAAGTAATGATTCTGTTGGGGTCTTTTGTTTGTTTTGTTAATAACCAGAATGTACATGCTCAGAAGTTTTTGAAAGTATCTGCATGAAAACTTATGACTGAATTTCATATCCCAAAGGATCAAGATCCTGGTCCAGAAGTATCAGAGAAGATTCCCTCAGCTTCTGTAGAAGCTTTCGGAGTTCTTCTTTTGAAAATACCTGAGAATAAATAATAAAAAACATCATAAAGTTATATTTATTTGCAATGAATAGCACTGATACAAAAAAGTAAGTGGTGGTTAATTAAGCTACTATTTTCCTATTTGATTATTTATTTCTATTTAAGATAGTGTGATCATCAGGCATTTCAGAAGGACATTTAGTAAGACATGGGAGGTTAATAGCAGCATCCAGAACCTGAATGTAGGCTCAAGATACCTCTGTGTCTCATTTTGGGGGTTGTTTTTCAGGCTTTTGGAAGTGAAGATGATCATGGCTAAAACAAACGCTCTAAACCAAAACCTGCTTTTATGCTGCTTGCAATGTAATGAAAATAAAGAAATCAATTACAATTCTACACCTAAATTTAGAATCATGGAATCATTTAGGCTGATAAAGACCTTTCAGATCATGAAGTTAAAATTCAATAGCCCCCACCCAAAAACTAGTAACTGCACTACTCAGAACTGGTTGTCAGAACACCGGTCATTATCCTCAGTACTTCCAAGTGAACTCTGATTCCCTAAGTCATAACACAAGGAAACCGTTACTACTGCAGTGAATGGGAAGTGATCAAGATGCTTATGATCTTAAGGAACATATGGTGTCTTCCTCTCTATATAGAAGCTTTTTCCACAGCCAACCCACAAAGCTTTCAACGTAAGGCAGGCTGCTGCAGCCCTCCCAGCTCACCGTGTAGAGCTTGTGGCGCTCGGAGGCGACCATGTCAGCGAGGCGCAGGCACTCCTGGTGCTGCCCCGTGCTGTGCAGCACCGTGTGCAGCAGGAAGCACATCATGGGCAGGCACAGCTTTCGCAGCAGGATCATCTGGTGCGCTCGCTCAGGGTCATCCTCGGCGTCCTTACCAGAGCAAAACAACACGTCAGCGCTGAGAAAACCTGCCTTTAACAGGCAGCTCAGCAGAAGCACGCAGGTGGTACCGCCGGAGGCAGAAAACTGGCCTGAGCAGCCTGGAGTGGACTGTCAGCTCTAAATGCTCACAGCATGGCCAGAGCAAATTAAACAGGAACACGTGAAACTAAATGTCACAAAGGTACAACTACGTATGATCTGTGCTCCGTGGTCTGCCTCATGACATAAAAATTCATTTTACCTCTCTGACGTCAACCATCCATCCTCCATCAACAAACAGCAACACATTGTACATTTTCTCCTTAACATCAGCTGTAAGAGCATCCAAGAGGCCTTTCCAAATGCCATAATCCATCTGGCAAAGAAACAAAAAATAAACTACTGCAGAACAGGATAATTTCCAAGGCTATTTTAAAACAGACTGCAACAGGCAGTGAAGCTCCAATTCAAATTAGAATCTTCAGCCAGTGGCTAAAACTTAAAAGCATGCTGCTAACAGCTATTTCCATCCTTGCTTAATGCCTTGTCCAGAGAGTCAGACAGGTTGTCCAGAAGCAAAGCCACTTGAGGAAGATAATTTTAAACAAACTATTCTGCCATGCTTATAAAACAAATGTTTATGTTAACTGAATAGGGTATATTTTTACTAGCCAGACCTGAAAAAAGACCTTCAGTCAAAACAAAACTACAGCATCTTTTAGAAAACAAAAGGTGATAATAGAGTTAATAGCAAAATCAAGTGCTCACATTCATTAATAACACTGACAACACATGATAATATTTAGTATTACATTACAATATTTTATGTAAAGCTGAGTAATTAAAAAAACAGAATTTATTGTGCAGTGGCCTTATTATTCCACTGTATCATACTCAACGTAAAAATAATTTATAATAGAGTCCTTAAATAATATGAAATAGCAGTCTTCTACTCTCCTTCATTAAACTAGAGTGCCTCTAAAGAAAGAACATAAAAGTTGACAGTAAATAAGGCAAACTTCCACCTACCTCATACTTCTTTTCTTTATGTTCATGGGCCACTTTTTCAGTGAAACTTGCTTGTGGTAACAAAGAAGGCTTCTGTGGAGCTGAGTTCATATGTTGAAACCATTCATTAAAGGTTTCATGGGCTTCCTGGATTGCATTGGAAACAGTGTTTGGTTACTTTTGACTCATCTAGTAACCAGAATGTCATTACATGCAAAGGTTTAATGAATCAAAGAACCACAAATTAAATCAAATGGACAAAGCTAAAATTTCACCACCAAGGCAAAGCCACCAGTATTTCTAAACAATAACTTGGAATATTGCATATTTGAAACTCACCAAATATGCACGAATACATAAATGCTCCCGGATAGCATTGTCATCTTCAGCTGGAAGCGGAGTATCCATTCCCTGCTCTTCCCACTGGTTATATATTTCTGCTATAGAGTCTTGGGGAATCTTCACAAACACATCTTTGGCAGCTTCATGTTTCTTGGATGCTATGAGAATGTGAACTGGGTATCAGAGCTTTGCAATTTCCATACCTTATCTTCTTAAGCGGGCAAACGCATGCTTTTTAATAGACTACATCCAAAGTTATATCAAATCAAGAGCCAATGAGAACAAAACCAACATTTAAAAATAAGTCTACAATATTTGTGAAGCTTAGTACCCAAGAACTTCCTCATGATTGCATTGCTTTGCTTAAGTGCTTCTGCCCTCTGTGCAGGATCGAATACGAGCCAGTCAATCACATCTATTTTCAGCTGATCCGCCTGTAAAAGCCAACACAGAGATTCACCACCATTTCAAGCACACAGCTAATGTAACACACACATTAGATCTGGTCAGGGAAATACACAAGTTTAGAAAGCATTACAACATAATAACAAGGATCACTTCATTCAAAAGCTTAGAAAATCTCTGCCATCTGGAATAATAATAATAATAAAGTTCTATGTGTTCCCAAGATATTCGGAGCATCATCTCTCAACATTTTTTATGGATTATGATGCGTTTTCCTCAAATTTTAATACGAATACACTGTACCAACATGTCTTATGGAGCTCTTGTTACAATCTTCAGGGGCGCCATCAGCCTGCAATCACAGTTTTCCAACTCTTGTGTTACATAAACTACCTTTTTGTCTTAGGGAGCTTCAATTTTATACTGAGCAGCAAAAACGTTACCACAAATGTGCAAATGATAAGTTGCTTTCTAAACAGTACTTTGATAAGAGCCTATTAACATTACCTTGCTGTCCCAAAGCACTGAGTTGGATCCAACCAATGCTCAACAGCAGTGACAAGGAAACTGTCAGCAAAAGCAGTGTCTAAGGTTATTCTCAAAAGGTGCATCTGAGATCCACAGTACTAATCTTCATAAACCGTAGGGGCTACAACAACACCCCACTCCCAGCTACAACACAGGGTGCTGCAGTCGTTCCAAGGGCCTTATCTTCACTTAATACTGTTTGTATACAGGTACAGCTGCTGATAAGCACACACCCAAAGAGCAAGGAGAGGGAGAAACAGAGTCACAGATTTCTGCTATATCCTCACTTGGTCACATGAAAAGTGCATTTCCCTTACAGGCTTTTTCAAGACAATTTTCCCCATTGTTGAAACAAAAATATGGCTCATACATGGTCAAAGACTCCGTAGCTGATTGCAAACTGGACCATCTGCTCTGAAAAACACTCACCTCTGTTGTGCCTGTGTCTAGCACGTGGTCGTGGTGGCTGAACTCCCCAGCATCCTTCTTGCGGATGTTTTCAACAACAGTTTTTGTTATGGTTGCAACGTCCAGACCTGGGTTAAAAGAGAATGGCATAAGATCTATCATGAATTCAAACACAAACTGAACTTCAGACTCCAGTTGTTGATCTTATTCCTTACTACTGGTAATTCTTATCAGTCTGTTCAAACACATATTGTCAGAATAACTATAAGCTTTTGCACTATGTCATTTATTGCACGTATTTTACAAGAATGAGATTTGATATAAGAGAGAATATCAAATATGAGAATAAGACAACTAATAAGTTTTTCAATCTGTGCTGTGTATATAGATATATCTGCTAAGATCACTGATTCCTACAATTCTGACAGCAAGACTATGATTTGACAGGAATGTACCAGGAAAAGCTCAGAATAGCTCTTTTACAGATGCTTAAGCAGGATGTGTTATTTTTGAAACCTTAGCTGAGCTTAAAAGAATATGATTGAAAAATGACTGAAGAGAAGTTAAGACACAAAATCTGCAGGAAATCTGCTATTTTGTGCATTCTGAGTAGCACAGAGGCATTGTCAAGCAATGAACAGTGTGCTGCTTCATTGTAATCCCCTTCTAGTTTCACCTACAGGTCTGGAAGGAAGTTTACAATTAATGCAAGCAACCTACCATGGCTAAGAAAAAGCACTATAAATTTGACAAAAAAATTTAAGATACTCATAACCTCCCTAAATCCACAAAGAGGTATGTATTTTTATAATTAGTTCTCTGAAATAATATGATCATGTCAAGCTTCAGAACATATATTTGAGACAGGCAGCTGGCATCTACTTCCTGGTGTGTTTGGACATAACCCAGAAGCAGTGACATTCAGTTTAATTCTAGGTTAATGAAAACACACCTATACACCTACTTGAAAAAGTGATCAGCAAATTAACTTTATTTAACTGAAAAAAAAAATCGGGGAAGGAAAGAGTGTCATATTCACAGCTAGGTTTTAGAGCAAAAACAAAGAAAGACAAAATAAGCCAAGATATAAAAGGAAAATTGGACCATCAGGGTCTCTCACCTGCTTCTTTTGCTAATTCAAGGCAGTGGTGGCGTTGATCGCTCTCAGTAACATCTTCAAGAAATAAAGCGTACTGAGCCACAGCCAGCTCTGGGGGCAGGTGGCTGACATAAAATGCTATTAAATCTGTGTGCTTCTCAGACACCAACCGCTGCACAGCACGAACCAAACATACAGAATGAGAAGCAAATGTGTAAGAAACAAATATATAGAAGATATCCACTAATATATAAATGTATTTAACAGATATGCATACTATATTCCTTAGTGTAAACACCTAAGTGCTTACACTTAAGTAAAAACATGTTCTGGGTACAACCAAAAATGTGTAACGAATTTCTGATTAATTTATTCTGATACAGGAAGATTCCACTCAGCTTCTAAAACAAGGATCAATAAAATTGTCTCTTATTTGAGAACTGCTGACAGAGAATTTGTGTACTAGGCAAGCTTCCATGTATCTCTTGAGAAAAGAGCATGAGCTACATCATAGCTCTTATCATCCTGTAACCTTAAGTCTGCTTTTCTTCCTCCTTTACATCTAAATCACATCAGAGAAAACAAACAATATTTCTAAAAGCTTACCTGAATGTAGGTCTTTAGGACTTCAACAGAAACTTCCTCCTTATTGCAACAAATATAAATATAATTTTAAATCAGATAATGTGGAAAATAAAATAAAAGATACTTGACAGGCTATCACTATTAAAACAACCACAAGGTTATTTGCCTATTCCTGCTTCAGTAATCTACACAAACAGGCTCAACTGGAAGAACTGTTTCTCTTGGAGCATGATTAAAAAAGCATGTCTTCCAATCAAAGATTTAGTGTTCCAAGGCTTTTCTTTTTCAGCAACCAGATAATATAGTCTTTGGTCTAACTGGAATGTTACTTTTTACAGGATTTTAAAATCTTTCCATTTTTACTATATTTTTTAAAATTAATAAACAAAGCATCAGGTACACAGATTCCTACTGCAGTGTACTACATGCCCTGTTTTATTATAGAAAATGATAACATAACAGGGTATAAATATCACCTGACTCATCTGGAATAGGCTATACTAAACAACCACTATAGTCTGAGCACCTGAAACTGCTTTAGCCAAGACTAAAGTGTTTGTTGCTATCAGGAATTATCATTTTAATTTTATATGTGTAAATTGAAGACTTTCACCTAAGCATGTATCTATATGAACTGTATACAATCAAAATACAATAAACATCATAAAAGCTTGCACTTCTGCCTCCTCTCCGTGAAGTCTACTGAGGGTTGATCAAGTAATCATACAATAAATTCATCTACTCCAAAACTGTAAGGACAGAATCAACTGTTACAAATTCCCACAATGGAATTCATGTAGGAAATTGCACCTTTTTTGTCCCCTCTGTCAAACATATCCTAACGGCTAGTTCTACTGCACTTTAGCTTAAAGACCTACTCCATAAAATTTTGAGTCTGGCTAAAAAATTAGTATGTATACACATACACACACTTCTCTTATTTAGCTAAATGTTAACTGACTTCAAAACAGAATTCCGCAAGGAATTCAAGCAATGATTGCAAGTATGAATAAACAGTAACTCAGAGCTGTATTTAAATCATCTAATGAAAACACACAATTGTGTTTTCCTAAAAGACGTTACATTCAGAAACTTACTTGATACATAACAGCTTCTAAATTTTAAAATAGTAGAAAAGGAGAGTCCCAAATTACCATGATATTGTCAGAAATGAGTAATTACAGTTATGTGACCCATCTGTGTATGTAGCATAAATAGGCCAGACAGGTAGTAGGCTATACTTTAGACTTGGAGATAATAAGAAAGTTTCAGCTGGTACTAATTACCTCAAGCAGAACCATTTATGAGCTTACAGCAGCAAGAGGTACTGTTCCAGCGACTGTCTATAAGAACAAGTTATATTCAAGACAACTTGGCTGCTATGAATAAGCCTAACACTGAAGTTCAATGCAGGACCTTCTCAACAAAGGGCTTCTGAGTAAAATCCACCATCCTCAAAACCGAGTTTTTAAGCTCAGTTGGAAGGGAGGAGGATGCTCTTTTCTCCTTTAGGCTCCAAGATCAACAAATAGACTGTTTAAGCATGCAGCTCCTCCTCAGCCTGGCAGTGATTTACCATCATTCTATGTTGTCCATGTATTTGCACACAAGCATTTCTCCTTCAAAGACTGGCTACTGCTATGACAGCAAATCAAGTACAAGAGAACTGACCTTAGTCTGCATACCCAAAGTGCGGAAAAACAGAATAAGATGGGTCATGAAACGAAGGAGGTGTCCTGGGAGCACACTTCTGTCTTTGGAAAGCCACCTGCTGACTTCTTCCATCAAACCTATAACCACCCACCAAGGAAATATCTGCATTAGTCATACCATAGAGAAAAAGAAAAAAACACCTAAGAAATATTTCAAAATAATGCATTTCTTCAACAAATGTAATTTAGTCTCAGAAGTCCAACAAAACAGAACAGCAACCATTTCAGAAAGATGTAGCTGTTTGGCTTAAAAATGTACTGTATGTATTCCATCATTTCTCAGAAGTTATAGCT
This sequence comes from Urocynchramus pylzowi, assembly GCA_013397555.1. Lineage (NCBI taxonomy): Eukaryota > Metazoa > Chordata > Aves > Passeriformes > Fringillidae > Urocynchramus > Urocynchramus pylzowi. The sequence continues at coordinate 8,457 of VZRH01002394.1, forward strand.
ATAGTCTGGCATGTATCCTGACACATTTCATTACTTCTGATTACTTTCTGATTTCACTACTTCTTTGAAAACTACCTTGTAGGTCAAACTGTCCCTACAGTTCTTGATTAGAGTTGCCTTGCCTAATGTGCATTTCTAAAAATCCATTCACACAGAAGTTTCTGGAAAGGTCCCTCAAAATAATGTAGTCAGTTGACAATAAAAAAAAAAATCACTTAGAGAAATGCTTACCATCCACATCTCCAAGTATAATGAATTTCTGAATCACATGATAGTGTTCTTGATTCTCCTCTATAACCCTCTGGAGACGAAAAAAGAAAATTCAAACTTTGAATAAATATTCTAGCATAATGTATGAAGAAAACAAACTTATAAATAAAACAAATGTTCCTCAGGGGAAAAAAGCTATCCTATTTCAAAGGGTATTCTTCATAAAGAGCAAGAGAGAAGGCACTTGCTGTCTCCGCATCAAATTACAAGAACATTGACAAACTGAAAGAAAGAACCAGAATATAGATCTGTGCAGTTAATACTTTCATGGAAGACATCCAACACCAAGAGCTTTTTGCTCTGAAGAGGAGAATAAACAATGATGTTACAGGTAAGATTTACAAAAATCACAGAAGCAGCAACAATGTGTATAAATCCTTAAAGAAAAGGCCTGTGAAAGTTACTTCAGGAAGAAATTCCACCCTCTCCCCAGAGGAATTAATGCATTAATGCATGAAATGCAATCCAAACACATCTGTAAATTTGCTTAATGGTGAGGATTGCATTGTGTTGCAATGGCAAATACAGCTAGTTTTATCTGTAGCTGACTGCATGTCTTTGTCTTAGCAATATGATAAATGCTATGTGTCCATTCCATCAAATGGAATAATAATAAAAGTGTAGTTTCAATGTAATCACTGCAAAATTAACCTGTAATTTAGGTATCCCCATGAACTGAGTATGAATTGAGTATTTTGGGTGCTAAAAGTAACAAAACACAGTCTAAGCAAATATGCTTTTAAATTTTGAAAGGCCTGTTCTGAAATATGCACACAAATCTCCTATGAAGAAAATGGAATGTAATCAATTTTGAACATTTTAGTGAAGCACTGAATATTTGATTTGTCTGTCTGCTTTGCATGTCTGACAACATTCGACAGTCATCTGTTTCTTAAGCACACCCAGCTAGTTTGGCAGATATAGGGCAGGACAACACAAAACCTATATAATTTTCACTGTTAAGAGGTAGTAGCATGAAGAAAAATCTATTTGAATTTGGAAATCACACATTTTTGTGTGATTTTTTGGGGATAGAAAATATGAAACAAATGAGTCATTTTGCATATTTGAGCATTTCATTAAAGAGTGCAGTAAAAAGTAGGGCCCAGTGAATAATTAAAAATGGTAAGCAGTGAGGAGAAACACTGCAATTATTACGTACCCTTTTGTCTGTTGCCTGAAGTTCCTCAAAAACTTTTTCTGAAGTCCAGCTTCAAAGCAAGAGAGAAAAGACAAAAAATGTTACCTTGAATATTCCACAGATTCAATACAGGATGCTTTGTTGAGTGTAGTAGCAGCATAATTTTACTTGAAACTTACTTTGTTTCTAAATAATCTCTAGGGAGCTCTTCCATCTCCTCTGCAGTTACTACTGAGGTTCGTATTTCCTGCTCGACTAGAGAGTCCACCATGACCCTGAAATATGCCCAAACAGTATCTTCCCAGGTATCACAAACTGGAAGAAGCTACATATGCAAAAAAACAGAGAAAAAATTATTAAGAGATGGAGAAACAGCAGAACCCAAATAGAGCAACTATAATTTAGGATCAGATTTTCAGGCACCAAAGCAGTATAGTAACCACCTTAAACAGCAGCCTTTCCTTGACTGAAATTCCACCATATATTTAATTAAGGCATGTCAGTACTACAAAGAGCATGTCTACTAAAGCAGCAATGTTTCCTATTGTTCTGTTTACTAGATCTTTAAAAGTACAGAAACCAGTAACTGCATTATTTCTGATGATGATATCATTGCACATATGAGAAAGGAAATGCACAACTACCAAATATTGCTTAACTAGGGGGCCTGACATACCTGTTTGAGGTTTCCACTCAGGGCTGCATAGATTGCTCTTTCATATCTATTGAACTGCTCCTAAAATAAACAGTAAAAACACCCAAACTTTAAACTACAAAGCATTTAAGTTGTCTTATCACTTTACATTTCATTAGAGATTAATCCATTGCAAAATGTTCCCTCTAACAGATTCCAAGTAAAGTTGGAAAATCACAGGATACACGTGGAGCCAAAATAAGAATAGCAAGTGACATTCCCTTCACCAGCATCCCCTTATAACTTAACAGAAAAATTTACATTGAGCTGGAAAGAAAGCAATGTTTTCTCTTTCCCATTCAATTAAGTCAAGATGAAAGTCAGTGTCAGTGGTTTTACTTTCAACCAGAAAAAAAAGGCAGACATTTCCTGAAAAAGTGGTGCTGATTATATAGATTTCTCACAATGCATAAATATGATATTTCAGAAATGCTCTTAGAAGCATTAATTGTGAATCCTCTAAGCAGCAAACACAGAGTGGGTATGTTTACTTAAAACCCCATTTCAGAGTTCAGAAAAGTTCAAATTTATGTATTAACAGAAAAAATAGCAGCATTGTCTTACCTCTTCAGCCATGCGCCAACAACTTATCTTCCAAATGCACCTGTATGGATTGCCTTCAACAGGCTCCAGCTCTTTTCCTACATGCAAAAAATTCAAAAAAAAAAAAGAGGGGAAAATGAAAAGGAGAGAAAGTGTTATTAAAAAAAGTAACAGTAACATCTAAAAAATGGTAAAGTCTATTTTTGTTTCATAGCCCAATTTCAATCCCTTTAGAACTCCTCCTAAAGCATTTTGATGCTTTTGACTGGACTGCAAGGTGGCTTTCCTGGCTAGTTTGGTGAATTTGCCAGTTACAGTTACAATCAGTTACAGTAGTTTAAAAACTTGGCTGCTATCTAGCTTTTAAACAAATAATGCTTTTGTCTGTAACATATCTACAGTGGAAAAAAAAAAAGGTTAAGGGGAAAAAAAAGAATTTTTGTATCTTAATCAAAGCTTCTTAAAAATGTTACTGCTTCAGTGCTGCTATTTTGCTTGCATTTGCACGGGCATTTATACCTGTGTAACAACAGGTTATGTAGGCAGACTCAAAAAAAAGCTAGGACAGTAGTGTGGCATATAAAAGCAAAAGGCTATCAGGATTTGAAAAGAAGGAAAACATTAAGCCTTCCACACCCAGCTATAAACAACACTTAGACTCATTCTTGAATTCCTTGCTAAATCCTGCAATGTACTGAACACAGAGAGAAGCAAGGTACTGTGTTATAAATGGGGAACCATGTGCAAGGAACCAAGGAGAAAGGTACTTTACAATTTTCAAATATTTTAAAAGCATCTCTTTCTCCTGCATTTCCATTTGCTGAACTCTAGTCGTACTACACCTTTCTGAACCTGGGTATATAGTCCAATTAGTGTCTGTAAGCAACAAAATGTGTGCTAGGTGGCATAAGCCAGATGTTAAGAAAATGCAGACCCAAGTATGGAGGTGAAGAATATTTGTGTAGAACTCTGAGACATCTATTTCCTAGTGATTACATCTGACTTAAAGGAAAGTGGCTTCAGCATGTGTAGATGGATTCAGTGAACTCACCTTCAACTAAAATAATTTCATGTTAGTTTTTACATGTTCAACAGACATGGTAAAATATTCCAGATAGAAAAAAAGGCTCATCAGGTGAAAATAAAGAGCTATTTCTCTTTGCCACAAACAGATACTATGAGATCTTAGTATTTTTATATTTGTCTCAAATGCACTTTGGTGCAGATACCTCCATTTATGTTAGGATCATGATACAATTTCCAGCCTTCCAAAGTTGCAGCTCTCCAGGCCTGACCACATCGTTTGCATAAGCGCTGTGCCTGAAAAATAATGCATTTTCTCAGCAACACACTTCAAGGTGGGAAAACCTCCAGCTTCTTCTTTAGAAATGTGAATATTATTAAAACAGTTAATTTGTGTAGAGATTCTACTATGTGAAAAATAAGCACAGAGGATCTTAAACTCAAAACAACTGAAAGATTACAAAGTAAATGTCATCGTTTTTTCACTTTCAGTCAGTATTTACAGCAATGTAAGAAATGTGCCACAGCCTCATCTTTGTTAGCTAAACAGCTGTTATGCATCATTCTGGTAAGTTTATGTAAAGCATAGCCCTTTTGCTTAGCTGTTTAATCATTGTCTTCATGCAGTCGTCTGCTTTCCCAGTTCACTTAGCCTTCCCAACCCCTACTGAAGCTGCAAATCTCTAACTCACACTGCCCTGCAGCAGTATGCTCATATTCCCATACCATCAGAAAATGAATAGATGTGCACCATATTGGAACAGAATATGAGCAAGTACCCATAATCCTCAATTAAGGACTTTGGCACAAGAATCTCAAATCCCCTTTCCTCTCCATTACTCTAATGCCATTATGTATACACACCTGATAATCCATTGATGATTACAGACACAATTAGGAAGCTCTTTAAAGCATTCCGTGTGTTTGTCTTGGCAGTATTTAGTATCAAAACACAACAGTGAAAAAATACCATCAAACAACCCAAACACACAAAACTACACTTTTTCCCTAACACCTATTCTATACCCAAAATTACTTAACTAAAAGCAAGTTAGATTAAAATGCTAATTTGGCATTATTAGTCAGTATTAACAACAAATTGGAAACAGAATTACTAGAAGCCAAATTTAAACAGACATTTTAGTACACAGCTTATTTGCTCTAACAGTAAGGTATTTATGTTTACTTAATTAAAACTTACACTACCTCATCTGTCATTCCTGCTCTGATGAGAGTGAAGAGATACTTCAACAACCTTGCATCATCTTCTTGGTCCAAATCATCAAGTGGCAGCTTCTGTCGAATAGGAGCATCTGGATCCTACAAGGAAAAAGTCATTCAATCGACACAATAGATGTTATCCCATCTACACAATACCTATATGTCTCTTCCATCAATGTCCTGCCCTGTTTTATAATTTGGAGTCACTTTTTCATGTTGGCACAACAATCTGTACAACCCATGTAAATATTGAGCATGATACTTCTGTTTTTCCTCTAATTTCTTTTATTCCTCTTCTGTCACTGTTCCTATCAGAAAGAGTCAATGCAACTAATTTACTCCACTGCCTTGTTATTTGCCCCAAATTTTTTATCTTCCAGCTCTTCTCACCTTCAAACATCCTTTGCCCTTCTGTCTATCTGCCTACCAGACTGTTTGTCCTCCTCCGCTTTCTATCTGAGAAGGTTTTTCACAACAGCTGCTCTTGCTTCTATGTAATCCAAAGAGATTTTCTAAAGCCAATCAATACCTCAGATCACTCCCCAATTGAATTAATCTTCTACAGCTGCTTTGCTGTCACTGAGGCAGCTCATCACCTTGTTCTAATGGACAGTTCTTTCTTTCCTTGACTTTTCCCCTATTAGCTTTTATTATAGAGCTCTCAAAGTACTGCACTAGGACTTGGTTTCATTGTACTGGTTACTGCATAAAGACAGCATTCCCTTATCTGCAAGGGCTCCCAAAGAGTTTGATAAGCTTTTCTGGTTATGAGATTGTTTTAGTCATAATAAAGCCATTACTTCATAAGTAGTTGGGGGCGGGGGGGGGATGTGGAAATATGGAAGTTATAGCTGAAAGAAAACTCAAGTCCACAGTGATCCATGAAAGAATTTTTGAGGTGCTCTGCCTCACAATTTCTGTAGCAATTTTTAAATACTACAACTACTTTTAGATAGCACAACTATCTATGAATTGGTGGGAATCTGAGGAGATTGCATATATACTACCTCTAGCCAATTTTGAAGCTAAGCCTTATTTTTATATAATACTTACCAACTCTGTTACCAGAGGCCGAGAACTTCCCATGTATGTACTTGACTGTCGCTGCTTCAGGGTGTGTAGTGTGTTATCCCTGAAAGCAGTGAAATGTTTTACAGAAAAATGGCTTTTTTAGCAAGCATCTCTTAGTAAGGCAAATATTGAAAGATATATTTTATTACATAGTGTATGTTTACAGAACAGACACTTGATTTGGTTGATACATCAATGGACTCTGCTAGTGTTGTGAAAACATAACGTTTCACAAGTACAATATTAGAATAAATGCACATATATTTGATTACTTTCAAGAGCATTCGTTATTTCAATCATTTGTGTATTACACTATTGACTGACTTCTGCATAAGCAGATTTTTCCCATTACCATTACTATAAAGTCAGTCTAGGACAGAAATTTAACTGAGGAAAAACACATAATTCCAAAAGTCTGTATTCACTGGCCACTGAAAGCAGGTTTACTCTAGGCATCTAGCATGAAAGCTAGTCTTTAGTCCATTCTGCCATAAAACCTATCAGTGATAATAAAGGTGACAATAACAGCTTCAGGTAAAGGGTCAATGACACAAAGTGATAAGAACTTAGACAGGCAAAAACTAAAGCCAGACAAAGATTAAATTAGAATGGTTTGATGGTTTTTCCTTTCATCTTTTCCCTCAAAAGACACTAATTGACTTCTGAGATTTACTTCAGTGGATGGGTAAGAATTCTCAATTTTTACATGTATGAATTTAAAGAAAAGAAGTGAATGAAATAAACCTAAAAAGACCACTTCTTTTCAAGATTCTGTGACTGTGAATTTTATGCTTGATGGGAAAATATATATAAACAAAGAAAGTCTGAACTCACCAATATACTGTTTTTGCATAAAATTCAATATTATCGGAGAAGTCCCCAATTTCATCCTTAGCAATGCTCTCTAGCCAATCCACCACCAGCTGGAACAAAATTAAATTGTATTTTTAAAACAAACATTTAACAAATGATACTTTTACTGCCCTCCTCTTATCTCTGGATCCACTTGTTATCTAAGCAGCAACCAAAAGGCTGATAGATCCAGAAGACTACTCCAATTGCATTTTAAGTATCCAATATGAAGGTGGTTGGCACTTTATCTCTCTTTCTCAGTGGATGCTGCAGTTTAATTCAGTGCTACTTAACAGCTTCTCAATCACCATCAACAGTAACAGATGCTGCAAATGGGAACAGCTCTCAGCCTTCCATCCTCTGCAAAATAGCCTGAAAAACCTTTCTGATCTTTAGCAACTAAGGAGCATCATTTTTATGCATAAAATTAATACACACTTGAGTGAATATTAAAAAAATATTAGAAACAATCCCCCAAAGTACACAGAACATTAGTGTTATGAACATCTAATCTATTTTCATTCCCATATTAAAAACTTTCCATCATACCTGACTTTGTCGAACAAGTGAATCTTTCTGAAACAAGTTGTCTACAGTAGTTTTTTCACTGGCAGTTAAAGCCTATTTAAGAAAAAGCTGATTATTACTTCATGGAAAAGAAAATTTCCACAAAACCAGAAATATCAACTCAAACACATACTAATTCAGAAATTTGCTACAATTTGCTAGAAAGCTAGTATGCTTTCCCCTCCCCCTTTTTAAAAAATAAATACCTTATACATTGTTTTATTTGATCTTTTACATCCAGTTACAGTAAAAACTGTAAAAATGAGACTTAGAATATAATTCACAAATATATGACCACAGAAAGATTCCACACAGTAGATTCATTGATTCCTTGACTGCTTGCATATTATCCCAAATCCTATTTGTTACTTCAAATGAAAAGAAAAAAAAATTCAAGGTCATACACACATTTAACATTAAAAAAGTGTGAAAAACAAAAAAAATACCAACCCCAGAGCCCTGATCCTCCTATTTGTTCTCCTGCATTAATTTAGCTTTCATTAGACTTGCAATAAAAAGAGAACAGAAGATGTGTTTTCCTAAAAAACACATGTAGGAGGAAACTGGGTATTTTTGGCACAGTGTTTAACACTGACAACTTAGCAGTGGGAATTGTAGAGGAAGCTATTTTATGACTGAGAAGAAAGATTTGCAATCAACAATTTTACAAAGGCAGAGTCACTTTACTTATTGTTTTGTTTTCCTAAGCATATTCTGACAGCAAAGGCTGGAAGCACTGTATTGACATAGACAACATGACTACAGCTCTAACAGGAATGCTAAAAAATTTGGATTTCTCTTCAGGTAAATTGGAAACAGGACTGCAAAGGCTAGACAGCTTGAGACCACATGTTCTTCTTTTAAGCAAAGCAAAATTATCTCTGATTATCACAGCTACTGATGCAGCTTTTAAAAATAAATGAATAGTTATTTCAAGTGAATTTAGGGTTGTCTTGGGCAGAGCCAGGAGTAGGACTCAATGATCCTTGTGCATCCCTTCCAACTCAGGATATTGAAGGAAACAAAACAAAGAATAGTTACAATAAGTTTTACACTAGCAATCTCTCTTTAGAACTGAATATTCAGATTTACTCTTCACAATAGATGAAATAATTGTCTTGATAAAAATAATTCTCATTTTTCACTTTTGAATTTTGAGTGACTGTCATTTTGACATTCTAAAAGTAAAATACAAGCATTTAGCCCATATTTTGTTTATTTAGCTTCTTACATGACTTAAAAAAAGCAAAGAATCCATGCTTACAGTGATATCAAATGCAGTTTCATCTTCCAGTGCAGACTGTATTCTGTCTCTAAAAATAAAAATTTAAAACACTAAAGATTAAAACAAAAGCTGAGAAAATTTAGCAAAATGCCTACATATAAATGCTTAAAAAACTTTACAAAAATGTTCTTAAAAATACTAAAAGTTGCAAAGGTAATAAGAACACTCCCATTTACAACTTTCATTTTTTAAATTGATAATGAATAGACATATATATCAGAACCTACTTCTATAAACAGCTTATTAACTTAATAACAACTTAATAAACAGCTAACTAAGCTTAATTGCTTGAGTCTCTATTTATAATCTCATTAATATTTGTCCAAGAAAATAATCTCAGTACAAAAATATTGTAGTGTGGTTTTCAAAGCAATTACCTATAAAGTGAGGACAGCAGTCTCCAAGTTACCATCTCCTGCTTGAGAAGCCACAAGACACTGGCAGTTTTGGAAAACTTCTGCTGTCCAGGAGTTGCCCGATAAACTATTTTCCCTAATATATTCACCTGGGAGAAATAAATTTATACAGAATTAATACTGCCCATTTTTTGTATTTTTTTTCCTAAGCCATTACAACAATCTTTTTATTATCCTGAATATTTCCATCAAACAGGTTTGATTACCATCTCTTCAAATGATGATTTTATTTATAAAACAACATGATGATTTCATTTATTTACTTATGAGAGAAATAAGTACATTTTAATCCATCTTATTAATAAAAACATTTATATATCTGCTAATGTTTATTGCCACTTGACACTTTCAGTGGAACAGCAGCCAGATGACAGTTTTAGTATTCAGCAAGCTACACCATGGGTCTTCCTGTGCCAAAGCAGTGTTTGGGGAAAGTGAGCTGCTACTCAATAGTGTTCAGTGACTCATAAGCTGGAAGATTTAAAGTATGTATGTTAAGCACTGTGACTTCACAGCAACACTGCTTGGGGAAGGGAATGTAAAATAAAGTAAATAAAAAAAACAAGTAACTACTTACCTGACTGTTACAAATATTTTCATACTCATCCACAAGATCAAAAATGGTAGTTGATGTATGCTTCAGAAAGGAATGCAGAAAGTCTGAGTACATGCTCATAGTAGCTAGGACAGAGGTAAGATGAAACAGCCACATTAGTGAGACACAACTTGGTAAAAAAGCCCCCACTGGACTGTGAAAACATCCTTCTGATGACATCTCATTTTTGCAAATTTAAGTGAGTACAATGATGATATGAACTATCTCATGAAGTTGGAAGTATTTATCAGCTAAGATAGTAAGATCTACAGAAGCTAGGAGCTATGTCATTTATAAATCTTTTGTTGTAAATACACCATCTGCAAGAATTTCAACAGCAAACTCATTTGTGTATCTCCACAAAACTAATCCAGTTTGCTTCCCACATCACTGGAGCATCACATTTGTTCCATCACAACAGGTTCCATAGAAAGCACAAACTCACAAAACTCCAATGAACTGGAACAGAGTAATTTTCTGAGCTTTTAAAAATAGACTGCTTTTGACTAAGAAATACCAGCAAAATAATACAGAAAAATTTTAAAAGGACACATAAATTTACACCCCACAAATCAGAACTGGGATCAATTATTATTAAAACTTCAAAGTGTCTCACCAGCTTCCCCAGGATCATCCTCACGCAACAACACAGCACTCATAGTGACATCTTCTGTCATATTGGACATGTCTGCATTTACAAACATTCCTCTCTGCTGAGGTGACAGTGCCATTGTCCAGCTGCTTTCATCCAACTGAAACCACAACAAGAACATAATGAAAATAAATTGTAATCTCAGGTATTACAAGCCTAGCTACACCTTTTTTCTTTCTATATGAATGGTATATAAACAGAGAATCCTAAAAAACTAATAGTGAAATAACTGCCTTTAGATAAGGTGCAACTATGCCTTAAAAAGTTACCAGTGTGTTCTGGTTTAGGGCAAATTTAGTCACCCCAGGACAGAGTGCTAAGAGCTCTGTATACACATTTATCAACTAGGGCCCAGAAGCTGATTATTTATGAAGAAACAAATGGCCTGTATCAAACCACAGAAACAACTAAAAAGGAGAATGAATTAAAATGTAGATAGAGAAAAACACCTTAATTTCTTCTGAGTTAATTTAAAAATAAATGGGGATAAGATACTTCAGAGGACACTACTGATAACTTTTCCAATCAGTGTTTTTCCAAAGACATTGCAGTAGAAGATAATCAATGTCATCTAAAAAGTCATCAGAAGAGCTTGTTCTTTGAACTCCAAACTTCAACACTCTAGTGAAGCCTAATACTGGAGAATGCTAAAATAAGAAAAATCCCAAAATTTTAACTTGCTAACATAAAACAATTATCTTTGAAGAATTTGTAGACAAGCATAGTCCTGATTTTTGTAGTCACAAACCAATGTTATGAGGACTAGCTTAACACACATGCTCTGAAAGTGTGTTAAGGTGTCTCTGAAAGTCCTTGTAAACCTCACTGCATCATCTCAAAGAACAACACAGTAATAATTGACACCAGCAGTAAACAGTAACAGCAGTACTAGCAAGCTTGTACCACCCACAGTTTGTCTTTGGAGCAAACAACACAGAAATACTGAACTTGGAGTTTCTTATGTTTCACAAGGACAAAAGAGAAAAAGATGCTCTAACCATCTTACCATTGACAGACTGCCAAAAAGTCCAGAAGTTGGTAGTATGAGAGGAGATTTCCCTCCTGTTCCCAGGATGGCAGACATATCTGATGGCTTCATGGAGCTGCGCTGTAACGCAGTACCTGAAAGAGAAAGAGTATTTAAAGAGAAAAGAAAAAATATTTAAAGCTACTCTGCTCTACCCAGAAATTCCAAAAGAAATTTTTAACAGTGACTGAAGTTATTAAGAAGTGCAGATAGAAGCCTGAAAGTAGACTGTATATAGGCACCAAATAGGCAACATACCTTCAGTTACTAGAGCTCATTCCAAACACACAAGAGCATAAAGAGCAGTACATCTCCACTCATTCTTTCTTGGAAACTGGTTTCCAAACCCTTAAAGCAAAAGGCTGCCCAAAGGGGTGTCAACTAGAAAAGATTGCTCAGGACCTTGTCCAGCTTTATTTGTCTCCAAGGACAGAGACTCCAGAGACTATCTGGGCAACCTTTTCTAGCATTCAACCACCATTAGAGTAAAAAAGGGGTGTTTTTTAATGTTTAAACAGAATTCCTTGTATATGCTGTTGTGCCTATTGCCTCTTGACTTTTCAGGGCACCAAGAAAAACGTGGCTCTTTTTTTACTCCCTCCCATCAAATATTTATATATATTTACAAGATCCCCCAACCTCCTTCCCAGGATAAACAATCCCAGCTCTTCTCAGTCTCTCCTCATATGTTAGATACTTAACCCACTAACCAGATTTGTGGGCCTTCACTGGATTACAGCACATCCATGTCCTTCCTACAGATTGCTATTAATTATGAAGTCCAAGCACATAAAACCTTTAACTAAACAGTAAGCAAACAAGCAAGCAGTCTTACCTGGCTGGTGAAGTAATGAATTAGGAGTTCGAGACAGAAACTGGCTTTTGGGCGTCATGTTTCCAATAGTGTCATCCAGGGATGTAAGAACTGATTAATAAACTAGTTAAGAAACACTCTCCCAAACACACTTTTGGATCTATTCTAAATGAATGTGACTACTTGGAAAGGAAAAATATTTTGTCATAACTCAAATGTTATGAAAATTACAAATCTTGTCTTTCAGAGTAAAACAGAAAGTTTCAAAAAATGTTTCATCAGAACCTAAAAGCTGGACACCACAAAGTGAAGTTCAGAACTATGAACACAACAGGTCTGGGACTCCTCACAGCAGCTCAGGTCAAAGAGAATCCTTCTGCCCCATGAGGAGCTGCTGCATGCTACATCAACCATAACAAGAAAATCTGAGTCTGAATGCAATTTTTAGAATGTTCCCTCTCTCAGTTCCAGGTTCTCTGTTGCTCTATTTTTCTTCTTCCTGTCAGCAACCAGGTTCAGTGTCCTAGGTTTGATTTACTAAGAAGCAGTTGTATAAAAGTTTCAGTAGCTTGTGCTATTAGCATTCTGAAACATCTTGATTCTTAGGCACAATATAATCAGGGCAAATATCTCACAAGCTTTATTTAGATGCAAAACCCAGAAGAACAAGCAAATGTACTGATTCCTTTGCTATCACAACCATGAAAATACCATTACCTTAGCTGTCAAACTACATGGTGGAGGGGGGTTCCTTATTCTAAAAAAGCAGGGGAGGAAATTCTAAGAAAATTTAAATCTGTGTCTGTGCACTACTCTTGCTATGACAGTAGACGGAAAGTTAAGATACACAAGACCATCATAATACTTAGATACTACAATACCTGCAAATAAGCATAAAACCATAAAATTAAGATATAATGAAGGAAACTTATTTTTCTTTTCCAAAAGCTCAGAAACAAAGTCATATAGTTCTCATACAGTTCTCTGGGCGGACAACCACCCGAATTCATAAACCCAGGAAAATCAAAGCAGTATTAAAAATATACACACCTGGTGAACACAGCAATTAAAGACAAAAGTTCTTTACAGAAAAAGGATACTAGAAACTCTTTTCTGAGAGCCTTGCTTCCGTCCAGGTCTGACCATCTCAGGATCATGGGGGGACGACATGTCTTCAAAACCATTTCTACAAAACAGCAACACAGACAGAAAACAAGCAAGTGAATTCAAGCAGGACATCCAAGATCTTACTGTCATGCCAAAGTAACTCCACAACCAGGAAACTTAAAGCGTTAAGTCATTTCCAATCTTACTACTTATGTCCAGCTTCCTCTGCAGAAATCTAGCACTGCTTATCAGCTCAGGGAAACGAGCTTGTGTGGAAACCCAGACTTTGTTCCTCCTACAACATTTTACTATTAAAAAGAGAGGGAGAAAAAAAAAGACTAGTAATACATCAATGGACTCTGTAGTAGTAGGAAATTCCAATTTTGAACTGAAAAATTAAACTGAAAGAATGGCATGACGTCACTACACGATTTTTTTCCTCCGGATAACGCAATCAGCACAGACTGGGAAAGCTCCCGTGTCCTGCCGAAGGGAAAACACCCGCTCCCAGTTATCGGAGCAGAGGAGCCGCTCCCGGTGCGCTGCGGAGGCAGCGCGGCCACGCCTCAGCAGGCCTGGCAAAGGCCCGGCCCCGCGACCCCCGAGCAGCTCACAGCTGCCGGTTAATCCAAACATGTACCCAAGAAGCCACAGCCAGACTTAAAGCTCCCGGCTGGCAGAACGCCTCCGGTACGCTCAGAAGCCGCTGCAGGCCCACTGCGTTCCGCAGCCCGCACTCTGCGCACCCGCTCCCCGCCGCCGGGCGCGTCTCACACGGCTGCCACCGCCGCCCTCACCCTCACCTGTCCATGGCGGCGGCCCCGGCGCGGCTCGGCCCGGGCTCAGCCTTCCCGCCGCCGCCAGCGCCGGCCCG
>VZRH01002394.1:24301-59397 GCA_013397555.1 Urocynchramus pylzowi
TTTTTTTTTTCAGTAAGTGATATAAAGGACTCAAAATTCTAATTTATAATTAAAATCTTAAATCTGTCCTAACGTTTCAAATATTTGGATCAGATACACTGATCTTAACTCCAGTTGTTACCATAGTATCAGGGGAGGTAGAAATGCTCCTTACTGGGAGGCAGGACACCCAAAGATGACCCTGCAGCCAGCACAACTAACACTGAAACCTGGCATATTTATTGCCAATGCCTAAGGTTTCTCTGCTTCCTAGTACCTTTCTGCAAAGTTAACAGATGCACTAGGTTAATTTTGATCTAGTATATCCTGAACTTTAAACAAGTAAACTAACTCAAAACTCCAATTACCCTTTATAAAAAATATGTTTTAAGACAGCTCATAAATTTTCTTAATGCCCTGCTAATCTACATACATGCCACCTGCATGTACAAAATTGTTAATTCAGAATTACCAAAAGCAAGAGCTCAACAAAGCTGTGTGGCAGCAGCACAACTGCACTCAGTACAAACAAAACTGGAAACTACACTATACCTTGCCTTTACATAAGAGAAGCAAAAAAGTTCATATTTTAGCTCATCTTTTCTTAGCTGAAACACATTCCTGGAAGTATGTAATTTTAAATTTTTTTATTTAAATGCATGGAAACTTTTTAAAAACCAATCTCAAGAATTTAAGTAAAGTGTTCATGTGATTGCTTAGTATTTAAATACATGTTGACTCTCAAAATGTTTGCTCAGGTTCTTACCAAAACTAATTGATTCTCATGCTCTTTCTATTGAGGCCACTCAGCTAAAACCATTTTTTAAAATTAAACAGGAAAAAGAAAGAGACAAATTTGTAGCTCATTTTATTGGTGTCTGAAAGTCATGACAGTACTGCCAAGGGTCTTTGTTGCTATTGGGTGCGTTACAAGCAGTAAACCCAGTTGATAAGAGCTGGAATTTCACATGTAGAGATTTTTTTTTGTACTTAGTATGGGAGTGAAGCTACTGAGTCCTCCCTACTAGATTTGGAAGGTTAAAATGTCACATAGTATGAAAAGTTAAAGTATACTGACAAAAGAAGGAACTGTAACATCCACTAGGATTTCATTCAGTATTCAAGACTGCAGAAATGGCCCACGCCTCCAAGTTCATGGTAAACAAAAGACATTACATGAATTAATTAGAAATGACAGCAATTCTCAAATGAAGTTCACCCCAGTCACAACTTCAAAGAAAAAAAATCCTGGTGGTAGTAAACTTTCTTAAAACAATGAAGCTGTAGCGCTTGTTGTTTGGCAGAACTAGGATCTCTTGAGACTGAAGTGAGTACGATGGAAGTGCAAAGACATTCATTTATCCATTCACAAATCTCATCTCTCCCTAAGGAACAACTCTTTGAAAACAGGAAGTCACTCTCTGCTTGATGACTCAAACTTCTGAAAATAAATGGTTTTGTTGTATTTAAAACAAACAAACAAACAACCCCCCAAAAACCCCAAACACAGAAAACACAGCAAAATCCACATTTATATGTTGTTTGAAGCCCAGATATTGAAATACTGTGAACAAAATCAAGACTACAAAACAACTTTGCTTGTCTTTTAGTTCAAGACTCAGAATGTAAAGTTTTCCAGAAATATAAGTATCTTTCCAGAGTTTACTTTATAAAATGGAAAATGTAGATGAGGTTTTAGAAATCTTCAAGTTGTTCATAAGCTTTTGAAAGAAAAGCATAACGTGCTTGAGATTCAGAAATAAAAACCTAATTAAAGAACTCTGGTACTCTAATGCTACCTTAGAGAATAACTTACAACTGCATTTTGTTATATACTTAATTTTTTCATTTGTCTTTATTCTTGTCCCCACACACAGGCAAAATAAAAGTGATAAATTGAAATATAGCCTAATGCTGTTGGGAACAGCAGTATAAAATTGAACAAAAAGCTTTTTGTCTACACTTGGCTGCATCATCAGATAACAATTTAAAAAGTGCTACATAGCTGTTCATAGACTATTTTTAACCATTCACATCTAGTATAACTTTCTACTGCTGACATGTCTAAACTGAAGTCTGTCTAGAACTAGTACAGTATTGTGGCCAAACTTCTTCCCAACTAAGCTCTTTTCAAAACTAAGAAAAGATTAGAAAACTTGGGAAAAAAAATTCATGATGTTTGATTCATCCAGTTTGTTGACACCATTTTAAAAGAAGAAAAATTCTCATCTTTACTGTTGACCCGTAAGAAAACAGCAATTTTACTTAAAACTTTTTAATCCCAATTTCAAACTCCTGCCACCTTTCATTTCTAGCATCGCAGAATCAGGATATCTTATGAAGGAACTGTAATATCTAACTCCACAATACTTTTTTAGAATTTAAATCTCTTATGCAGGAGAGCAGTAGTAGTTTGAGCTTACACTTAAATCATTTGGACATCTGAAAACATCTTGCAGTGTCTCAAAATAGTCTTCTAAGTTAGTCAAGTAACATTCATTTCACAGAATAATTTGAGAATTAAAAAGGGACTAGGATAAGGTAAGATATAAGAGAAATTTATATTGCAAGGAAAGAGTCCTAATATGAAGAGTGCAATTCCATTAAATAATACTTCTGTATTTCAGTATTTCAGGACATAAATACTACTTTTTCCAAAGAAGGCTCAGACTTGAAATACTGACATATATCAGTTTCAGATCAGAGACGAAGTAAAGCAGTGTGCACTGTAAGCATAAGCTAACTTTACAAGCAGTTACACATGTGTATTAACACCAAATTTGCAAAAATGCCTGCATTAGTTCTCAAAACGTGAGTTATGCATGATTTCATCCAAAGCTTTAGGAGAAGTGTTCCATTTCTGTACAAGTAGTTCAAGTGTGAACTTCTTAAGCATTGGTACATAATGGAATTGTCTTAAAGATACGTAAAAGTTTGTTCAAAAATGTCAGCAGACAGGATTCTTTTCTACAATTGGTAACTGCTTACATAGTTCCAATTCCCATGGGGAACTGGGTGCTCACTTCCTCAGTGGGAACAACTTTTTACACCACAATTATTTAGACATGAAGAGAATTCTAATGTGTTTTTCTTTACACTTCATCATTTCATTAGCAACATTTTGTGAAGCATCTTCCCTTTAACAACTGGGACACTGCTCCCTTGAAGCTTGCCTAAAATTTCAAGAATACCGGTGTTAGGTGTTACCTGGGGTACGGTGTGCTGGCTTTACACATCTGACATAAGTTCTAAATACGGGGAACAGGGGAAACATATTTCCCTTCTTTAGCACTATCTTTAGATGTTAAAGCCTAGAGATTCTGAACATTTTGCTTCCTTAAAGTTTGATCCAACTGAATACCTCTAATGCTGAGGAACAGAACCACCAAGAATGCTTCAGTACAGAGCTTTTAGGACAAAGCCTGATGGTCCCTGTCAGTTGTAATCTTTGGTTGGACACCAAGACCAGACCAAGGCTCCTTCTATGATGTTCTCAAAAGAATTTTCTCTTACTCCCACCCAATGCTATCTGTACAGCTGCCTAGAAAAGAAACACATTAAAAAGACCAATAAAAGGACTGCTGGGACATAAAAGTGTTACAAGCCCTGAATAAGCAGAGGTTGGAAATGAAGGGAAGAAATATTCTGATTAGCTCACCAAAGAAGGTAGGTACCTCTTGGTGAAAAAAGAACTAGGACATCTAGAGCTCCAGTCTCCTTTACTCTGGGGACTAAGCAGGAGGGGGATTATCACATTTTAATATTTCTAATGATAAATGAAAAGGAATTTCAGTCTTAAATCTGCACAGCAGAAGTATATTACCTGCATTAAACAATGGTAATGACTGATGAAACTACCAGCAGGAAGGATGAGCTGGGCTTCTTAATTCACTTTGGGCAACATAAACTATCTCAAAGCTTACCAGTATTAGTTAACGTAATCTGATTGAATTTGCAGGAATGAATTAGAACAAGCTCTCTGATAATTCTGTGCCAGAGAAACAGGAAGTACCAAGGATTTGGGTGTGACAATTTTCAGCAGCATGGCCAAGATCAAGAAATCATCTACAGTCCATGCATTCCACTTCTCAGTCCAACACTATTAACAGGTATTTCAAGTTGGCAAAATTCTACAATCCATACTGCAAGAATGTTCTTCTGCAGATTTCCTTAAAACCAAATAAATAATGTTTGGTTTATGGAGATATCATGCAGAAAAATCATTCTGTCTCCCAAGATTTTTTTTTTTTCTAAACTAAGTAAATTTTAACAATTAATTCTCCCTGGAAAGAAGGAAAATAACAGGCAACATATTTTCAAGTTCCCAAAACAGCCACTGATAGTGTAGCCTTTGAAGACATGTTATTTTTCTGTTAGACATTTCCTTTTGTTAGAGCTTGGGATATTTCAAGTCCAGAAATAAATGGAATTTCATTCAGTCAGAAATTCATTCACACTAACACATGGGATACTATTAGAAGAAATATCTATGGCATGTATTTGTCAGAAAACAAAGACATAGGGGCTCTTCTTCATCCTAAGATGTATGAATCTGCACTGTGCAAGAGATGTAAAAATCAATATTTACTAGCACTACTAAAACACAAAACATTCAAGTAGTATAACTGTAATGCAAGCCCTTGCATGGCAATCCAAATTTATTGAACTACTGATGCTAAGTCATACAAAATTGCACCACTTTAATTAAGGCTTTTAGTTTACATTTGGCCACCTCAAAGCAGTTGTAACATTAGGTTGGTCAATTTAAATACTGTGGCTCCCTGTTGGATATACACACAATCTTTACACCCAAACGTTAATGCATACAAAGCAACAAGGCATTGTTAAATAAATCAGCAAAAGTTAATTACTGCAACTTAGGCCCTGTGACCAATTACACATGATTAAAATTACTTCCCACATTCACATCCACAGTACTCTTCCACCATTTAACATCTCAACCAAAACGTTACACATGTAAAACAATCACTAACAGGCAAAAGTACTAAACCTGTATATTTGGTATTGCAAATACACTTATGCATGAGCAAGCAAGGGAATTCACAGTGAGAATCTACAGCTGCAGAAGCCCAAAAATGATTTACAAAAAATTGTTAAATCATTAAAAAATTGTTTTAAAATATACACTTCTTGTTGTAGACCCCCACTGTACACACAACTATAAACATTGTTCCCTATGTAAACAAGGAAAAGGAAACATACAATAAAAGGTTGAAAAGTCTGGACATTTCCTTCCCAACAGATATTAAAGGCCATGTCTTTAGTCAGACGTTATACTGAAAGGACTCTTAAAGACTAGGTCACTGTCTCCACAGGTTTTTCCTAAAATTAAAAAACTATATAGCCGTTGTGTTAATCAAAGCGCTTTTGTACAATACGATGATGATGATGATGATCCTGTATTTCTTTAAAAAAGTTACAATAAGCTACAAATACCGATGAAGCAAAGTTATCTGGAGTAGTCTATATAGGAGCTCTTTGGACTTTCTTTTATTATGCTAAAATAGTGGTGCTTTTAGGATTTACATTATTGTACTCTCCAATAGAAAGTGGGGATTGTTGAAGTATACAGTACACAGTTTTCATACATGTACAACATTGGTGGATGAACAATGTCTCTTATCAGTAATACTGGATGTAGGCTCTGGTTTTACCAGTTGCATACACAGAATATTTAGAAGTAAAAATCTCTCATGACACTGGAAAGTGATAGAATGTGCAAACTGATGTAGCTTTCATCCATTTCTTAAAGGGTACCACCACAGGAAAGTCCATTTAAGATGTTGGTAGGTTTAATAAAGTTGGAATGCTGGCACTGTTGAATTGGGCAACAGTTCTTCAGACCTGTAACAACAAAACAAGGGATTAGTATTAGTAACAACTATTTGTCCTTGTTCTTTACTTGAAACAGCTACAGCAGGAACTAGCTTCTTGACAAACAGAAAACAACCTCAACACTTCTCTAATCATACATTTCCTAGTGTACACATACAAATAACAGACTGTCTCAATTACTACCCTAACTGGATTAGGATACATAGAGGAATCCAGGCTGCACTGTGGAAGTAATATTTGATTGATGGGGCTAGTTTTGCTTACAGCATGACAGTTCCCATGGTTTTGAAAACAAACACAATTGAAGGATCAAAGCTCTTGAATCAAAAGTCCTGTTAAGGAAAATGGAGCAACCACTTCTGCCACCCTCAGTTAATGCTTTTGGAACCATCTTTGAGCTAAGTTGCTCAAACTGAGGAGGTTTTAATATACCAAAAAGAGTTACATATGGCACTACCTGGGTATTAATAAAAGCCTATGATTTCTCACAGCAGGATGTCCTACTAGGATCCTTCAGTACATCCAATAGGTCTGTTGGATGACAAAATAATAGATCACAGTTACTGAAGTAACTGCACCCCTGTATGTTCAGTAACACTGGAGGAAAGGTATGTAAGAGACAACTTTGATGATGTCAGGTCAATCAAGACAGACCTCTGCTCTTACTAAGGCTTGGAGATGGAAACAGGAAAATAACCTGCCCAGAAACCCCCCAAAAAATTTGCAGAAAAAAAGTCCATGCCTCCTGACTAACTTCTGGAAAGGCTTGCTTAAAGAGCAGGCTGGAGCTTGCTTTATCCTTCCGCACCATTCTTTGTGCACATATTAAGTCATGTAGAAATTTAGCCAACTGCAAACAAGTAAGAAATTGATCTAGTAACCAATAGCTTCAGGGGAAGTATCTGGAGTGTTACAATGATCACTTCACCTTTGTCACCCAAATATACCGATTACAATTGGCCTCCAAAATATCCAGTCTCAAGAAAGGAAGCTAAATTCCTGTGACATCACACAAGCATATGCAGGAGTTCAAAGCAGAAAGAGACACCAGCATGCAAACTACAATATTGTACTGTGTGCATTCCAGATAAGTGAACTCCTGCAGTAGATTTTATCAGGCTTAAAAGAGCAAACTGTGTTTCCAAAAGCTTTGAAGTATCAGAAGAAACACTGTTAATTTGAGCTCTACCAAAACCTTAAAGCTTGAGAAAAAGCCCCCCAGACTAGTGTGAACAGTGTATCTTGCACATATTTGTAGTTCTGACTTTGAAATGGCAAAAGTAAGACCATTAAACATTTCTATGATAATGTAAATCAATAATTTTCAATACTGTTCTGCATCAACAGCTACTAGAGCTGTTCAGGGTTTTTCAGTTGTTGTTTTGAATAGCCATAAAGTACAGAAAAATTTGAAATGTTTACCTGGCTCAGAGCTACAGTACAGCTATGCATTAAAGTAGCTGACATGATGACTTTTTGCGTGCTTTTCCAGGCACCGGAGTTTTTCTGTTAATTTGTCGCACAAGGTCATAAAAGATCTGAAAAAACAGAAATCAGTTGATTATGGATATTAGGAGGCTTCTCTTGTAACCTTCAGCCTTGAATTTTCACACATAATGCACTCACATACTCAAAAACCCCTGAAAATATTTAGTTACCACAAAGCTATAAATTGTATACTTTGTTAATAACTGGTTGGGTTTTTTTTTTCTTGCTTAAGATAATTGTCTGCCAAGGGTTCTACAGTTTCAACGAAGCAAACTGGAAATGCATCTGTAACCCAGAGCTATTTAATCTCTGGGTCAAACTCATCTGAACTCACATGAAAAATGCCACAGTGATCAACTACTCTACAGTATTACTTTGCAGTTTAGCAGTAAGGTCAAGAAACAGATCACAGCTTTCTTCTAACTCAAATCAGTCTTAGGATATTTTAAAGAAAATTCGAGTAAGTTTTAACTACACATCTTTCATAGTAACTCACATACACTGCATATTCAGTAATAGTCTCTTGTATTTGAATGAGATCATGCTTTTCCAGATACTTAAAAAATACTGAAGTCTAAAGAACTAATTCCACCTCTCTAGACCTACAGCATGACAGAAGCATAAAATTTCCTAGAAAAGTAACTTATTTATGGGACTCACATAAGTCGAGTCTCCTGGAATTCTAATGAGAACATGATTTTTTTGAAAGGCTAATTTAAAACAAATCAACATACAGTGTTTCAACAGCATCTGTTTCATTCATAATTGACATTGCTCCAATTACTTCTGCATCTCATAAACTAAGGAAGCCCTCATGCCAAAGCCATGCCAGCACTTTCCTAAGCACTGTCTGCAAAGCAGCAAATGTTCCAACAAGGGCTTATAGTATTTGCTGGAAGTTCTAGTTTATTGAACGTATGACTTTTATACAGTTACAGTGATTAATTCAAATTTTTTAAAAAAGTCAGTGGCTTCCAGAAATTCCCACCTAATTAAACACACACAACATATTTTAAAAATCAGCTGTGTTAAAGCCACCGTACTGTTTTGATTACTTGCAAGTCTAGCACAGAGGCCCTTTCAACTTGACTGATGCTGCCAACAATGTTTTCTAGACGACCTAATGAACTGCAGGATTTATCATAAAATTCAAGCTGTTCCAGAAATGTAAATACTTACACAGCTTCTTTTTCTAAATTTTTTCTATCCCTTTCTTTATGCTGGCACCCCCCACTGGACAAAATGGCATGCATTATGGCAAATCCCCAAAATGCATGCCTTTGATTAATTGTCTAGCTCCTGTTAAATAAACAAGTAGATATATAGTAGAGAGGCTTGTGCATCCCTTTTACTTTACAGAGCAGCTAATTTTAACAAAACATTCAATAGTTTTTGTACTTACCATCTCAAACAGTGTTAACACCAAGTAACTTAAATCAAGTAGTTTTAGTGACTTAACTCTCTTAAAGGTCTTTAAAAAACAAAGTCTAGCAGTACAATCTCAATTGACAGAGATTGTAGCAACTAAGGAATGGAACATGAGAGAAATATCTATTCTAAATTATTACAAAGAATTTGAAAATTACACTAATTACACTAAAATCAATATAATTTGAAAAAGTCCCATGTCAAAGCTAAATACATCCCTTAACATAAACATCTCACAACAGCAGGGTACAGTTTTGTCCATTGTAGTGACTATTATTCATGATTGTGTTAGTTTTTCCTTGACAAACAGTAAACGGTTATCAGGACAGTGTCCTGACACCTCTCCCCACCACAGGTAAAATGCCTTACCTCGTTAACATTTATCTTTGATTTTGCAGAAGACTCTAAGAATGCACAGTTATTCCATTGCCTTGCTAGGTTCTGACCTTGCTCCTTTCCCACAACTCTTTCATCTTCCAAGTCACACTTATTGCCAACCAGAATCATAGGCACCTAAAAAACAATTCAATGCCAGCAAAGAAACAATCAAAATTTTTTAGTGCCACAATGTAAATGCACACCTAAAAGCCATCTATTCCTTAGAGGAACCTGATTTTCAGAGTAATCTCTGAAAAGAAACAATCAAAATCTTTTAGTGCCACAATGTAAATGCACACCTAAAAGCCATCTATTCCTTAGAGGAACCTGATTTTCAGAGTAATCTCTGAAAAGAAACAATCAAAATCTTTTAGTGCCACAATGTAAATGCACACCTAAAAGCCATCTATTCCTTAGAGGAACCTGATTTTCAGAGTAATCAAGCTCTGGTATAATGATTCCTACAAATTCCAAAATCCTGGAAACAGTGTCCTGTCCTGGGCAGCACGGCAAAAGATGTTAAAGCTCCTCTCACCATTCCTCGACTCTCAGCACATCACACAGTTCTTATTAGCAAGCTACAGCACACAGAGGAAGGAACATGCTACCTTACCAGCATTCCCAACTACAGAAAATGCTGAATTGACCTTTGTAGCAAGAAAATGTCTTCATCTATTTTACCCCCTTTCCTTTCTTTTACTAATTAAAGGACATAGCTAAAGTCCTCACAGATTCAAGTTCTGAAAAACAGCTAACAATATTCTGACCATTTAATTTCCCCCTACTAAGAAAGCAAGTTATGCCTAAGCTTGAGCACAAGAAAAACTTTTTCTGTGAATTCTGATGGAAACTGAAGTTGCAACTTGAAGCTTACTATCTTTCTCATGATACTATTGGAATACATTTCAGGACTGAGGGGTGTCCTGTAAAAAAATACAATTCTAAGGAAATACCTCCAAAATTATACTAATCAGCATAAACATAACACACAAAGTAAGATTTTAAATATCATCACATTTATCTTGATTTTATTGTACAAAACTAACTTCAAGGTAAAGAAGGCTATAACTTGGTAGGTTCTGGATGGGAAACTTAAATATTAACCTTCTGAGATACATTTATGGTAATGGGTAATAAATTGCTTCAAGAAGAAATCTGCTGAACATAGGCAAGACCTGCAAGTGCTTATGGCCAAGGAAGTGCAAAGTGGTTTGTATTAAAAAAGTCTTAATGCACTTCCCTGAAACTGAAATGGTTAATATATTCTGTGTCTGCTGACAGCAGAAGCATATGCAGATAACATGCAGTAAGGAATGTATCAAAGTTATCAAAGTTCACATAAACACAGTTTAAATGATATGATCAAGCTTAAAAACTGTTCATTGCTTATTTTTTTCTTCAAGAAGGTAGTTTTTCTGCCTGAAGGCTACAAGCTACAAGGTGTTTCTGTTAAAAACACACTCTTACTGCTGTTTCCACATTTGAAATACTTCTTTTCCTTTATTAGGGGACCAAGCATTCACTTCCTCCAACTGCTGTAAGGTTCTTTTAATAATTGATAAAATATATTATAATGTTTTAACCTCACTTTATAGCTTTAATAATGCTAAGAGCTGCATAATAGAAATTGTGTGGAAATAGGATGATGGAACTTAATTGCAAGCAGACAGACAAAATATAAAAGCTACATAACATGCAAGTTTTAAGGTTACAACTTAAAATTTTATGCTTTTAAAATACCATAAACAGTAGGGATATTGAGCAGAGAACTTCACTCATAGTAATTAAGGCAACGATATTTGCTTTAGAAATGCTTGCTGCAGTCTAATAAATAAAGTTATACTCAGTTTCAATTAAGGTATTTTAAAGAAAGATTAAACAATTCTCCATATAACACATGACAAGTTACATTTCTCCAGTTTACCTTAAGAGTTGCATTTCTGTACTATGCATCTACTGGTTCATACATCTTAATTAAAAACTTGGAGACCACCTGACCACAGAGTGTAACACATTAATGAAAACTTTAAGTATTAAATATGTTTAGAGATCTTACATCATCAGTGTCTTTGACTCGAAGAATCTGTTCTCTTAGATCCTGTAAATCATTAAATGTGGACTGAGCTGTGATGGAATATACTAATGCAAAACCTTGTCCATTTTTCATGTATAGATCTCTCATTGCTGTAAACTGTTCCTGTAATTACAAAAAAGATACAGATGCTGCATTCAATTTGCATTTTTCTTCCACAAAGTGCTATAAACTTTAGGTCTAGTTTAGAGGAACTAGAGTAATTTCACTGGAGAGAAGTACAGTAGAAGGTACACTGTAATCTGTAGATTACAGAAGCTAAACTGCTCCTAAATCTCTCCTAACACACCAACATTTTCTCCACATCCTGATAGTTCCTTAAAATGGATCATAAAGTAAATGCATCCCTTTTCACACCCAATTTTGTAGTCTAGGAAATTTCTTATGTTAAAATTCTGCATTAATTTTCAAGAAGATGGACTAAAGGATGGAGACACTCAATAGACTTGTCACATTTCCATGACTTCAGTGACAACTATGATATTGCATATAAAGACTTTCTGGTGCACTCTTACCAGTACAACTGTAGAATGGCATGTGCCTCTTTCGCATTGGTGACTTGGCTATCTGGTGCCTGATCAATCACTCCCTGTCCCTTGCTGTATGTCAGATGAAAAGTGCAATTTATTGCTAGAAAACAGCCACTCCATCTTACTGTACATTTACAGAGTATTAATCTAATAGGGAATTTAAATAAGTTATTATTGTACCAGATTACTGCCTCACTTCAGAGAACACATGTTAAACTCCAAGAATCTTGAGCTTAAACTCACTGGAATCAATACAGGAAATTACTGGTTTCAGTCATTTTGGAACTAGTCAGAGAAAAACCTGACCAGCATGCAAAGGGTCAGCATAACCCTTGTGCTTTGAGCTCCTATAAGCTGACAGAAGCAATACTATTTTTATCCCAATGTCACAGTACATCTCACACACAAAAGAAAAAGGACATCAGAAGAAATTCTCTACAGAAACAGAAATCAAATCTCAGTCGCCAGTGGCTCTTAATTTTTTTCTGGGTAACAAACTTAAAACAAGAGCATAATTTCTTTTTAAATGCTCTATTTCTTTCCCCTGTTACAGAATATGAGCTCATGGGAAACTTGCAATCAATTTTCTGTTACAATACTCAAGGTTTTTTTAAAATACGCTGTATATCAGTATTTAGCAAAGTTGGTTTTTACGTACCGTTCCTGCAGTATCTAAGATTTCAAGCATACACTGTTGTGCATCTACTTCAACTTGCTGTCAAGAGAGAAAGACGTGGTTATAATTTTTCCCCTTGCAACTCTCCACTCCAAAGACATCAGAAATTGTGTGATTTTTTATAAGTAAATTCATAATGCATAAAGCAACATAATGGCTTAAGAAGATTGTATGGATGTACACTTTGAAAACAGCAGGAAGAAGCCTTTCAAAGAGCCCCAGTGACATTTTCAAATGCAGTGTCAGCAGCCAACTACCACTTTGCAAAGTGATTAGGGATTTTTGATTATTTAAAAGGAGGCTGCTAAATTTGTAATGATGGTTATCAGCAACTAGCACAACTAATTTCCACTTGTTTCAGGATCATCACAGATTGAAAGAAAAGTAGAAGTGAAAGCCAGAAAACTGGACTGGCATACTAAGGCTCATTTAATAGTAATTTACATCTACAAGAGAGTAAGTAAGTAGTACATAGCAAACAATTAAACAGCCACCACTAAAAGTGGTGTCCCCAAAACAAGCCTTTAGGAACACTAATTAGAAACCTGACCCAGCTTAGAAAAGTTTGCAAAGAATGGAAGATTTAAGAAGACAGAACAATTTCTGTATTCATTCCAGAGTTCCTCTGCCTTCTAGACATACCTCAAAGAAATGGCCCTGAGGGCAGCAAAGGACATCAAAGTGCCCTCAACCTGTTTCAAGCAGACTACCCACATCTTAAATTTTGTTTTTCTTTCAAGCTATTGGTAAACTTCCCTTGTTCCCATTTGCATGTCAAATTCCCACTTAACAGATTACCTCTTCTCCCTTTATGCACTGTCATTAGTTTAATTTGCAACTGTTTTTCTGTAACTAGATGTGAGCTGGAGACAGGGAAGAGGAGTACTCTCCCCTCCTCTCCACCCCTTCCCCCCCCCNAGTTATTCAGCTAATTAGGCAGCATTTATTCACTTTATGAAGAAATATTTGGGGAGTAAACCAAGGCATAAAGTTTCAAGACTTCAATCTCAATTATTTAGATGAACAAGTCACATTCTCTCAACTTTAAATATTACAAAATTACATTTAACGTAAGTAGCATAAAATTTCAACTGCCAAACCAATACATTTTGAAGGCAAGAAGCAAGTTAGAATTGTAATGAACAGTGAGAAGGTGAAAATGACTACATAAAGTGTTGTACAGATTTTAGCAAGACTTCAACAATCTGGCTGATTTGATAAGAAGGATACCCAGAGTTATTACTAGTTATTTTAGGAACAAACCTGAAAGGAATATTATAAACCTTCATTAGCAGCAACAACAAAAAAATGTAGTTAGCAAACGGCAAAATTTCTTAAGACAGCATTACTTTTTTAGGCTCCATGGAAACAGTCTTTGGAAAAATTCACCCAGCAAACATCATGATTCTACTAGGACCAAAAGAATGTAAATATATAACAAAGGAAACACTTTACATTAGATCAGTCTGTGAATGTTTTTTGGAGTCATTCACTGGGTCTGACCCAGCAAAGTCCTGCATCAAACACTGAGATAGGGTCAAAAATTCCTTCTTCTCTAATACAGAAGTGTCAACATAAAATTTGGTTCTGCTATTATGTCTTTAATAAGAGTTCTAGCTTTGGCTGGAAGTGCCCATACTTAAGACAGACTTGGGTTTTTCCAACATACAGTTTATAGAAGGTCAAAGAAAAAAAGTATGAAATTATGATTTTGTTCTCACTAATTCCTCTTCTGTTCAAAAAAGATTCTGGTGACTGTAGGCTGCAACAGTTCTTAATGCACCACCTTTGTTCCAATAGAAACGCAGCTCAGTGCTGCAAGAGGAGGTCTCGCAGTTTGCCCATTCTCAGCTAGGGTTTGTGCATCTTGCCTCCCTTGTATAGACACTAACATTTTTGTGGCCACACAATGAGCAACATCAGGGTATTCATGCATATGAAAAGTAATTCAGCTAAAAAAGACAGATTAAGAAACTGACACAGCCAAAAACTTAACTCTTGCACCAAATGGTTAATGGCAGCAGATTGGATATAAATTATCTTAGTCTGGAATCTTAATCGTGGTCTCAGGTGAAACTGAAGAGTGAGCAATATGGAGATTCAAGATGATGCAAGCAGAATCAGACCTTTCAGCCTGTCGTGCTGAAGACAGGAAGAGAGAAACTAACAGGCCACTTGCTGTAAATGCTTGTTCATTTATGACAGGTTTGTATCAACTTATTAATAAAACAACAACCCATCTAATGGAAGCATATCTAGCTATCATTTAAATTGTTATTAGTATGAGAGATGCCTCCAGTGTTCTAAAGGTGTGAAGTTGTTTTTAGCTATTTTTCTAATAGCAAAGCAGTGTAGTACCTCCAAGTCCAAATCTACCTGCAAATACTAACACACAACAAACTAATAATAAATATAAAATTGAAAAGGTTAAATATTTTTAAAATTTTTTTTGCAATCCATGTTTTCAATTCTGACAGTGAAATAACCATTTTTTACTGACTAGCCAGCAAGATATTATGCTTAAACATTAAAAAGTTAGTCTTGAATTATTTCTTTTAAGCAAACTTTAGGAGAACATTTATATTTGAAACTTGTTATTTTGGTTTAATATGACATTATGAGGCATACCCATTTTCAAGCAGTGACTCAAATATCTGACAATATGTATGACAGCTTTAAGTATCTGTAATACTAGAGATGTCTTTTGTATATACCTTTCTGTAGGAGTCTTCTATCGTAGGATCGTATTTTTCAACAAATATTCCTTGAACAAACTGTACAGTCTGCAACACAAAAGTTCTTGTAAGATTCTCTTACATAGCAACATTTTGTAAACATTGTACACAAATCATTGTTCTAGGTATATACTCTGTTATCCATAACAGTTTTAAAGCAAATCAAACTATTGTCATAACAATAATTTTAAGAAACAACAGAAAGTTAGATGTGTATGCCTATTTAACTGTTAGATGAAGCAATGCTACACTCTCCTTTATCCACCACCATATGGAGGGTAAGAATTAAAGCATGCATCAATTTAAGGTTTGCCTAACTCTTAGAATCAGTGTTAGTTTCTAGTTGACCAGGATACAACACAGCTAGACAGCTTTTACATTTGTATTTAGAACTACTTCATCTTCTGCTACTTATCTGCCAGCACAGGAATTAGTCGAAAAACAACCACCAGCTTTTACTAGTCTTAACTACACTCAGTAGGCTGTTCCTGTGTACCTAGCACAAAGGACGTTTTTAGCACAAGTCAAATGGAACTTAAGACTCAATGGCCAAGTCAGAGCAGGCACATTCAAATCCAGAAATGCTGCAGTGAGATAAAGAATTCAGAGGTGAACGAAAAAGTTATTTCACAATGTAACATGATTTGTCATTTAAGTTTTTCTTTATGAATTGCTGCATTAGAGAATACTTCTGACTCAAGGGAGTGGGTAAGCTCTGGAAAAAGTAAAGCCTACTTTATGGTAAGGTGCACAATTAAACAGAAAGATGCAAAGTTCTTAGGTGGGCTGGGAACATCATATTTTGTGAACTTTTTCAATTCTAGTCTAGGTCAGACTAAACCATTCTGTAATCATTTAATTGTAAATAAAAGGGCTCCTGCATTTTAATCATCTACCTGTCACAGCTATATACCTACTCTCAAAGAAAGGATTCAGCAAACACATTAAGATTCCCACCAACATGCAAAACTATTTCTATCCACATAAAAATATTAGTGCTAAAGACACTGCTATCAAACACTAAGCAAACAGCACCCTGAAGACCTTTCTAGAGACAGGACTTACAGGAGCAAGCTAGTTCATATCCATTGAGAGATTCACAAAGGAGCTTGATTTCCCACAGACTGATAGCTGGTTTATCTGTTAAAGCCAGACACCCCCATAAAGCTGTAGCTCTGCACCTCACTGCACGAGACTGATCAAGCACCATCAACCAAACCCATACAAAAACAGCAGCGTGTGAGAATGCACCAAGGGATGCAGATGCACCCAGTAAAGGATCTACCTACTAGCCATGATGCCTCACTGGGCATTACTAACACTTATACTTATTTGTGCTCACTTACATAAAGAAATATATGTTAGTGTAGAGTGTATTAGAAAAAAAAAATACAGTAAGCCTAAAAAAACCGTAATTGAACTGCCTCATACTTACCAGAGCAGACTTTCCAACACCTCCAGAACCAAGAACCACTAGCTTGTATTCACGCATGATGCAAGAGATAAATCACCCTCAATACCTAAAACACACAAAACACCAGTCTGATTAAAACTTGACCTATATGCAGGAAGTACAATAATGACACCACAATCCAGTTCACTAAGCAGGGTTTGATAAAAATTCCTTAGTTAACTTCTTTAATACAGCAGGTATTTTCTACTATCAACTCTTAATGCAGCTACAAGAAAATGCTACAAACCATCAGATAGAGTATTTGTTCTACCTCATTACTGGTTCTTCCATAAATATCAAATAAACCCTACTATACTAGAGCTAACAGTTACTATTCATAAGAAATAATTATCCAAGAGCAGATAGCATGAATTTTATCATTCTGAAACACTTAAGCACTAAAAAAAGGCACAGAGACTTTTACAAGAAAATTAAAACCTCCCCTTCCCATCAAACAAACACTTCTTAAAAAGAACTGCAGGACCCCAGAAATCATATTAAAAAAAAAAAAAATCCCTTCCCTAGTCAGAAAACTGCTTAATGTTCCACTATTATGACTTGTTTAATGAGTAAGTGGAAGCAACTAAAATAGTATTTTGAGACTCTTCTACAAGCTAGATCTGCTTCACTACCTGGTGTGGCTACCAACAGCAAACTATGGGATCTGCTTACTCATCTTTGTTGGAAACTGACCATCAAACCAAAACAAAGTCAGAGGTTTTGGGATGTCTTTGGGTCATACCCCTCAAAACCCCACACCCCCGCTTGCAGTCCGGCTGGCACCTGAGCTAGCAGGACTGTTAGTGCTTTCCCCAGGAAGGGCTCAGTTCCTTTCCTGCAGGGACTAATGAGATTGAGTTACCCATTTTCTCCCCTCTCCACCCCCAAAGAAAGATGAAACCCTCCCTAACTAATGAATAATCTACAGGCTAGGGAAAAGGGAAAGTGCAAGGATCCAACTCAAGTGCTTGTAAAAGGTAACACAGAGGAAAGTAAGGTAAGAAACACCCTTCTCATCAGCAGTAATTTGACAGCATCTCTGAAATCTCTGAAACACCATCTGTTAGGTGTTGAGCACAAAATGCTAAAATGATTTACACAGAAATTAAACCACCATGCTAGAGTCCTGCCTTTTACCATCACTGATTAAATCTACCGATTGTCAGAAGACAGAGAAATCAAGAGACCAGGTCCTGTATCTTCTTGCAAATGCATAATCTTTCAATTATCTAAACTGTCCCTCACAAAAGGAACACGAGAAGAAAGCCTTAAGGAAATAATTTACCTGATGTCCAGCAAAAGAGATGTCTCCACAGGCTTCCATTACCAACACATTTTGAGACTCTTAAGTAATTTTCACACCTACCAGGCCATCTTTTCACTCCTAACTTAAAAAACCTCTTTCCCTCCCTACAGAATTTTTTGAAAACACAGATCATGAGAACCATTCATACCACAAGTTTCATCTATTTTGCACCACTGTAAGTGCTGTTGGATCCACAAATCTGTAAATTGTCCAGTCTTTCCACAAATAGGATTGTTTCCAACACAACAGAATTGTGTCCTGAAAGGCACCTCTCAAACTCATGACAAGTTAAGCCTATAACTACATTATTGTCATTTATTTAAAACAAACATTCAGTTATCCTTTTATTTTTATAAGAGTATCACTACAATGATGAAAACATAGTGGGTTGTAGTGGAAAACCCAGTACAGTAATCTGGGTGAACTGCAGCAATTTCATTGTCTTTAAAAGAAAGGTTTAAGCTGAATTTTTCAGTCCTCAGACTGAAGTTAGCAACTAAATATGGAGATATCAATAATGAAGGCTGACAGTAGTTTAAAAGTAACAGAACTTCAGCAGCAGGTACCGCATAACTGTTTAAAGTTATTTCTAACTTTTTCTTACTCAATGATCTACAAATCCTGAAATAAACTGATTTGGTTTTAGTGAGAGACTGCCAATTTCATTTTTGGCTCTGAAACAGCAATTCAGGAATTCAATGCAAGCTGAAGCTTCTTCCAGCATCCAGATCTGAAAGTTCAACCGTAAATATCTAATCACTGTACAACATTCTGGAGCTGATTTTCCTATTTTAAGTGGTGGCACACAAAGCATATACATATATATATATATATATATATATGTATACAGTATTACAGCTTGGTTAGGCAATCTTCTTAATCAATGAACACTTAAGTAAAAAGCTTTTTAAGATCTTTGAGGAGAAAGCCATACGGCAGTAGAGGTTAAACATTTCTCTGACCTTCCCTCCAAACTTGGGCAATGGACAATACAAGTACTAACTTCTTTCACCATGACAATTTTTTTGTCATTTGTACAGTTACTCTTCAACTCACCAAGAGCATACAGTAATGTTTAGTATATGCATACACCTATATAGCATAGAGGTAGCTTGGCATCCCTGCACTGATGTCATCATCTGGCCATTACACATTGGAACAGAACACAAATTAATGTATCCTCTAAAACAGTTTAAGAAAGCTAACCTGGACATCCCTAACACAGCAGGCAGCAGAAGCACCTGCTTATAGTCTGCTGCCACTTACATCTACCACCCCACTGCCTTTGAGCAACAGTACTGATGTCACTTCACCTTTCTCTTACTGTTTTCTAACAGAAAAGAAAACCTCAACTCTAAGCTAAAAGAGCTTTCTTAAGAAAATTTTCCTGCTCGCAGGTCGTTGCCTCCTCATCCAAGAAACCACTGCATCATGTAGGACACTGCAGTCTGCCACACTATTTGACATTGTTAAAGCCTAGCAATCACTTTTTAATTGACCAGTATGCCTGATGGCTGCAAGCCCCAGACTCAGCTTCAGCTCTGATCCTTCCTGAACTTGACTTTCCAGTGACTCCCAGCTAACCTGACCTGGCTCTGCTCCTGATCAAGCCTATTTTTCCATATCAGATCTTGTAGAAACTGCTGGCATCCTAAATCTCAATCATGCTCTTACTTTATTTTTCAGTTGATGCAATGCTTGACTCTGGAACTAATAATGTATCCAGATTCATCTGGATCCCAACAGGATTTCCTTCTTGACTCATTAATGCCAAATGAGTGAGGGAAAAAGCAGAAGTCTAAAAGAGGAGGTTGAAGCCATAAAACACTGTGTTTGGCAGGCATTTGTAGAATAAGTTAGGGTCAAGTCCAACAACAGTATCTGTCTATAGTCCCAGATCACTTTGGGGATACAAAATGAGTATACTCCAACAGGAACAACAGAAATAAAGATACTAAGATATGTGATCAACAGATAAGCATGACCTCCCCAGATTTATTGGACACTTGAGATGTATCTACCTAACCACTCAACAATTAGATACAAGTCAGTTTAAACTTATTCCCAGCAAATATACCAAGTAACTTGTTTGAATCCCACTCTTCACTTAATGGAGTTCATTTTAGGGGAGAAATTTTGCTTTAAAGGCTATCTACCTATAAGGTGACTGATCTGCAAGAAGGGAGAGAAACGCCGACTTTTCTTTGCTTTTTTGTTTTTCCATTCCCCTATCTTTAGGCAGGAAAATACTGTCAACTATAGCCCCTATGCAGATGATGAAGAGAAAGAAGAAAGAAAGCATGCAAAAAATAAGAACTTTTTTCAATTAGCTGGACCAGGTACTGCCTTCTAACAGCTGACTTGAGTATTTATATGCACAGATATATCTGACATAACTGAACTGTGGAGATGCCTAATGTAAGATTTAGCTAGAAAAAATGGAGAAGCAACTCTTTAAAAAAACAGCACTATCAGAAATTTTATTCTAATACTTTCTCAAGTATACAATCTCTCAAAAGTATAGAGCTCAATTCTAGACTGCCTCCATTAACTGCCAGTGATGCCCCAAGAACTGCCTTGCACACTTCCCGAGATGCAACTGTCCATGAAATCACTGTATCTGTGCCTCTCTCACTAGTATTTTGCACTTAGTGCATTAGTGCAGTGTATTAAGCTAACTGCTCAATTCTACTTCTCCATGGCATACTTAAAATTACAGTACTTGATAAACTGGAAGAGCACATGCACACACTCGGTATGCACACAGACACTTTTCTCAATTAAGATTCTCTCTGAAGGATGAGCAGCACATCTTTGAATAAGCCCATGAGAACAGAAGAAAGAAAGGTTAACCAGAACAAGTCACTGAAAACGCAGCATTTCAAAAGTTTCACATTGGACAAGGACTGTGAACATAGAACTTGCTTTCTGCTTCTGTCCTTCTCAGACAAACCAGGAAAAAGTGCCTCCTGGACATTTTCTTCAATAGTTTCTTGAAGCATGCCTCCAGAAATACAAACCAAAGATGATGCTAAGGAAGTTGAGGAATAAGTAACCTTACTATAGAGGTGAATGGAAAAAAACCTGCACACTTACTGCTTGTAAAGCTTTTCTAAAAAGCAACCACGCAATGAAGAATTCAAGAAAATTCATCTACCATTGATAATTGGGCTTGATGTGATAGTTGTGAAAGTGGGGTTTGTTTGGTGTTTTTTTTAGTTTTCTTGCAATTCCTTCCGTTGCAGATTTTGGGTTCTGATTGAACTTTGTTGTCTAAGGGATGGGAAAGCTAATAATCCTATTTTTTTCAAGTGATATTATGCCATATGAAGCTGTAAGTGGAACTCAGCCCCAGGCTGAAGACACGAACTAAGTACAGTCACTTACTTGAAGATATCCCCAGGACTTGCTTATATGAACTAGTTGTTCAGGTGTAGAATTAAATAAACTGGCCCTCCCAGAAGACTTATTTTCAGAAGGGATCATGATTATTTAGCCCTTCACAGACACCATGATTCTTGTTCAGACCCTGACATTTTGGTTGCACTGTATTCACTAAAATTTTCCTAATACTTTTGCCTCAGAAAA
This sequence comes from Urocynchramus pylzowi, assembly GCA_013397555.1. Taxonomy (NCBI): domain Eukaryota; kingdom Metazoa; phylum Chordata; class Aves; order Passeriformes; family Fringillidae; genus Urocynchramus; species Urocynchramus pylzowi. Next base: position 45,811 of record VZRH01002394.1, read on the forward strand.
GTCATAGCCTCTTCTTTCCTCTGTGTAAAAGAGACTTTGTTACAACCACCTTGAGAACAGCACTCCTAAATTAATCACAACTATTTGCATGAGGAAAAAAAAAAAAAGAGTCAAACACTAGATTACAGATGAAACAAATTAACTGACTGATTTACCTGCTTAAAATTAGGAGTGGTGGGAAAAAAAAATCTAATCTTTTTCTCAGAAAGAAAGGGGATACTAGCCCTGTGATGAAACAAGATAACAGTGGTCAGACATTTGGAAAAATAGCACTAGTTCAGTCACAGGACCAGCCAAGCTCAAAGGATTTTCAGAGATGTTTCCCATTTCTGATACTGGAGTAATCTCAGATGGCCAAACCATCCCAGATCCCACTATGTTTTTAATCTCCTGGTTTAGAACCTTCTCTTCAGGTAAACAACTAATTAAGAGATGATGTGTGCTGTTCTTAGTATTCCCCAAACACTTACATGTGAGATGTCCTAAATTCTTATCTCCCAACTCTGAGGAGGGTTCCCCCCCTCGAGAATAATTTCAGCACATAAACAGAACTTTGACAACATAGCCCAAGGTGGAAACCTGTTCATTTTCACCAGCTTTTAGAGGCTTTAGAAATTAAAGCAATTCAGATAACCCTTACTCAACAGGGTAAGTGTACCTCTTATAAAAGAGAAATTAAAATACTCCAGAGCTGACTTGGACACACTTATAAAAATTCATAAGAAACACTATTCAGAAATCAATTCTGAAAAGCTGATCAAGGTCTAAAAAGACTTTCATGCTCAAGATTCCTGTAAGTACAGCTATCAACTGTTCAGTAAACAAAGCTAGAAGCAATTTTTATTTCTAGTTTTTACCTGCTTTTGATAGTTTCTGGTCTTGACAATGTATTTCATCAGGTAAACAGCTAGTTCTTTTGGGCACTAATACTATAAATTTTTTTGGACAAAAATAGCTCTTCAATTATGTTCAAATATTTTCACTGATGTCAGACAATCTTCAGAGGATTTTCAAAATGCTGTCTGGGTGGTTAAGCTTATTCAGAGACATGAAATCATAGACTGACCACCCGAGAAATAGCTAGAGACCTGCAAACAAGCTACTGCAGCACAAACATGGCACCAAGGTTTAACCTGCTCCTTGAACAGCCCACAGGGACACTTACACAGAGAAAGCTTAACCAAGTTTTCCTCCTTCCACTGAAGGGAGCTACCTTGATTAATACTGCACACAGGGACCATTTCTGCAAAAGCAGCTAACAGCATCTGACCTTGAGAGATTAGTTCCATTGTCTATAATTAGTATAGCTGAATAAAATCTGATTTTTTTTTTCTTAAGTCAAAGTTAACTCCCAGCTAGATCTTAAATTTGAACATAAATTTAATGGGTATTGCAAGGGTAAAAACTGCCTGCTTAAAGTCACTGATATCTCAAGATGAAAGCTTTGTGATATGAGAGACTAGCAATCATGTGCAACTTGCAGTAGATTCACACAAAATAGAAAAAGCATTTTCAAAGCAAGTGATGTAATGAACATTCTTATGCTACTAAGAATATGCTATGCTTTAACACTTACTGAGTTAAAGTTTCAACTTGGTGCAAAAATTCTAATGTGTCAATTCAAGTGTGGAGTACTTTTATAAAGCCTATGCTATAGAATCTATTTAAGTATCAAATGCAATTTGCAACATTTATCAGGTATATTCTTATTTTTTGTGGCTGTTTGCCATAATCTTGCATTTTCTCCCTATTCCTGTCAAATAGTCACCATCCCCCAAGAAAAGTTGTTTGTGAATGCCCTACCAGTTTAACTAACAGTTAAAATTATGACCTTGGAATTCCTGAAGAAACTAAATTGCAAGTAATTTTTATGCTTGCAAAGAAAATCCAGGCAGGCAATAAACAGAAACAACACACAGATTTTAAAAAATATTACAAGTATATTAAATTCAGAGAATGCATGATTACTACATTACAATATGTATATCTTGCTATGTATAAGCTAGGTATTCAACCATAAAGCAAGTTCTGAGAACTAAGCCAGCAATTTGATGCTGTGAATTTGGCTCTACTGACATTACAGAGAAGGATCAGTATTTAGCTCTACAATTTTTCCAAGTTAATGGATTGCCACATTATGGTATACACAACATGCTTTACCTGATATACATGCTTCTGATTAAAAGCAGATCTAAGTATTTGTTTGTCTCCATAATTGTGACACTAAATTTTATCTTTCAAGCTTTAAAACAAGGTAAAACCCAGAGGACTACAAATAAGGCATGGAAGTTTTCTGAGTTAAGATATTTCTTTTGTAAGTACAGTTTGAAAGTTACTTTAAGCTTGCCAGCTGGCTTAAGATACTCTGGAAAAAGGCATCTTAATTTCTCTTTCAGAAGCAGGACCTAGTCTCAAATTCCATCTGGTATCTGCTTAATATCTGGCAATCCTAGCTCTACTTTGATTGTGACACTGGCTGCTGAACTAGTAAAGCCTGGTATCGGGTTTCCTTCTATAGACGTAAGCCAATGCTGGGATAACTGCAATTCCAGGATCACCTTTTGTCTCTCCTCTTTATTTTTCTCCATAACATACACATCATATACACCCCTGGCAACGCCAGAGCTTGCATGCCAACATACCACTACTTGTAATGTCTTCACTGTGAGAAGTTTGGGTTGTATTCAGGTTTGTTTAGATTACTAACACATCATCAAGACACAAATATAAATATTTCTGTCATCACTATATGATGTTTTGGTACTGGCCATTTAAATCCAGCTAGTGTAGGCCCTTTATGTACAAAGTATCCTCCTGCAGTACAATTTACAGAAATTCTATTACCAATCAGGTTGGTAGCCAGAGAGAAGTCTTACAAATTCCCGTTTGTAATTTTAATTAAGATTAGAAGTTTTAGCTTTTGAAAAGACACTGATTCTATGCAAATTGAGACTACTCACTACTAGCATTCATTAACAGGAATAAAATTATCTCTTTCATGATAACTGAACCATACCAGCAAAGTCCCAAGTAATTGTAACTCATGTCTGTTTTGACTCTCAATCGATACTTCCCTAATAGAAACATAGTATTTGAACACGAGCAACAAACCTCACTGAAAGTCACCCAAATTACACTTCATTTCACCAACGGTTCTTTTGTTACAGCTTCAGACATCTTCCTGAGGGTAACCTGAAAAAGGCATGCACTGACACCCAGCAACAACCACTATTTTCTGCCACGTGGTTTTGCTACTTGTGCAATGATGGAGGTGCAACCTTGACTGCTTATTTTCACTGTTAACTTCATTAGCTGAATCCACTGATGAACGTGAGTTTCTAGAAGGTCTGACATGCTTAACTGAAGAGGGTGAAACTTGGGCAAAAAAACCATCCTGTTCTGTTTCTGGCAGCAAGGCAGTAGCACTTTGAACCTAGGGATGGCTGCTTTGCAGACAACATCCAACCTACAAGCAAACTTTAACTAGAAGATGACAACTGCAGACATTGACCTTCACACCTCTGCCCATACAGAGACGCACAGACAACTTGGCTGTTCCTTAGGCAACTGTTAAGTTGCTACAAGCTTCAGAAGAGGGTATTTAAGAAAAACCCCAAACGCAAAAAACACTCAACCAATTAAAACTAAACCCCACAGAAAAAATCCCACCCACTAAAACAATTCAACCAACGAAACAAACCCAACCCAGAAAACAAACCAACAGCCTGCATAAAAACAAGCTCTAGCTAGTATTTGCATGCAAAGCTGTGAACTGCCATAGCTCTACACCTGCTCTGTGAGTGGCTGATGCACCTTAGCCCCTCCCCAACTCTCATTTAACGGGATACAAATTTTCAAAAGGTGAAAGATCTGTGAGTTAGGAGCAGAACCCTAAAAGTAAGCAATTCACACTTGCAAGCCTGAGCTCATGTCCTCTCCCATGAAGACACCTACACAAGAAACTGAATAATTTTAACCAAATGAATTTGAATCACACTCATTCCCATACAACTTTCAATTACATGGACTAGATCCTTAGTACAGTTACCAAATTAATAAGCATTATGCTTGTTTAATCAAGTCTCCACAAGATTCTATTTGAATCTTAAGATCACTCTAGTTCATGTTTAGACTGTACTTCTTGGTTCCTCTGCATCTTCAAAGCTTGCCATTTTCTGGAGAAACCTGTCATACCTCAAGACTCACTTTGCTAGAAGTCAAATTTTATTTGGTTTGCATGGCAATGTTTTGTTAGCTGGGTGGCTTCAGTGAGAAGCTGCCAGAAGCTTCCCCCACGTCCAGTGCCAGATGGGCTCCAGGAAAGACCCACCACAGGCCAAAGCTGAGTTCATTAATAACAGTAGCACCTCTGGAATGACATATTTAAGAAGAGGCTTGGAGGGGTCAACTGCTGGGGGGATGACAGCAGCAGAGAAAGGAGTGAGAATATGCAAGAGCAACAGCTCTGCAGACACCACAGTGAAGTGGAGGGGGAGGAGGTACTGCAGGTGCCTGTGCAGATTCCCCCACAGCCCATGGTGAGACAGGCTGTCCCACTGCAGCTCATGACAGTGCACAGTGGAGCAGAGATCCATTGGCAGCCCAGGGAGGACCCCAGGCCAGACAGATAAATGCCTGAAGGAGGCTGTAACACTATGGGAATGACATGCTGGAGCAGTTTGTTCCTGAAGGACTGCACCCCCAGAAGGGACTGCCACTGGATAAGTTTGTGAAGGACTATCTCCCATGGGAGAGACTCCACACTGGAGCAGGGGAAGAGTGTGTGGAGTCCTACAGAGGAAGGAGCAGCAGAGACAACATGTACATGCTACTGACTGTAGCCCCCATTCCCTACTCCACTGTGCCTCTAAGGGAAAGGTGGTAGAAAATTTAGGAGCTAAGTTCAGCCTGGGAAGAAGGTGTTATTAAGATTTGGGTTTATTCCTCATTATCCTACTCTGATATGATTTGCAATAAATTAAACTGATTTCCCCAAGCTGAGTCTATTTCATCCCCATGACAACAACTGGCAAGAAGTCTTCCCTGTCCTTATCTTGACCCACGAGGCTTGTGCTGTATTTTTTCTATCTGCAGTGAGTTGATGCCAGGCACCCACCAAAGACTCTTTATCACTACCCTCAGCCCTGGACAAGGGAGAGAAAAGATTATGAAAGGTTCATGAGTTGAGATAAGGACCACAAGAGATCACTCACCAAATCCAATCAGAGGCAAAAAAGGCTGGAATTAGAGATATTAACTGAATTTATTACTAACAAAATCAGAGCAGGATAATGAGAAGTAAAGTAAGACCTTAAAACACCTTCCCCTCACCCCTCCCTCCTTCCTAAGCTCTACCTCCTTCCCCAGTGGCACAGGGAGAAGGGAATGGGGATTATGGTTAGTTCATCACAAGTTCTTTCTCCCATTGCTCAGGGAGAGAAGTCCTTCCCCACTCCAACATAGGGTCCCTCCCACAGGAGATATTTACCATGAATTTCTCCAATGTGAGTCCATCTCACAATTAGCAGTTCTCCACGAATGGCTGCAATATGAGTCCATTCTATGGGCAACTCAAACTGCTGCAGCATGGACACTCTTCCATGGGGTGCAGTCCTACAAGGACAGGCTGCTCCAGCATTGGTCTCCCACAGGATCACAAGTTCTACCAGGACACTTCTCCAGTGTGGGGCTCTTCTCTCCATCAGTCTGCAAGTCCCTGCCAGGAGCCTGCTCCAGTGCAGGCCCCCCACAGGTTCACAGTCTCCATTCAGGAATCCACCTGTTCTGGTGTGGGTGTCCTCCACAGGCTGCAGGTGGATCTCTGCATCCTCATGGTCCTCCACGGGCTGCAGGGGCACAGCTGCATCACCATGGGCTGCACCACAGGCTGCAGAGGAATCCCAGCTTTGGTGCCTGGAGCACCTCCTGCCCCTCCTTCTCTACTGACTTTGGTGTTTGCAGAGTTGCTCCTCTCACATGTTCTCACCCTACTCTTCTGTGCAGTAACTTCTTTTTTGTTTTTTCTTCCTAAATCTGTTATCACAGAGGCATTACCACCATTTCTAATTGGCCAAGCTTTGACTAGTGGCACGTTCATCTTTGGAGCTACCAGGGACTGGCTCTGCCAGACACAGAAGAAGCTTCTGGCAGCTTCTCACAGAAGATAAGGCCCTACAGCATACATGCTACCAAACTTCGGCCATGCAAACCCAATACATTACCCCCTATAGTTGAGGAGGGAGTGATAGACCAGGTTTGGTGGGCACCTGATGTCCACCCAGGGTCAGTCCACAACAAATCAAACACACTGATAAGGTAACAGAAGATATCCAAAGGTTACTGAAATGTGAAATTGACTCTAGGGTTTTAGATGGGCAGACCTTTCTAAACAAAATCTGCATGTCTGTCTTCTAAGAGTCATCTATTATTTAGGCTATGACAATCACAATCACCACAGCACTTGAATGAGCATCACCACTACATCCTTAATCTTTCATTGAGGAGTTTTACTCGCAGCAAATTAAATACAAGCATCTCAAAACAATCCGTGTTTTGAGCAAAGCCCAAGCAGAAGAAAGACTTTTCAGTCCGCCCGGACTGTCCCAGCAAGCAAGCTTATCCTTCAGGAAACCAGTCTTTCATTCCCACACTGTTTAAGGTGCCTGCAGTTTACCAAATGCTTACTCTGTTTAAGTTCTTGTGATCTATGACTTCAACCTTCTGTAGGCAAGCTTGTGAATGATTGCTTATTTTCACTTCCACCACAGCAGATTCAGCATTCAGCTCAAAAAAGAGGCTGTGAAGCTCACAGCTTATTTAAAAAGTAATCTCACAATAAGATTAAGTAACAAAAGAATTGCATTACCTCTAAATACAAATATTTTCAAATTGACATATTTGTCTTTGAAAAACATTTTTGCAAACTGGATCTTAAGATCTTGCCTCTGGCTAGAAGCAGAACTAGTTAGCAAGACTACACGTTGTTCAAAATATTGGTTACTGCAGTTTAATTATGTTCCAACTAACATGCACTTAATGGTGCTACTTAACCTGTTTCCTGGCCATCCAGGACCCAGATTTCTAGCAGAAAAGGAGGACTTCAGGACTTTTTTGTTCTTCAAGCATAAAACTGGAAAACCTACTAGATCTTTCTGTTCCAGGCTTCACATGAGATGTTCTTACTTTCTCACTCTAATTTGTACTAACATTGACATAGCACTCTTCTTCTGAGATTACTCTTAAGAGTTTGATGAAAAGCAACACAGATCAAAAAGATGCCAAACACAAGCATACACAGCGGCCTAAAGCACTTAATTGTAAAACCTCATTTTCAACTCCTCAGTCTTCGCAGAATTTCAGCTACCACACTTAAGTTTTCTATGCGAGATCTCTGACTGAACCTCACTTTAGCTTTGGGCAATTCCTGAAATAAAATGTTTAGGGAGATCAGGACAAAAACCAGAGGATCATTAAAAATATAAGCAAATATAAAAATTTAAGCTCAAATATAAAGAAAAGTGAAAAGGTAACAATAAAATAAGGACATACAAGTACATACCTGTACAGTAAGTACAGGTATACATAGCTATAATTCAGAAATGTTTGCTTCCCTCTCTAGTATTCAGATTTAAAAGCAAGTAGAAAATGGTACACCAAGAGTAAGAACATTTGAAGACCAAGCATCCAGATAAAAAACTATTTACAAGTGCTTGCTTATTCTAGTATTACAGCTTCTCTCTATTAGTCTCCAAACCTACTCAAGGCCCACAGAGATTAAGTGCCAGGGTGTCTCTTCTTTGATGAAATCCCATCTAATCTGCTACTAAATCAAAAAAAAGATGTATCAGAAAAATGGAAGAGTGATATTCCCCAGCATGACAGTCAGCTATTCTTGCCTCTTCTTCTTGCTCCTCGATGCCACAGGACTACTACAGTCGCTTTGATTCCACCAAGTGACAATTTGATGACAATTTGGCATCAGTTCCTAGAAGCATGGCACATTTTGAAATAACTTATCTTGGGTTAGATTTTTGAACATAACAGCTCACAAAAAACACAAGTCCAAGGCATCTCGAACTGTATACTTGTTGATATAAAACTACCTTGGAAATTCATCTATGGACTGGTATTATTTCTGTAAGAATTCTGAAGGAGAGTTCACGTCTGCCACAAACTCATTTTTGACGCTCCTCATCATAAAACCCATGAAAACAACATTGCATTTTCTGTATGCTTCTACCAATATAAACAGACAGTAAATAACAAAAGGACCATTCCCTGAATGGGAATAAAATCACCAGACTCACAGAATGTCTATTGCCCACCAAATCTCCATTTTAAATAAGTCAGAAGAGTCACAAAAAGACAGTATTATATATTCTTATTCATACTAACTATATAAATATAACTCCAGAAGTGCAAGAGTCAAGATTTTGCAAGCTGTATTAATTTATACACTCTCCCAACCAAAAGAAAATCCTTCAGCAATATTTTATGTACAACGCAATCATATGAAGCCAAGTAGGCTACATTTATGGGTCAGCTCGTGCATCAAGCTTTCAGAATGTTACCTTGTAGGTAGCTTCACAGTGAAAGATGACAGGAGGCTTACTGCCCTCATCTTACAAACTCTAACAATCCCCCATAACTGCTTCATGTGTACAAGATTAATAAAGGAGGTTCCTGTACGTTGTTGGGCTGTCCCCACACACACCTGGACACAGCCACGCACACAGAATGACTTGAGTAGAAAGGGACCTAAAAGATGTTGTAACTCTGCCAGCTACAGACAGGGATACCACCCCCTAGATAATGTAGCTCAGGGCCCCATCCAGCCTGGCTTTGAACATTTCCACAACTCACTATCAACAGTAAATGTCACCTGATAAATAAATCAATCTAAACACTGTATTGCAGAGAGTAAGATTTTTAGGTAACTTCCACTTCAGTGGAGATTACTTCCACTCCAAATTCCAGTTTACCCTTCTGAAACAGTTTGCAACTTTCCACTAGTCTTCTAACAAATCACTTCTAGGGGAGGTATTAGACCAAATGTTATAGAAATTTGATTAACTGCAAACAAGGATTGTACAGTTTCACAACTTAATTATCACTGTTATCTGGATTCTGATGCAGTCCAACTACTGTTCATGTCAAATAAAAAATACTGACCATACATGAAACCGCTAAAAAAAAAAAAAATCAAAGTAGCTGGTCTGACTCTGCAATCACCAAAACCACTTTCACTTCTGCAGTGCTGAAGTGCCACTCCTAGTAACAGGCTCTCCTATCTCCTGTACCTCCCCTCTGGAGCTCCACATAGATAACTCACAAGTGTCTGCAGCTCATCCTTGACAGAGATGTTCTGGTACTGGTTTTTTTGCTTCCTCCTGATATATGAAGCATGCTTTTAAGAAACTTTTCTTCACTGCAGACATAAAAAAAAGTGAAGGCACAACTGGTTAGCTTTCAGAAACAGAGACTGTGAGTGGGAAAAATAGGACAAGACTTCAAAAGCTAAGACAACTGATGCAGAAAAACAAAAAGAAAGTTGCAGGGACTATCTGTATTGACAAACTATTTCAGATTAACTGAAGACAATGTCACAAAAAGTTATAGAGTAAGCCCTACTAATAGAAATGCTAAAGTACGTATTTTCTTTCAATCCAGATTACCTACTGAAATTAGGTAATAATAACCACTATAATTAAAGCTACTAAGAGTCACTTCAATGTCAACAAATCTTGATGCAAAGAACACATTCTCCTGAGTTTCTCTAAAAAAAAATTTAACGACAGAGCTTTGCTTTGTCTTCCGTTATGAAAATAAACTGTTCTCCTGTTCCAGGTCTTCAATGCTGCCCAAAAATTTAACAATGTAAGGTTTCTCACAGCTCTACAATTAGGGATACATTGGAAATTATTTCATGAATGAGTAACAGTGGCACACAATATCCTTTTTGCAGAAGACCTGGTCAAGTCATTCAGACTTAGGCCAGCTTCCTGTGTTGCAACAGCTGCAGGAATGATACCAAGTGATCTAAGAAAGTACAGATTTCCTGAAGAGAATTTCAAGCTGGGGAGAAACATGAGATATTGCTTGTCTGCCACAGGATGCAAACACCAATCCATTAGAAGGGCTAGGCTGTCCTATCCCTGCACTATAGTCTAGCCTTCCTCCCTTGGTCAGGAATGAACTAACCATGTGGATTTTCTCGGCAGTCTCTTTTCATAGTTGCATAGCTGGGATTTACTTCAAATAACATCAAGTCCTTAGATTAATAACTACGGAGTGTTGACTGGGACAGTGTACAAGATATTGTCAAATGCCTCCTCTTCTTCCTGGTTCACCTCTGAAGTTTCTGTAATTCTATTACACACATTTCTCTAGGGTCTTATAGTGACTTTCACTCTACTGCTTAAGTAGTAAAAATCACTATTAAGACACTGTTCTTGAAAAAGAAGCATCCCAAATAGCTAGAGGGCCCCCAAATAAATAATTTTATGTTTCAAAAATTGCCTAATAGGCTGATTTCCAACCTGGTTTTCACAGTCTTCCTCCCTTCCCTTGCTGCTAGAAGAGAGAGGAACATGCAGTATGTCAGGAGCTCACAACAGCATGCATGAGCAGGAACACAAAAATAAAAAACTTTTTCACTTTTAGTTGTCCAGTGTTTCTTTACACATTCTAAAGCTTGAGAAATGAGAGTTTCCAGTAGCCATAACCTACTGCTGCTTTTGAAGGTAACCTCATTCAACTGCTTCATGAAGAAACAGTATGTACCAGCAGACAAGGTCTTTGACTTTCTCAAAATAGCATTTGCCTACTACAAGCAAACTGCCATAATTCCATTAAAATATTACTTCTACTATGCCTGTCTCACCCAGTTGCCTCATGGATGACAGGCCTCAAGGAAAAAGCCATACATTAGATGCTCTAAAGTACTAAAGATCTACTACACTCAACTGTTAAACAACTATGAAAACTCAGTCAGCTTGAGAACAGGTCTATTAATCGCATTCAAGTACAAAAGCACTTCTTTTTTTTCCCGTGCTTTATGCAAGAAAAATAGAAACAGACCATCTTAACCACATCTGAGCAGGAAAACAAAGTTTGCCTTGAAATATGAAGGTGTAGTTACTGTAGATACTCCTTTCATCTCTCTGAACAAGGAGGCTGTCTAAAATATCCCTCTACCTGACCTAGATGCAACAGAACACAGCAGAAGCCTGCCCCAACTCAGCAGGGATTCAGCACACCGACACCACACGGTGCACTTCGGGCTGCTTTTGGATTAGTTCTGAGGTAGAGCAGCAGCAGCAGTCACATCCACAAGCTAAACACGGACTCGTGTCGCCCAGCTCGTGCTGAGTGATCTGTTTCACTAAGGGAGCAATTTTGATTAAAGCTCCCAACTGGAACCTAACCTGACGAACACCCTCAGATGTCAGCTAGGTATCTGAAAGTCATCTAAGCATTATTTAGAAAGGCCACTTCATAAAGGACCCGCCTACCCTCTCAGCATCCATCCAAGGACAAGAGTGCCTGTTCTTATCCTTAAGAGCACCTCTCTGTACCTAGCCCTGAGCAGCCAGCAGAGCTCTGGGGATGACAGGATTGGCACGGTAGCAGTAAGCATCAAGTACTTCTGTGACTCTTGCACTTCCCACATCCCAGATGATAGGTGGACAACTGTTTATTTTAGTTCCCCGTCACATTTACTAACTGGGAGATCACAAGCTACAGTGTAGCCTTCAGCACACTTCCTTCCTCAGCCATAGAAGCAATTTCTTTCTCCTTTTGTAGGCCCTCACCTAGATTCCCATCTGGTTGCCTCTGCTCCAGAAAGGCTCTCAATTAAAAAGACAGTCAGTTTTACTCTGCAAAAACTGGCACAGCACAAAAAGAACTGTCATGGCTCACTTCAGATTTATTTTTGATGAACTGTCCTACAGGAGAGCTTTGGAACAAAATAGCACAATTTTAATTCCACTCAGAAAACTTATCTGGTGACATATATAGTAATAGAAGCTCAGGTACAGACAGTAAAATGTCTGTTGGGTTTTTCCCCCCCATAGAAAAGTTCTGGTTTTACTTTTTTTTTGTCTTTCAACTCTGTTTTGCAGATTATTTCACCCCTAGGCAGACAGGTGCTCCAAGTATGATCATCTTTGCTGCAAAAAAGACAAATGGCACTTATATTGCACAGTGTAATTCCAAACTCAGTTACTTGGGTACAGATAATAATACGGTTTTACAATACAGCTTTAAGTTAAACCTGAAGTAGCTCATAACATTACAAGAAGCATCCCTGAAACATGCAGATACCAAAGCAATAAAATGTCACATCTAATTAGTTTATTTTTGCAAAGCCTTTAAAGTGAATAGTACAAGTATCCCCCACTATTCACTCAGCTCGTTTTTGTCTAGAAACAAGTCTACAGGTAGATTTTGAGCAAGAGTAAAAAAAGATGCAATGAATAATAGAAATGAAAATACTCAACTCTACCAAGTTTGCTTGAGTTTTTCCCCCTCCCGAAAACTTTTGATTTTAATATAGAGGCAAGCCATCCAAAAGGTAATAACTTAAATAATGTTCCAAGTTTTTCACAGAGTTAAGAGACTCTTTCCAAAGGGAAATAACACTTGTTTTTGAATGGTTATTCTTAAAGGCAATGTGATTGCTTCACTGCCTTTTAATTATAATTCATGGAAAGGAAGAGTGTTTCTTGTCTCCCTTTCTTATAAGAGTAATTTCAACATATACTTCATTGTGAAAGAGTACTGAAAAGTCTTTGTTGAACACTGTCTACACATCTCATCCCAGGGTAAGGTGCAGCTGTTATACGCGGAAAATTACAATTACACTAATCAAAACATCTAAATGCAAGAACACATACACAACCTGTATGATTTTCAACCTGAGCAGCTCTGACATACCCTCTCTCTTTGAACTGTACTACCTTACTATCATATCCCAAAGCAGTACAGAGAAAGACCTTCCTTTTTTTGTTTCGTTCACCCTGAGCAGCACAATCCATGCCTTCAAGATGGAAACAGGAGTAAAAGCATGCTATTCTTTTTTGCAAAAACCCTGGTTTCTCATCCTCTTTTGTAATCTAGGGCCAGTGCGAGAACAGTCAGATTTGGTTTTATTCTCTCCTCTGCAAACTTTGTTTTCCTTCCACCACCTCTTCACCAACGCACGCAGAAGGGTACGAGGACCCCAGGCTCATTAGACGCGTTTGGCGCAGGAAGTGTCAGTCAAATTCTTCCATTTGCTTTGACGGGTGATGGGGTGTTTAGACGAGGCGAACATCCCTGTCATTTCCTTTTCATTCTGTGATAAGCAGGAAGGGAACTCGCAGGCCCCCGCGCTGTCTGCCCGTCCCACTCCGCGGCCACCCCAGCACAAGCTCCGGCGGGCTGCCCCGGCCGGCCGCGCCCGGCCTGACCCCCCCGCCTCGCCCCCACACACCGGCCGGAAAGAGCGAGCGGCTTCTCTCCCGCGGCCGGACTAGGTGGGGCTCGGCTCGGACTTCCCGCTGACAACGCCGGCGGCCGCCGGGCACCGTCCCCTTCCCCGCC
>VZRH01002394.1:60088-171731 GCA_013397555.1 Urocynchramus pylzowi
AATTAAGAACGTAAAGAGCTGGAAAAGTAAATGCCAGTGCAGTATTTCCTGCATTTCCATAAAGGTGTTGAGATCCACTGGTGAAGGGTGTTTCAGAGATGCCGCATACTGCTGGTTTTATGTGGATCGTTATGCCTCTGGATGTGAACACAGTTTATCGTTAGTCTTCCCGATACAAAGCAGGATTCCCAGTGCCTGCAAATAATTCCGGTATTAGCTTTTCTGTTACTTTAATCCTAAAATATGTAAATCACGTTNATAAAGGGTTTAGCTGATAAAGATTAAAAAATTAATGAGCATTTATGTTTCTAGGAAACATTAAGTAAGTAAAGAGTTAACGTGGTGCTTTCAGACAAAACTTGTGCTCTGAGGAAGTCCGCGGCACTTCCACATTTACACAAGAGTGTATGAAACTGACAGGAAGTTGCAGTGAGGCTTCTGGCAAGGAGAGTGGGTGTGGAGGAAGCAGTGGCTTTCTGTTTGTCGGACAGAGATAGAAAAGGGAGACCGTATGAGTTCGAGCGAGTCTGTGGGAGATGCTAAAGCTCAGAGCAGGGTCAAAGGATGACCAGGGAGATGAACTGCCCTTGGTAGAGAAGACTTCATCGAGATACAGGGCATCCAGAAAGCAACGCACTTTAAAAAATATTTTTCTTTTACAGTGTTGCTCCCAAATCCTGAATGTCATAAAATCTCTTCCAAAGTCCAGACAAATCTCTTGGTGTTTTACAGCTTAAACCCGTGTGCAGTTCTTTGATAATGAATCCCTGTAAATGATGGATAATGCAAGAGAGTTCTGGTTGTGAGAAATCAAGTCCATAGAAACCAGTACTTTCTTGGCAAGGCATCCTGTGCAGGACAAAAATCATTAATGAGATGAACGGGTGAAATACAGCCTTTCTAGTGAAAATCAGAAGAGCATTTCGTGCAATTATTAGCTGTGTAGCATATCAGCTCACCAGACAGAAAAATACTTGTGTTCTTACTTTTTTCTGCCACTTGATACTGTTACCAGCACACAGAAATATTCAGAGGGAAAGAACAAAGATAAATGTCCTCAGCCCTCACAACTTTCTTCAGTGAACTAGGTTAATCTCAAATAACTTGCAGTGTTCCAGGAACAGATACATGTCATTACTGTAATAATGTGTGCCTTTAATTGTTCTGTGTTTTATAGGCTCCGGGCAAATCCTCCTCTTTGCTATACAATAAGAAAAGAGGAAGGTGGCCTTTGGGAGCCTTGAGTAAATCTCTGTAAGCAGATCCTGGTGTTTCATACAGGGGTATCTGGAACTTAGTATTTTACAAGTAGTGTATATACACATATATAAACATATGGTTTGCTTAATATAGACATGTTTGGAGATTGATCACTGTAACCAGAAGAAAGAGGCAATTAGGATATATTCTAAGCAAGAGACCAAGTGTTCCCTCTCCCCAACTCTCTCAGCCACATAGTTTGAATGTAAATTGGGCCCTTAATTTTGGATTTTCCTGTGAATCATCTAGCTAATCCTCAGCTCAATTCTTAAACCAGCTTTACTCATATCAGTGTGACTGGCAAATAGCAATTGGTGTGCTAACAAGGCGTACTCACCCAGTACTTCACAGGGCTTGTTCTGCTCAGCTTGTTCAGTTTCCACCTGCCTAATCACCGACGGTCACTCAGGCAGCTGAGCAAGTGCTGAGGTTTCCCTGTGAAAGAGCAGCTCCCCAGAGAGGCAGGAGTAAGGGTGAAATGAGGCGGCGATGGCCGCAGCGCTGCTGTGTTGAACAGGAACGGCACAGACACATCAGCTTGCTTTAGTGGGCCTGCCCGTGCCCGGCATTGATCTGGAATTTTTAAAGGAAGAAGGTCAAATTCTCAGCCGCCTGTTTACTGAACAAAAAGCAGCAGAGACCTGCTTATGCACGTGAATCTTAACGTCAAATAGACCTTTCTAAAGCACTGAAACCCTTGTCCTTTGTGTTGTAACCTCTGTCTCCCAGTTTACCAGTTGCCTGCATGTACTTCAAAGCCCTTTTATTTCAATGACCAATGCTTAGCTGGAGGTAGATCAGTCTGCTCATCACTAACACAGTGACCCATTGGATAATGTCATGGCTCTTGTGAGGAACAAGAGAACATAGAAGATCCCTTCATGAGGAAGATCTTCCTCATGGAAGATGAGGAGGAAAATACTGACAAATCTTGTTTAAAAGTTCAGTGGAATTAGTGAGGGAGTAAGGGGTGGGTTGATAGATTATTTGGGGAAAACAAAGTAATATTTTTCAAATGATTCTTTAATAAAAGCTTGGCAGGGCAGCCTTTGGTCACCTCCATGTAATTTTCCTAACTTTGCCTGCATTGTTTTCACTGGGAATGCATGGGTGTTGGAGTGAAGAATGTGGCACAATGTGTATTGCAGTTTCATTACTGCTGAAACACAGCCATCTCTGGGACAGAATGCAGAGCTGGCTTGTGCCAGCAAACTCTAAAGTTAAAAGGGTATGTGGTGCCAGGGAATACAGCACTGGCTGCATGCCAGCTAGCTGTGAGCTTTTCTAGAAATTTGTCATGAAGGAAAAAGAAACGCCATTTGGTAAATCCTAATAGGATGCTTTGCTTTCAGAGGGGAAGCAAATTTCTCATCTTTTAAGGGGAATGGGCTGAAAGGGATCAATTCTTAGCTCTACGACTCGGCTGTTCCTGCAAAGAATGGTTACTAGATTAGAATGTGCTTTGGATCATGAGAGCAATACAGAGAAAACTTCTTCAATGCTAAAGAAAAATAACATATTCTTGTGACATAGATATGTGAGATTTTTTTTCATTCTGTATCCTTCAACATGATTTTCATTTGTTATTTCTCCATACTCAGAAGATTTAGTTACACAGGGTGGGAATACCTGTCTGTCTGGATAGAACCTTGAGATGTTTCAGGGATGTATCTTCCCCTCCAGACTCAATGCAATTTCTCTGTGTCTTCATATCTGTTGATACAGCTTCAGCCTGAGGTTTTTCACCTGATAATTATCAGTTCTGCTTGTTCATCATCTTCTCTTCAGACATAGCTTCCATTATGCAGTTCTGCTTCTTAATGTCTCTTCATCGCATCTTCTTGATGTATTGCTGTTTGCTAATCAAAGGTGTTTAAACATTGGTTTAATCACAAGCTTGACTGAAACTTAATATGAAGACTTTTTTCTCAACTTTTTTTTCACTTTCCATGCATTTACCTCATTGTTGAGGAAAATTCTGTTGCTCCTCTTTCTCCCCCAAACCATCTTGAGTTAATGCTTTTTCTTATCTCTAAGTGATGCTCCATGACTCTTCAATTTATCTGCCAAAATCTCTTACTGAACTAGCCCTTTTCCTTATCCTTGGCCAAAATCCTATTATTTGTTCATACAATATAGTCCTCCCTTTATCTTGTGATTTGTCTCCTTCCCTACCCTGTGATAACTGCTTTGAGGTGCAAAATTTGCCATTGTTTTTTTTAAGCTGGGGAAGAACAGGCAATGGACACTACTGCAATTTAAACTGTAAATGTCAGCATTTATTTACAGGGATCTAATTTTTTAATCTATTTTCTTCTGTTTTTGGGAGACTACTTTTATATCACTGCAGTTACTTCAGATAAAGCAAGGAATAGCTGTTTCACAACATAGCTGTTGTGAAAGCACAGTACTCTGAATTGTAGAGGAATTAAAAAAAATGGCCTGAGCTCTGGAATTTAAACTCTTAAAAATTAGGATTCATTTGGTCAAAGAAAAAGCCTACTTTACTTTATCCTCTGTGGAAAAGATCTATCAAATTGCTTTGGACAACCAGCTCATCAGATAAGGAACAAGATTGTCACAGCAACATAAGTGCTTTAAAAGTGTAAATTAAGAATAATGTATCCACTTGAAACTAGAGAATGAATGTAATTACCTGGAGGAAAATCTGTCCAGGATATGGGTGACTATTTCTCTGAAAAAAAGCCGAAAGTCACTCACACATTTTGACAGTTTCAAAGCTTCAGAAGTTTCACTTCCTTGCTTTTCCAGGAGAACACTTCTAGCAGTGCATGCTGCAGAAGGGAGGTTACTACTTTCTGAATCACCAGCTGCTGTGATACCTGGATAGTTCTTCAAAGTCATCCATAAAAGGGCTGGGTGCCATGGCATTGTGATGACTGATCACAATGTGTCAGTATAAAGCTGTAAACCAACAGTTTCCTCATTTATAATTCTGCACTATTCCCAGGAATGTCCTTCTCCACCCCATTACCAGATATTTTAGAATAATGCATTGAGCAAAACAGAACAGCCTGATCAAAGATAGCACTGGGTCCGTAGTGGCAGTGCTAGCAAGTACGGGGAAAGTGGGTACTTTTCATTCTTCATGAGAACATGAAAGTATGGAATTTTTACTTGGTAAAAATGTGTTTATAATTATAACTGAATGTTAGTAACAACATTTTAACTATTGTACCCTTCTTTTGTCCTTTGATTTTTTTTTTCCTTTTTCATTGCTACTTGTTCTTAGTATACTCATTTATATCCAGATTCTTAATGCTGGAGACAGAAGAAAGGTTCCTGTTGATTTTAATGAGCTTTATACCAGGACCTAAATTCAGCCCTTGTGGGATGTGCAACATTTAGTAATACTTGCATTTAAAATATATATTCACTTCTGGTTCATGTCAATATTAAGACGGGAACAAATACATTTAACAATGACAGGCCTAAAAATACTCAGTGTTTTTGTCCTGCTTTCCCTAGCAGCCAAATTATATCCCAATTCATACAGCAATTTACACTGACATAAATGTGGAAGTGACTTTTCATTGCTTCTTTTTTGTTTCTGTCCACTTCAGAATCAAGCCATAATTAATACAATGGGCCAAAAGCATTCACAGGAAAATAATTATTTACATTAGTAGTTCATTCGTTTTGGTGCTCACTTTGGTTAGAAAAACAAAATGTACAGCTCAGAAAGGAGAATTTATTTCATAACTTTCCTAGATAATTTTCTTCTTAGCTTTCTCTGTACGTGTGGCCTTGTTCTTCCATATCTTTCCTCTGGCCATGAAAACTGTTACTGAAACTACAATCATGAGAGAGTTCTTAATGAGTATAGTTAAAGTCTACACCAAGGAATAAATGTGAAACTTGCCTTTTAAAGCTAGCCAAAAAACAGGTTATTTTTTTCCTATTATTATTTTTTGGTTTTTTTCTAAAATTAATGCATTGCAGGTTTTTTAGCTGATAAAAAATTCTGGTTTACCTCTTTCTTAAAAAGTCCGTAAATTGCAAACTTCTAAAATACTCATTTCATTAAAGTGTTTACCACTATATAATATAGTTAGAAGAAAATATTTTTATAGTGAACGTATAAGGAGAATATATTTTTAGAGAAAATATATAGAGAATATATTTTTATATTTTAGAATAAAATATTTTTTTTAGTGAAATTTTGCATCCTCTAAATAACCAGTGTAAAACCAGGAAAATGTTGATTTTGAGTAAGTGCATATATTCAAACCATCTCCAGATAAGACGTTGCATCTGGCACAGGCTGTTATATCTGTTCACAGTGTGATCTGGAAAAGTTCAGGTGTGTTTTCGGGTATGAGTGCAGTGATAATCAATGGCATCAGACCCGTGCAGGGACGTGGTGGTGCCCCACTCTGCCTCCTCTCGCTCACTCCCTCTCATCACACTCTGCAGCTTCTTTGCTTCACCTTAGCCTGACTTTCAGGGTGGTTTATCAGCTAGTAGGCCTATAACCGATTTGCCCCTTTCTGCTGTCACCTTTAGAAGGACTCAGGGGTCAAATCCCTTCTTGTTCCTGAAAATCCCTAACTGTCCTGAAAGTCTGAGTAGGAGATCTGTGCAATAGATTTATTTTATGAATACTTTCATTTTACTTCTGCTGTACTATGCAGTTCTGTTGAATTTCAAATTGAAGATTTCATAATATCCTATTCACATGAGATATCTTTGTTGTTATGTTCACTTTTTATCAATAAAAACATGCATTTGAAATGAAAATGCTGTCCTCTCCCTTTCTTAGAAATTCAGTAGTCCCCAGACTTTTAATTGCCTCTGCACTACACAGAATCTTCTGTTTCAACCTCAAGCAGCATCAAATTTGAACTCCAAACAGGATTTTAACATTCAGAGAAGGTTGGTGAAGAAGAGGCCAGTGAATCACTACCAAAGATAGGGACAGAATGGAAGCTGTTGCCCTGGTGTTGCATTTCCTTCTGTGAAAATGATACTCCTGTTGCCCTGGTGCTGTGTTTCACATGCTAAGGTGATACTCCACGGGCTGTGCTAGTTGTGCAGCCCGTTTGTGTGCCCTGTGTGGCATTTCCAAATTCAATTCAAATTAAAGAAGACACAGGGCCATGATTTTAATGATGTGACATAAAATAAAAATTCTCATTTATTTTAATGGTGTTGCCACCTGAATTGTTAGTTTTCCTCCCTGCTTTTTCTAATCTTTATTGTTTTCTACATTTTTCTTTTTCCTTTCTTCCTTAAAAAAAATCATCAAATTATATGAGTTTCAGACCCCAGTGAAGCCACAATGAATTCAAGTAATGGGTTTCATGCTGTCTTTCTCTAATTCCTATAATTGTGTCTATCCTTTATTCTACATAATCCCATTATTTTATAAAATAGCAAGTTTCCTTTCCCCCTTCTTCTCTTTATCTTTTATCTTGACTCCCTTTTTGCTTTAAGATGGTATTTTAAAGACTTCAAGTTAGTTCTAGGGTGGAGTTGTGTGATATAATCAACTTCAAAATATTATTTAAATTTCCTTTCATCCACTACAATACTGAAATTTATTCTCAGAGATCAGCATTTACTCTTACTGTATTTTTAATGCTCTTTCAATAAAGAGCATTAAAATAATAATAAAGAGAGGACCTTAGCTTTTTTTGCCTGAAAACACTCTTAGATTAGTACCTTGTTATTTAACAATTCTGCTACATAACAGTAGATTCAGAGAAAGAACAGTGCCTTGTAGATAAACAGTTCTTGTGAATAGCTTTTTATCAATTAAGTGATTTTTTTTTTTTCTGTCTCTGTTCAGTAATGGAGGAAAAGTCCTCAGGGGGTAATCATTCCTTTTAAAGAAGAAATTCTGAGGTGCTTCAGGCTTTCCCAAGTTAGCCCATTTCCTACTCTCCCTGTATCTGCCCTGTTCTAGGCATAACATTGTATTTTAGTTCCCAGAAACATTCTGTGCATGGCTTAGGCTGTCCATGAAAGCACATGGACTCCAGAAAGTGAGCACAACTGCCCACAGTATTTAATGTACAGAGAACACTGAGTGTCAACAACTCACAGCAATTCTCAGAATTATGCATACACAGGATTTTTGCTCATCTAGCCCAAGTGTGATTAGATGGCTTTCTCAGATGGCAATGTAGGGAGGGCAGTCAGTGATGATTCCTTGCCACATACATGATACCCATGATGAAAAGCTGAGTGTGTCCAAGTTATGCTCTAGAGATATATTTTTTAATGCTTTTTAATAAGCTACCTGTGCACAACAGAGTCATGAACCATTCTGTCACATAGATGCCTGTCAGCTTGTTACAGCTTGTTCCAGGTTTGCTAGTATATGTCCAAGGCAGCTTAGTCCATAATTAGGAATCCTAAACACATCTAGGACACCTCAGCCCCATTTTCTTTCACAGTTTATCAGTGGTAAAAAGCTTGCCAGCTGAACCTATATAGAAACTACAATTTCCCTAAAAAACAATTAAAAACATATTACATACTCACTGTCCTGTGGTTTGGTACCAGTACCACATAAAACAGATTCCATGTAGTTACGTGGAATTTGGAAGATGGACAGATGAAGCTTAGTTCTGCCCTCCCATGTAAGCAATAGCGTAATATGTAAGCGAGTTACAAAATTAGTCAAAGAATATTTTTAAATAGATCTCCAAAGTGAAATTGATTTGTTTATTTGCTTACCCACACACTTTGTGAACATATACATGTAGGCAAAAAAACAAATGCACAGTTTTGATACATCAGTTTCCTAATGATTTGTCTGCAGTCTAATGGGTTTTCAGTGACAACATGATAATATTTGGGATAATGCACTGTACCTATATACATGTAAACATTTAGTTAGAATTGCTCTGGGAATCCTATTTTTGAATTTCCACCCTTCTTTGCAATGCAATGTTTGACCTTCATGATGTATTAACATAGAGGGGTTTTTTAAATTTAATATACCGATGAAATTGGGGCAGAGAACACAGATGACTGCCTCTGAGCCCTCAGGCTCCTGATTATCTCAGGATAACTGTGCCTTCCTGGAGTTGCTCAACTGCTGCATTAACAGTCTTTACTGTGAAGAAAGCAGTGTTAGATAAACATCATTCCGAAGGGTATCTCTAATTGTTTGAGCCTATGGAAATAATGTGCCCCAAGCATCAGCAGTTAGATAGGTGTGGTTTTCAGATCATCAAGAAATATCTTTGGCTAGTATCAGCTCAGTGCTGTGTCATCCTCTTGTTCTAATTGACACTGAGTGTATCACTTGCTCATTCTAATGTATTTACAAATCTTGATTAAGTCACAATAGTTAAATGTCAATATATTCACAGCAGCTTTATAGGCTAGGGAGTTACCTGCCCTTTTTTGTGTTTGAATATCTCATGCAGAGACAATAAAAGACATTTATTTATGCCCGAGTATTGGCTAGTGCCAGCAACAGCTGCCAGCAGCTAAGGGTGGCACTAGGAAGTTGCGACACTCAGCAGAGGCATCCCGGTAGGTATCAGCACTCCCCAGCTGAGCAGCTTTTCAAAGCCACCATCCTGTGCTTGCAGTCATTACAGAGAACAAATCCAGGGAGTGAGGAACTTGTAAGCCATTCAGAGCCACCACATGGATTCAAAACTGGTCGATAACTCCACTGGAGCTGTGGACCTTGTGGTTGCCCTCTCTGCGTGTTGTTGGCAAGGAGCGTTTTGAAGATGACCTTCTTTGCCTCTTGTATCTTCAGCGTGTTTGTTCCTTTTTACACATCCACCATCTTGTCCTCCTGCATATGTCACCCAGTCTTCTCATAAATGTCCTGATATTCTCCTTGCTCAGTGCAGAGGCTGTGCATGCTGTGTCACTACACCTGCAGTTCACAGCTCATGTGACTCCAGCACAGAAAATAGATATATATACCCTATAGGAAGCTTGGTGAAATTAAAGTGTTGGGGTGCTTGGAAGCTCCATTTGGAAGGTCTGGCCCACATAAATGAGACCACTATTCCAGTAAATTGCATCTATTTCTGCTGTGTAAAACTAGGGAAATTTGGTTTCTTGGGACCTTGCTGTCCTTCCAGATTAATTGCATCCAAATTAAATAGAAGGTGCTGATATTATACTAGCAATATCAGATAGTTCTGTTTTATTTGCTGATATACAAGTTCTGTTATATTCCCCCATGAATGACAAATGGTCTGGTGACAGTTCCTGAATATGTTGGAATCTATCTGAATACAGTAAAAAAATCAAAGTCATTCTAAAGGGGAAAGAAAAGAAAATATAACTTGATTGTTGATTACTGTTTTCTTTTTTTGGGTAGTTTTATCCTAACTTGTCATCAAAAATACTTTATCATTAACAATTTGGATATTGATAGAATATCTTTACCACAAGTCCTTTTTCTTATTCCTCACATTTTTATTCATATCTGCCTCAAAATGTGATATTCTTTGTCAAAGTACCCATCATTGCCTTGTGCATATATGTATCAAATAATATATATATCCACTAATATTTACTATTTATTTATACAACTCTTTATATACATTAATACATTGTTACACAATACATTGTTGTAATGACATCATACATGTACTAACACATATGCACATACCATATGCAATTATTACACAGGGCTATGTAATAATAATAATTACAATTATGTATAAATTGTATGTGATGAGAAAGATCATAAAAGGATCGTATCAACATCCTAGCTATTGCTAGTGGTACTTATTTGCAAGGAGAAAATTAACTAAAATAACTGAAGTGGATTATGTGTGCCTGAAAAAGTAATTGTCCTGGAATTGGCATACCTTACTTTAATCCAGAGAAATGTTATGAGAAACCTCCTTGTTATTGCTAATAGCTTTCCCACAAGCTGTGAGATGGATGTAGCGAACATTTATCTGCAGATAGAAGTTCCTGTACTTTTTACAAAGACAACACAGAACCACAGATAGGCGTTAACACTTCAGCTCTAACACTGTGGTTTGTGAACACTAATGGCTTCTGAAGCCTCTCCTCTTTCCAGGGCAAACACTCACAAATCTGCTGTAAGAAGAGATAAATACTAGACTTCAATCCTAGCCTGCTTCCACTCCTCGGAATGGCTCATTCTACTGAATGCACTCGGCTTTACAGACATTTTATCCTGAGGCTTTTATCGCTGAAAGGAAGTGGGGACTTGATTTCCCTGTTCCCACTGCCAGCTCCCCGGCTGCACACAGATCTGCTGCTGCAGTAGGCTGTAGTCATGTTTCAGCAGCAAACATGAAACAGGCCACAGCTACAACAAACAGAGAAAGAGGAATAGTAGTAATAACCTCATCTGTTCCCAAGCTGACATAGATCCATGAAGTGCCACTGGTATTTTGGTTGCAAGATGATGATACATTAAAATATTAAATTGATACAAAATAATCCCCTATAATTATACTGATTAAAATGCAAAGGATACAGACCACGCACTCTTGCATCATAAATACTGTCTGTGAAGTTTTAAGTTTTGAAAATAATCTGTTCTGTCTTAAAAAAAAAAGTTTCTATCATTGCAAAGTTTAGCAGTTTAATGATACCTTAATTCTATGCAACACATTGTCCTCTATTTAAATAAGTCAAGGGTCTGATCACATATTTACGACCAGGCTATAACTTTCAGAGATCAGAGTGCACAAGGAATGTATAATCACATTTTGGGAGACTCACTTCTACAGCTCACAGCTGCCTTGAGTATCCCTTAACAACATATATTCCTAAGGCTTCCTCCCAGCTCAGATGGAGAGGAAAAGATATTAATTAAGGGTGCTATGTCAGTTTATACCAGACTGAGATCCAACCTAATAGTTTTAGTCCACAATAGAAACAAGACTCTTGATGGAGAGCTCCAAGATACAGACGCTAATTATCCTGAACATAATTGCTGGGTGCACTGGTAGAAGATGATGAGTACTCTTTACTCACAGGAACGTGTGGGCCAAGTGTAAAATGGTGCTGGTTCCATCCTTCTGGCTGGTAAAGTATGAGAATCACAGATACTCAGCAATGCTAAGGAAAAAGCCCCATATGAAAACTGCATATACACTAATGAGCAACTCTTTGGAGCACAGCGGGGATGTTAATATTTATACTGATAGTCAAAATGGGTGCAAGAAACTGGCTGTTGGATTTTAAGTACTGAAAACTTTATCCCTTTCTCCTGCCGTTACAGTAATCGAATAGTTTTTCTGTGTTTCTTCAGTCCATGTGTACCATATTGTGCTCACAAGGTTTTCTCTTGCAATCAGAGATGTCGATCTGCTGAGAAGATTCCTCTGGACCAGAAGATAACTTGGCACTATGGCCCATTATGGTCATCTTGACAATCATTTGCCTAAGTGTGACAGAAGCTTTCCTGGATGCCCTCAGTACATTTATAGCATTAGTGCCATATGTTCATCCCTCACTTGTAGAAAAGTTATGCTCACTGTGAGATCAGGCTGTTGGGAGCCTTGCACCTGCTGTCCTGATAGAGATCAGACCAGGAGCTCTCCAGGGAGGGTCAGGGAAATGTGTGAGGTGTGTGTCCAGAGGCATTGCTGTGCAGTCCATCTGACTGCCTTCCTCTGTGCCATGGAAGTGAAAAGCACGGCAGAGTTTCCCAGGGTGGGACCCCAAAGGCAGGCACAAGGGTGTGAGCCAGCTCGGGCAGCTCAGCCAGATCAGATCTAACAGCTGCAGTGTCAGTCCCTTCTGCCTTGCCTTGTGGTTGTGCTGCTCTGCAACTGGGGTACAGTCAGTAGTTTTAAAACTGCTTTAAAGCTGGCTGTTAGTGATCAGGAGGAGGGAAGCCATAGAGCTGAGTTCAGTCTCTGTCAGGTTTGCCACTAAGTAGAGTTTGGCCATATCTACAGTTAACAATCCTTCATAATGAATGTTCATGTAAATTGGAACCTTAATTTATTAAATGAGCTGCTGAAAACTTATCTCCTTCTCTACTATGCACATTTAAAGGGTTCTGTCAACAAATAAAAAATCACATCCAAAATACTTTCCATTCCCCAGGGATCACGCAGCACCTCCAAAGTCTGTTTTACTGTCGTTCTCCCAATCTGTTTTGCACTTCTGTTGAACAGAACTGGTACCTAGAGCAGTTCTTCCAGAATGCTACATGACACCTATAGGTTCTCCTGTTGTTTTGTTTATCTTGAACTTAGTGCTCCAGGGACATAAAGAGATTTGGCATTAAGGCTAAATGCAGTAGAAGGTGATATCAGTACAACTGCAGGAAAAATTAAAAATAAATCTGCATTGTAAGAGAAATGAAGCTGTTAATTATTTCAAATTCATCACCTGCGTGGGACAGTAGAGCTTTGTGATTTATTAAAAGGTTATTTTTATTTTGAATTTTGTTTCCAACTTAATTATATCAACCACCCCTACAAGCCTTTCAGCTCCACACTCTGCATGCTGCTCTGCCCTGCAGGCACAGTTTCAGGGAAAGCCACAATCCTTTTATAAGCTATATATTATTGAAAGATAAGCCTATACCTTGAGCAGAGTTCTTCCTAGTTTTGTTGTGAGGGGGAAAATGTCAATGGTCTCAACTTTTCAGTATCTCCTCCATTGCAGAGGGAAGTTCGACCTGAGTCCTTGTTTCCTCCCCAGTGAGGGAGCATACCTGCTGCTTCATGCAGTAAAAAGAAACACTCCCTGTGCAAGACCTTCCTTTAATTTTTTACTAGGGTATCACGGGAAGGTCAGATGAAATCTGGCCCTACAGCATTTAATCTGACTCATTTTTTTGGTACAGCTTCTTTCATGTAAACAGAACAGTAAAACACTTTGCAGAACAAAGGAGTATTTGAGAGGCCTGCTAAAGATGTTGGGTTCATTAGATTCACATAAGGCCAAATTCTGTTCTTCAGGACACACCTTTCATTAGGAGTTAGATCATGCATCTGGGGAATGGAAATTATCTTTTAATGCAGTCGTATCAAAGAGATTCCATTTGACAGTTTTCTCATTTCTTTCCACAATTAGAAATGCTAGGAAAAGCCCTAGAACAACTTCATTTTTCCTTTGATTTATTCCATGTCTCAAGCTTGTTGCTTAATTTTTAAATAATTCTGTATGACCGTAGGAGAGCCCCGTTTCTGTTGGCAACTTGCAAATGGCTAATTTTCCTCTCCTGCCTTTACTCTTCCACAGAAACCAGTTCTTCAGTTTCAAACTATTTCTTAGAAGAAGAAATGTTGCAGAACAAGAAGGAAGACATTGTTCTGGGAAGGGACACACATGCTGTCATTCATGGCCTAAGGTCAGTCTCTGAGTCAGCTGAGCCTTCCTTGCAAAGATGATGGAGAGTGGGAAGGCTTTGTTGTGTTACACAAGGGATATGAGAGGTTGGGAAGGTGGAATATATCAGCAGGACAAAAGGAGATGAGGCAGATTTGCAGATAAAATGTCAGTAAACATGCTAACAGCACCAGGCAATGCACCATCAGACGTGCTACAACAGCAATTCTCTTGTTGGGAGATGTAAAAGAATGGAATGCAGAAAGTGTCTAGGCTCACATGCTCACCATGAGCAACATCTTCCACTGGAGACCAACTACTGAATAGGATGTATCATTAGTTTGACTTGGTGGGACATTTCTGGTGCTTTTAATGAGGACCAGATATTTGAAATAATTATTGTTTTTCAGTGAAATTTCATAGCACTTGGATTGTAATAACCAGGAATCAAATCAAATAACCAAAATCATGTTTGTCCTAGTTTTTATTGCCACAGGATGTGTTACTGTCTTGTAGGTGTTTTTTTACTCTTCATTTACAGCACGTCAGATAACAACTATAGAAGCCTCAGTCTGTATTTTGGGGGTGGGGAAGCAGTGCAATCTAAAAGCCACGGCTTGATGGAGAAGAAGGGAGAGTGAGAGAGCAGGAGGCAGATAATGTACCAGACGAGGGCTCTTTCTTGTAAAAATTTCTATTCCAATTAAAAAAAAAAAACTATATTTTATTCCAGGTAGAGGGTGATCTAGTCTGACACACTGAGTTTTTTCAAACTCATATTCTGTTATCAATTTGATTTACCTCACTTAATCCCTTTGGAAACTGTATCTGACCTAATTTTTTCTGCAGTGACTCTTACAGCAAGAACAAATAATAGGGGTGACCCTGTGCATTACTGCCATATCTCTTTCTCTGTAATGTGGATCACTCTAGTTTCAATTCACATTTGTCTATGAAGAGACAAAGTCAAAGATCAGTTCAAAGCAGCTGATACATTCTTGCAAATTCACATTTGGCAGCACTCTAAAGTGGGTAAATATTGCCAACATGTATTGATTGCTTTTCCTGCCTCAGCCAACAAACCCAAAGTTATCTGCCAAATATATATTTTTATTTTTTTTAAAGGACACCTCGTATTGCCTGATGTTGCATGAGCTGTATCAATTTACTGTGAACCTCACCTGCTCTGAGAGTGTTGGCTCTGTAGGGGATTCTTCTTCCTTGACAACAGATATTGTGATTTCCTCTTTAATACAAATTTAGCAGAGAAACAGTCTGCTAGTAGTGAGACTTTCAATTATGGCCATTTGCCACATTTTAGGAAGCTATCCTTGAATTTGCTGTGACACTGCAAGGTGGAAGCATTATAAATTACT
This sequence comes from Urocynchramus pylzowi, assembly GCA_013397555.1. Taxonomy (NCBI): domain Eukaryota; kingdom Metazoa; phylum Chordata; class Aves; order Passeriformes; family Fringillidae; genus Urocynchramus; species Urocynchramus pylzowi. The sequence continues at coordinate 75,004 of VZRH01002394.1, forward strand.
TTTATCTCTCTTGGGCCACTGTTACTTTTCCCGTGTGCGTGTGTGCACTTGTGTGTGGGTGTCTGTGTGAGTACTTGTGTGTGTGTGTAAGTGATAAGGTGCCTCAAAGTCTGTTCTGTTAATGGGCCTTCTGTGCTGCTCCTGCTGCAGCCAGCAGCCAAGCTGCCCTCACTGCTTGTGGTGGGTGATGGAGAATGCTCAGAATGCAACAAGTGTCTGCTGGCTCAGCTGCCTTTTATCCACAGCAAAAGCAGGCTGGCAGTGTGGAGGAAAGTGTGCTGTGCTCCAATAGTCTAGGCTGCTGGTGGTGTTGAGGGAGAGGTTCTCTTGGATTCAATGACAGATAAAAAAACCAAATGTTCTCCAAAGAAGTTCCTTCTCTTTGTCAGAAACAGATCTATTTAATGAAAGAACTGTGGAGCTGGATGCTGTTGCATCACCAGATATGGAAGCTGAGATAAGAAAATAATGTTTATACAGTTATATTGTACTTATAAGGATTATAAAATAATTATGCCTTCTACTATGATGAGGTCTAATAGGTCCAATATCAATGTCCTAGGCATTTCAGAAACATGGCAGAGACCTACCCTATTTTAAGAAAGATACAGGTGGTTTCTAGAAGATATGGAAATCCATTATTGCTGCTTTTGACATGACATTAGTGGTTATTGTGAAGACCTCCCTTATTATGAATGTCTCCCTTTAACAGCAACCACTGCAATGAAGTTTCTTTTAGAATCCATTGCTGGACTGGAAGGTATACAGTGGCTTATAAATGCTTTCACTACTGGTTCTTTTTCTGCCATGATCATTAATCAACTCAAAGTCTCATTTAGCTTACTGTTACAAGGAGAATTATGCCTCTTGTATTACAATAGCTGCAGCTTGATGGGGAACTTCAGACCCTTCCTCCTCTCAGCAAACTCTTCCTCAGTGCCCCTGTGCAGTGACTTAATAGCTCCTGGCCCAGAGAGTATTACCTCCATTAGTTGGTGGTGCTGAGAATTGCCCATCTGGGAGATCAACTGGAAAAGGCTCAAACAACACCCCTTCACCTCACCCCACACTTCTTCTGTTCCCCAGTCCCACAATATGGGTCTGAACTAGGAGCAGTTTAATTCTATAATGAGACTCCTATTGATTGGATCAGTCTTTCAAATAGAAGAAATATCATCTTCAAATTTAAAATATTTATGGTGCTAAATTCCTGGGTTTGATTTTAATTTTATTTCTAAATGAAGGGAAACTGAGGCAGAAAGGAACAGTAGCATGAGGGGCAGAAGTTCAAGGCTTCAGTAGAGTGGTCTTCCCTTCAGTTTTATGCAGTGGGATATGGAGGTCCTCATGAGAGGTTCTTGTCACAGGGTGGATAGTGCAAACTGCTGATTGACTGCTTGGAGCAGGCTTAGATGTCTGCAGTTGGAGGGCTAATGGTAAGGAATTATTACCTGCTCTTGGATCTCAATTATGCAATCTTTTTCTCTGGTCTTTTTCTCTGTGAAGCAAGAAAATTGAAACAGAAATGAAATATATTAGCTGCTTTGTGAATATGGTAAATGCTGATGTCTTGTTGCAAATGAGGCATTTGCTAAATAGAAATGCTTTTAAAAGAGCATAATCCTTCACTGTCCCTCCAGGACAAACAACTGGAGAGCAGTGATTGCAGAAATCATTTAGGTCATGCAAATCAAACTCCAGCAGCAGTATTTCATGCAGTGAGAAGGGAAAGCTAGACCATCTTATTAAGAATCCTTGTAATGATAAACATTATTAAACTAACTTGGGAGAAATTACCAAGTGAGGGTCGAGAAGGGCTAAAAAGGGCAAGCTGATGATGGCAATGTGTTTTTAAGCGGACTAATTCCGAAGAAGTGTGTTTATCATAGTCACACATAAATGGCTGAGCAATAATTACACCAAAAAGATGCGAAAATCATAGCCCTTACAAGGTCTGAGGGTAGTTTAGAAGCTTTTCTCAGACCGAGCTGATTTACATCAAGTCACATAGGGGCCTAAAATTCTCACGTAATGTTTTCACAAAAGATGACAATCAAAGCTTTCTTCTGGACTTAAATTTAAATGTCACTTGAAGGAATATCAAGTTACCCAATATTCTATGGTGTAAGCAGAATGTAATGAAAGGTACTGCAGATAATGCTGCTGTAGTAAGCTGTATTGTACAGGGTTCATCTCTTGTCATTTAGACACCCTGGAGATGAATTTCCTTTACAGTGGTTCTGGCCTAGACACTGCAGCTGAATGAAGACAGTAATTGCTTTCTTTAAGGGGGCTAAATAATCTGGGATATTTTTCATGTGTGGTAGTACCTGGAGGAAACATATCATCACCCAAACACACTGTTTGGTTGTAACAGGCTGTGCACAGACCCTTTGCAACTTGGAGAGCACTGAATCCTCAGCGCTACTGCGCAGCAGAGCTGGGAAGTACCTCTTTGTAGGCTAATGGTTACAAACCAGATTGAACAGCAAGCTGTCTCTTGGCAAACACTGAGAAGCATGTCTGTTTCTCCTCCTGCCTCCTCTCCAGCCACCCCTTATTTCACTTCTCAGAATTATTTCTATTTCCATCTTTCAGAGGTTTTGGTCCTGTGGGCCCAAGGCCGGTTCAGGTGTGTGCAGCTCACTGAAGTCGGCGGCACCAGCCTGAAATCACAGGCACACAACTGCTGAAGCTCGGCTTCAGACACGCCAGCTCCAAATTAGGTTTTAAGGAATGCAAATTTTTGACGAGTTACCAAAGCAGGAAGCTGGCTGGCTCTGAGGCTACATCAGCTGCTTTCCAGCTTTCCTCACTAAAGACATGTGGATGTAAGGGAGAAGAGAGGAGGACCGTGTTTAGGAGGACAAAGGTGACTGCTAGCACCAAGGGGGAGGGACAGCCAAGGTGTTCTCTTTGGTCTGGCCATGGAGCTGTAGCAGGGAAATTGAGAGGCCAATTAGATCTCTACCCCGCAGGACTATGAGGAGTACTCAGCTAATTACGAGGTGTTACTGTGACAACCCATGAGGCAGCAGCAGGCTGAAAACAAAGTACGGAAATGTAAAGCTGAAACCAGGGGAGGGAAAAAAGAGAAGACAAAAAATATGAAAGAAAGGAGAAAACAAGTACAATAGGAGCAAGAGCAAATTAAAAGGTCAAAATGCATTTTGAAAGGATAGGGGAAAAAAAAAAATCAGAAGTGAGGGGGCACCAAGAGAGATGCATGATCAGAAATGAAGTGTCTGATAACCTGGTTAGCAAACAAGATGCCAGGATGTGGTATCTTCACAGCAAAGTCTCAGATGTTTTGGATTGGGTTTTTTAATCTGACTTTAACCATCTCAAAAGTTAGATGTTCAGCCTGAGGAGGTTTCCTAGGCTCTGTCAAATTGCAGAGAGAAGCAAGTACCAGGGGAGGTTCAGTCATTCTGCAGTGAGGACGTGGTGGCTTCACAGATGTTTTCTTTGCTGTCAGCTATGGCTTTAATTAAATTGCAGCTCTTTTGTCTTCCTGCCTTCTCCCTCCTCTGCACTGCTGTATGACTGGTGCTGGTGAAGCTGTTGTTGAGGGATACAGTGAATTATGTTGGGAAATCAAGGAGAACTCCTATTGGTCCATGCTGGTTGTTCAATCTGGTGGTCACAGAGCAGCCACAGGGAGTGTCACTGAACTGCTGGGAGAGTCTTGTGGAGCCACAAATGAGTGCCTAAAAGAAATGGTGAGACCTGGTTAAGGTGTCACTGCCAGTGGAAAAGCTGGCCACTTGCTGACAGTGGTGACTTGTCCACTGGAGGTGTGTCAATAGGGAGAGCTCTAATGGCTAGTCTGGCCTGGCAGCCTCACTTCTCCATGGCCTTACTCTGCAACTGGTACTTTACTCATTGCAAAAATGGTGTATCTGGACTGCTATGTGTATGGCAGCAAAGTCAGCCTTGTGACAGAGGGGGCCAGGGGAGAGTGAGGGAGCTGGTCCCAAGGAGTGTTGGTTGGTTGTGGTGAACCACAGCATTACTCACCTGGGACGTGTTGCACAGCACGTGATTGCGGCGTGGCTCTGATCAAAATCATCAAATGGTGTTTCATATTGCAGGAGTTCACTTCTGGGAGTCTTCCATATTCCTCCCTGCTCATTTTCCTACTGAGCTAATCACTTTGGCAGCAGCAGTACAGAGACCACCAGTGTCAGCTACCTTTCATATTTAAACACTGCTCATATATACAAATTTGCAGTGACTAATTACAGAAAGGAAACTCTGATGCAGCAGCTGTCAGAGAGCAGTTGAAAATTAGTGAAAACTAGTTCAGTAAAACAGCCTTCATTTGAAACAGCTAAAATGCCTGGTTGATTTAAGTACCTGGCCATTCTGGAGTAAGTAATCTACACTAGGCACAGACCTTCAGAAGTCACTGGACCGCTAATGAGAAGCAATTCTCTTATTATAAAGTCATTATCAGTCAATAAAATGAGCTCAAACCACAAAATAGGAGCAAAGTTCAGGGATCTAAGAATTCATAGCTTAGCCCCATCAGTGAAAATGTCAGGAAATTAAAAGAAGCTCTATGTAAGTCGCCACACAGTGGAACCCCACACATAAAAACAATCCCTGAGTGCCATGGCAACTCCTATGGGCTTTTCTGAAACAAACTGCAGTTTCCCAGGTGAAAGAATGAGGCCTTAATCTTTGCTCCCAGTTCTCCATGTCCACCTTCATCCCATCAGTATGGTTCATGCAGCTGCTAGTTATCTAGCAAAATGCAGGCAGGGAAGACAGAGGTCAATGCTTGGCTTGAGGAAAAAACAGAAGAGCAATATGGTATCTAAATTATGGTTTAAAGACATACAATAAGAGAAAACTGAGCTAGCATTATGCCTACAGGTGGTCACAGTTCCCTCTGAAGGGAACCTCTGCCTCTAGACCTGACCTGGGCTTCTGCAGAGCTGTCTCAGGAATTGCCAAGAGCAGGATGAATAATGATAATTAGTGATGGCCAATTGACACCTGATTCTTGCTGAAGTTTACAGTGAAAGTAACTGGTGATTTTTCTCAACAAAGGTTATATTAGAGGAAGGGTTTGTTACATTACACCTCTCATTTGGTTAGGATCTGCTCCTCAGGACATGGCTTGATTTATTCAGCACCTTCTTTCCCTTCAGTTTTTTCAAAGGAAAGAGATCACGTTTAGGCAGCTTCAACAGCTGCATGCTGGGACTGGTCTGCTCCCAGCTTCCCAGATGGCCCCTGGTTCTGCCTCCTGCACACATGGCTTTCTGGTCACCTGGAGTGCAATCAGGCAGGCCATTGTGCTAAACACATTATTTGCAGCCACAGAAGGCATTACTGCACCTTGATGATGCCGTCAGCGTCAAGGTTACCTCTGTGACCTTCAGGAGAGGAGCAGTATCAGGGCAATTCAGGCTCTAAACCAGAGTCCTAGAAAGGGAATCCTTGCAAATTCAGGAGCATGTCAGCAGAAAATATTGAAAATGTTTTCAAAAAGTACAAACTCATTTAAAGTACCAGTAAAAAGAGGGGAAATCTATGAATCATAGAAGCTAGCTAGCCAGCTAGCTAGATAGATTTGAGATACAGCAATTGATTTACTTAGGATAATAGTACTTAACTCTGCTGTACAACTCTTTTATTTGTAGATTTTAAAATTCTTTATAGAAATGAGGGAAATGTACTTTTGTTTTGCATATTAAGGGGATTGAATCACAAAGAAGCTTAATGGCTAACTCATGGGGAAACACTGTGTCTTTGTCTGTCTGGGCCTAGACTGGACCTTTTTGTGTGCCAAAAATTATCTTAATCTGTAGGTTTTTTTGGAACCTGATGCATATCAGAGACTACTGTAAGAAACCTTTGGGTTTCTGGTACATTGCCACGGCTATAGTTTCAGATATAACATATTTAGGATGCCTCACAAATGGGCTAACCTTGTAATAGATACTTACAAACTCTGTAACTAGGCAACTAAAAAGAAAAAAAAACCTCTCAGGTGGTTATCAAATTTGTCTTAGGAAACCCTTGTCCTGCTGTGCAACTTAAACAAAGAGATGGTCTTGAAACATAATTACATTTTATTTTAAATTAAATTGTCTCATAATTCATGCAGCTGTATTATCCGAGTTTTATTCAGAACCATCAATCTGCCTCAGAGAGGTAATATGCTAATTTTTATAGGATTTTACCTCTTGTTATTAAATAATACCTCTGTTATCTAAATAGTAAAGAAATCTGGTCTAATTACACACATTTTATTTCATTGTGTCTGATTTCTCTATTGTTAAGGAATGAAAACTAAAGGAGGAAGCATAGCTCTGGGCTTTTTCTGTTCCTCTTTATGTATTCCAGTTTGTAGATCCCAAGAGTAATCTGGATTTACTGTTTTGAATATCCATGGTAATACAGAGATCCCTTGTAGTGACTGCAGTCCTTGTCAGAAAGGTTCTGCAGAGGAACCTTCACTTGCTTCCACCAGCCAAGCTAACCCCTAGTTACTACTTGTTGTTCTGAGTCCTGGTGACCTTCAAGAAGTTTACATGAAGCAGATGTTGTGATGCAAAGCAGTGGATAAGCTCTCACAGAAAACTCAAGAAATCCAAAGCCAGATTTCTTACAGATCTTTATAAACAAGCCACAGCAAGACACATAAAGTTGGAAGGTATCCTAATTAAACCTACGTATCCCAATATTAAGAAATAAAAACTATTTGGCTGTTGGAATGATGACTTTGAAGAATGTACAGAAAAGTCATATTCAAAATAAAATTAAATGCTCTGAACTGAGCTGAAGGTGATAAAAGCCATAAATAATATAATTATCTGATGTAGTAGATTATAAATTTTGATGATACCTTTATAGCTTTAAAAAAGAAAAAAGATCAAAATATTGTATAAGAAACCCCTTCAAGAATATTGTAAAGAAATGCAGCAGAGTTTAGGTAGACTCATCTGTTTCTGCAGAGGGTTGAAATACCTCCTCAGGGAACAGCAGTTCCTAGGCAGAAGTGCCAGTGTGAAATGCTCAGAGCGACTGAAGCCAGGATGAAAAATCAGGCCTTTCTTTCTGGATATATCTGAAGTAATCTGTGAACAGTTCAGGAAACTGTATCTTTCCAGAAAGAGACTAATGATTGCCTGTTTTCCAATAATTTGTTTGGAACAGCCAGGCTGTGTGGAACAACTCTTATGTGTTACATCCTGAAAAGTTTGCTATTTGCAAAACATTTTACCATTTTCCACTTCAGAAGAGTCTAAATTTAGTAATGGTGCATAGCTCTGTGTCCCCAGGGGCCTGCAGTTCAAAAGTCCATCTCTGTTTTGAATGTAAGTTTAGAGCAAACAGCACAGCATGATGTAGTGGCTGAAGAACAGCCTGTGTCTGTTCCTCAGTGCAAAATCTTTAACCACTCAACCCGAGGGTGCAGGAACCCATGTGGGGTACTTGGGGGTGTGACAACTGAAGGCATTTTCCCTCCTTCACAGACACATGGGATGTTCTGGTTCTCTCTTTGGACAGCTGTGGCCCTGTGCCTGCTTGCAGCTCCCACCTCTCGTTGTCTTGCCGAGAAGCAGTCAGCCATCGGAACAACAGCTCTATGGTCTCGTCGCCCACTCTTGCCCTGCAAAATCCTCCTTGCTGGGCTGGTAATGTATGGAGCCATTCTGGCCCCTCTCCTGCTCATACCCGTGCTGTTCACTGTCCTACTGCCTCTGAAGCCACCGTGTCCTTGGAAGGAAACAGAAAGCAGATCTCGTCCTCCTTGAACTGCAAAAGCACAATCTATTAACCACTGCAGCAAACAGCAATACACTGGAGAGATGGACTTCTGTAAAGGGGAAGATACTTGTACTTATTAGTGCAAAGTCAAAAGTGTGAGTTTGGGTCACATAAAATGACCCTTTCATTTATTATTATATTTCTTGACCCAGATCGTCAGAGAAACCATTTTGGAATTTATAAAGGATTTTGGATTGCTTCCAGCCACTTTCTGTTCCTTGTTAGTCCCATGCTGGGTCATATCATATTAAATGTCTGCCATCTTAACTAGTTTATCTTTCTGCTCCTTCCAGCTCCTTTTCCTCTTCCAGGTTACTGTACAGATTCCATGGTAAAATTCTCCCTGGTCTTCCCTTCTTCCTGTCTACCTTTGACTCACCATAATCCCATCTACCTACACAAAATCAGGTGACATCCCTGTGGGTATCTTGGACTCCCATCTCTTTGCCAGAGCTTTCTGTCCAAATCTCAGCACCTCATTCTGTAGCAATTCCTGGACGAGGTCAGGTAAAAGTGGCATTGCCAGCAGAGTGCAGTGGCTATTGCCAGCTAGGCTGTACAAAGCCAGCTCAGTGCTTTAGTGTTTCCCCTTGTTCAGTCTGTAATAATATGGTACAGAATCCTCAATGATTTAGAAAACTTTTTTTTCCCTTTTGGTCTTCTCAGCAGCATTAGCAAAATCAATAGAACAATTTCCCTAGGAAAAATTTTAAAGTTATGAACTCTGGATTTAAACAAGGAGCATTTATATTAAGTAGGAAAGAGAAGGCCTTTGTTTGAACACAACAATCAGGCCTAAAGAAAATACAGAAGTATGCTTGGCCAAAATTTTCAGCTTCATTTTCTGTCAGTAAGCTAGTGGTAAAAGATTTTTTCTTGCTGAGCTTAAAGCTTGTGCTGTATTATTTAAGATATGCTCCATTACCTAATAGCACAAAAGATTTGTTTTTCTCAGTAGACAATAGAATTCACAATTCTGTTGTGAATTCCTTTGAACATTATGAGGAATGGCACAGGGAACTGTGTCCTTTGGAAAGAAGGAATGGTGGAAACCAGGAAATGCTGATTATGAAAATCCATGGGAGTCTGTCTAGCAATACTGCAGCATAAATTCAGGTCAATACTTATCAAAAAGCAATATATCTGCACAGTCCCACTATGCAGCCAAGTTTAGATTACTTCTTGATAACTTTTCTAATGGATTCAGCTATGCATGATGAAAAGCTTGCACCTGAAACCAGATTCAAGTACTTTCACTGTTAAAAGCCATGCTACTGTTTGGTTTAGTTATGGTGGTGTTATTTTGTTTCTCTAAAGGCAGAGGAACATTTGTCTGATCTTCTGAAGGGGAATCATATCTGTCTCCACTTCAAAGTGAAAGATCAACCTTCATGTGTCAATTCCTGAAATATTGCCTGAAATATCTTCATATATGAAAGCCAAGAACCTTAAGTAAAAACATGGAGGAGAGAATGTTGATGTGACCCCCCCTCACCACAAAATGCTAGATGAGTAAAATTAGTGTGGGTTCCAGAGTGACTAGACAACTTAATGAAAGATCAATCCATTGGGGGCTATTAAATGCAAAATCACCATATCTGGTTCAGGAGTCCTCTGAACCACAAATTGCTGTGTGCTTGGTAGATATTCTGGGAACAACATGATGCACTTGCTCTGTTCCTCATTCTTTTCTAGGCATTTACTGCTGCCCACTGCTAGAGCCTGGGCTGCACTGATGTTGCTTGAATTGCTGACCCTGTTTCTATGTTTTGAAATATTTCTGTAGATTAATTCACATTTCTTCACAGGAAAGGTGGGAAGAAGAGAGAAATCAAATGATAACTCAGAAAGGAAGGTGAATAGAGGTCACAAAATTGTAAGAGAAGAAAGTTGTAAATATTGTTATACTTTCCCACTCTCCTTCTATAACATAGTTATGATGTGGTGAGAGGCTATAAGCCACTTTTGGATATATTGTGTGTAACCTGATGAGTCTTAAAAAAGTGAAGAGCCTGTTGCAAGTTCTGATCCTCTTCCAGTGCAAACAGTCTGCCTTAGAGTCAAAAGAAAACAATGTGGTCAATCTTTCTTGCTCTCTTCACATTCCCTAATGCTGCTAAATAGGTAATTTAAAAAGGCACACATTATTCTAGACAGTCATGCTTTACTGAATCCATTTAGGAATAGAGTACCTGTCCCCTGCCTTCCACCTTTCAAATAACTCTCTTTTCTCGATCATTTTTGTGGTATCCCTGTGTGGTCATGAAAGCTGAATATTTTGGTCCCTGTTAACTCAGACCTGTTGTTTCCACCCTTTGTCTGCTAACCCATCATTTTTTTCAGTTCTCTTTCATGAGTTACAAGTTCCTCACCCTGTTGTTCCCTCAACTGGTGAAAGCAAGGACAGAAACTCTAGCCTTGTTTTCACAGAGTAGCATGGACAGACCTAAAGTTTGGGAAACAGTTGAGTGAGCTGGCAGCTCTCGACTGCTTACTGACATGCAGGATAAATCATATTATGATTACAGAGGCAGTTTGGATCTGACCAGGCTCAGTAGTTTGGTTAGTGTCAGTTGTAGTTTGGTCAGTTAGAAAGCTATACTATATCTAAAGGAAGTTTGCCACTGAAGAAGCTCAGCCAATTTTGTACATTCTGTACACTGAACTACTTAATCCCACCAGAATGAAGCTTGCTCTGAACAGAGGCAACTTGGGTGTCCAAGCACCCCACGGCCCAGTGTGGCTTTGCACAAAGCCAGCTTCAGTTTAGCAAGTCTGGCACTAAGTTTGAGGTACTAAGTCCAGCTGGAGCTGAGCTAACTCCTGCAGAGCCCTGACTACAACTGCACTGTGCTTCTCAGTCAGCTCTGAGCATCCCTGCAATGTGGAACATGGACAAAAGGCCCCAACTGTGTGGTCCTGAAGGAATCAACACGCTCCAGAAGGGTATATTAGCATTAATGTGGCACCAGCCATCCTGGCTGATTTCACAGCAAACCATTCAAATGCCTTGGCACCAAGTTGCTCTGTACCATATTGCCTGCAATTTTCATTAGCTAGGTTATTTCAGGCCTTTATTCCTGTTCTTCTCTCCCGCAGCTCTGGATACTGGCAAGTTGGCCACAGCATGAAAGCAATGATTTTGCCATAACTGTATGTATATCAGACCCTGTAACTTTTATGGCTATTTAATGCAGTCTTTCAATTTTTTGTCCACCCTTTTTGGCTAGGCAGATTGCACTTTGGGATCCTAGCCACGGAGCACAATGAAATTACTGGTTAACTCGTCCCTGTAATAAGCTGTACTTGCAAGTCCTGTCTGTGGAATATGTGGAAGGGATGGGCTAGAGAGCTGGAAATAGGACTTCACTGCAAACAGAGAACCACAACAACGAGCACAATGTTGCTGCTTACATAGTTAAAGTCTGTAGCATGCACACAAAATTAAAAACAGAAGTCACCATTTTTGATAAAGTTGGTTCCCACCAAAACATGCAGTGAATTATCTGTGGGGATTTTTTCCAAAAAGGAATATCGAGGCTAAACATCTGTTTTCAGATGAAAGATGTAATTGTAAAGCATTGCATTAATAATAAGATCAGTGAAATGAGTAAAGAGGACTTTAAAAATTTGTCTTCCTTTATCTACCCCCAATCAGATTTGAAAAGTTTCCAGCACTGTGTTCTTCCTTTTAGATGGTACAGTACCTTGGCAGCATTTCCTGAAGGCTTTTCATGACCTCCTACCATAATTGCTTTGAAACCTACAGCAATCTCTGTAGAGTCTTCTTAAAAGAATATTACAAAAGTTAGTAATGCAACTATTTTTTTTATAGATTTAAAGATGGAAGAATCACATTTTCTGATGTTTATGAGAGTCAGGTATCTGCTTTTTAGATCTACCATAATTTTCCTCTTTTGTCTTTTTTTTTTTTTTAATTCTTTCTTAAAAACATTATAGGTACACCAAATTGCACAACTATATCAATATTTCAAAAGCTACCAAATCTTGCACATGCAAAAAAGGAAGCTTAACAATCTTTGCTAATCTCTAATGCAAGATGCATCCATTATTTATGAAGGCAGCAGACAAAGGGGAACTGCTCTTGAATGGAATCCTAAATGCTACACAAGAGAAGCCCACAGCACAAGATTCCCTGTTATAAAGCTACTGATCAGTCTCTCTGGAGATTAACTCTGAAAGTTAGTCTCCAGAAAATTTTATACTAATTGTGTGTGAACTGGATTGATATTTGTGAAGGATGGAAAGAATGAAGATAGAATCCTGCTATCCAAGCATCATTTTGTACCAACACCAACTGAGCCAGCACTTTCTCCCTCTCATCTCAGATTTTCTGCAGTGCAAACAACCCTTAGTGGTGGGACACTACTGTGGAGGCTCTTACATGACAGTTAGGGGAACATGTCTGGATCCAACAGCATCTATGACTTTTCTTCCCTCTGGTGGGTATTCACTTATACTAGTGTATCTGGTACTAGCCTTAATGCCTATTAATGCTTGCAAATGGCACAATGAGGCCAAATTGCAATTTCCTGAAAGCTGAGCTTAATAGATCTTTAAATACTATTTGTTTCTGCCATGGCTGATGAAGATTTTCCATATTGATATTCCATACTGAGTTGGAGAGGAACTGTTGGACAAGGGTGGGATCTTTTTCTCATCCATACAGAATCCATTTTGAGGTATCCCACTTCAGAAAAGGTGGAATTAATGACAGATTTTCATGAGATGAGCAACAAGAATGATCAATGCTCAAGAAATAATGAAGGCACAGACTCTGAGCAAAGGCAGGTTATTTTCTGTGGAGAAATGAAGAGGGAGGAGTGACAAGATGTCAGCCTTTAAATGTGGTTTTTTGAGACACATTGAGGCCTGCCAGGGAGAGGACAGGAAATTGTCTGACCTCTGTGTACATGTTGGATAAGACCAGAAAAAATGTGCTAAGGGGGATAATGCACATGCATTGCACAGTTTGGACATTAGTGAAGGTTTTTATTGGTAAGGATAGTGAAGTAATGGAGTATATGTCCTAGGAAGCAGATCTCTAAGAGGAAGCTGGAGAAGCATCTGTGGGAAGTGGCAAAGGTATGGTCTATCCTGCTGTAGCTAACAGGATGGATTAGAGGACCTCCCAAGCTCCCTTCCTGCCTGCTATTTGTGAGTCTATTGCTATATATAAACATTTCCAGGCTATTTCAGATGGAAATATATTAAAAAAAATTCTGGGACGTAACTCAGCTCTTTTTTTGAGCTGAATTTTCTTCCATAATCCACACAACAGGTTCAAAACCCCTACAAAGCCCTGAAACACCTGAATGGGGGCCCAGTGTGAGGACAGCAAGAAGTATGATGCCACATCACTGAAAATGGTGGGAAACATTTCAAAACATTTTGAGAGGAGACTGGTGTCAGCCAACTCAAGAGCTCTGTTATGGATCTGAATTAGCTCTTTGTTTCCTTCTTGCTGTATTACGTTCAGTAAAAAATAATAAAAAATAAAAAATACCAGGAAGAAAAGCACAAATGTAATAGAAAATGCTTTCATCTCCCTAAGGTTTTGAAATGTTCCAACTTTTTAAGAACTGGGGAATAGTTCTCCTGAGGGATACTGTTTTCACCATTTCCCCCTTGTCTCATTTACTAAAAAAACTCAGTGCTTTGAACTTAAAAGGAATCACATAGAAATGATGGGTTTATGAACATGACAAGGAGAACGGTGTCCGACATGTTTTTTCCCTTAGAAGTATGTTCCGGTTTTCTCTTTGTGAATTTAGACATGCTAAAGTCTCCATTCTTTGTTTTAACCACATACTAAAAACACTGCCTTTATAGTTTACATCAACATTAAGTATAAGCCTGATCCTTGTGCTGTGAGCAGAACAATTCTGTATGTCAGAATTGCCTTACAAGGAGTTTAACTTCAGGAGAACAAGTTCTTAAAGGAAAACTACAAAGCACAGAGTGCTTTTGTGCCATGTAGCGAGCTAAAGGGGAAAGGTGGGAGGTACACTGTATTCTGGGGGCACTTAAGAAGCCATGGGATAATTCTATAAGTCATTTTTCCTCCCCTCCTCACCTTCTACTCTTTTCTCCTCCTTCCCCGCTATGCTTTCTCCCCATTTTGTGATCTCCCACAGTTGCCCTGTGCAAGTGCTGTACTGTTGGACTGGGGTTCACCTTCAAACAATTCTTAAAAGTGAGTTTCAAATGGCCTTGAGCATTTTGGCATGAAATTTAAAATCTATTTTGAAAAACATGAGTATATTAGCTTTACTGCTAAACCAACTAATGTTTTCAAATACACTGGACTTCCTTCAGTGTTATTGTTGTTGTTTCTAATTTGCATATCTTTGTCCTTACCTTTAGATTAGAAGACCAAAAATGGCACAAAGACTTAGAATCATAAAACAACTGCAGATGTTGGTTTGTATCCTCCCTGTTTCCCCCGCCTTTTTTTTTTCACCTTAGGTTGATAGCGCTACATTGACTTAGTGTCTTACTTATTATTGTGTGAAAAATTCAAATTAAGGAAATCAGACAGTTGTAAATTGCTGGCATATGTAGTAGTAAATTAAAGAGCAGTCATCAACAGAAATAAAAGCCTGAAATGAATTGGAGTTCTGAGGATGCACTGAGAAACTGAAGAAAGACATCAAAGCCAGCAGGAAAAAAAATTAACAACTTAGCAAGGAAAACTGGCTTTTAAGAAAAGTCATTGGATTCAGCAAAGTGGTGTACGGCCCAGAGAGGATAAAAATAATGAAGAAGAACAGCAGGGACTGCAATAAAAATGGTTGGAAATGAATACACCCTGGAAAGTAGTTTGTACAGTCTTCGCCAACAAAACTCATAGCAATGAAGCAATTATAAATGCTCAGGAATTGTCTGAAAATGAGATGATTTGCTATTCAATACTGTTATAATATTGCTTACATGTCAGGGAACAACTGGCCTTTTAAGCCATTCAGATCATGAGATTCATGAACCAGCTTCAGAGAGAAATCACAAGGAATCTCCCAGTAGTTTTTAATAGTTGTATGACAGCCTAGAGGGTCAGAATAAAAAGAATGTAAGGCATTAGTAAAATTATTTCAGGGATTATCTTGTAACCCTTTCTTGAGCTTTTAGTCCCATTGTCATTATGGGTCGCACCTATCAATTGTGTGTTTGAGAGATTCTAATGCATCCTATATTAAAGCAAAACCTGTTTCCCAGGCCATAGATCATTTTGTTGTATACTCTTCCACGTGTATTTGGGCTTCTCTTCAATTCTGAGAACTGTTATTGTCACCCTGATGGTGAAGAATTAGATGGGGATTAACTCCAAAATACATGGATCACCAGCAGCACCTATAACACCCTTGCACAAGTTTGTGAGCCTAATTCTGATCCTACTTAGCCTAGTTTTATGCCAGGGAACTTCAACAGAGTGACTCCTATTTTGCTGCCATATAAGGGAGATCAGACCCAATATGACTCAGCCCATCACTTGCCAGTCTATTCTAAGCAAGACTATAATAAGAATTTCCACAAAGGAAGTTTAGTTTGCTAATATGCAAAAGAGAAAAAAGAGTAGCAAAAGAGTGCCTTTACAGACATTTGTTCCACATTTTTTTTTGGCTTTTGAACTGGATATGTCTATGCAGGCTATAAATATTTGCTCAAGGCAGATATGGCATACTTATGAGCTACCTGTGTTGATTTTAATATACTTCATGCAGTGGTAAAGATATGACAGCACAGGCTGGCAACTGGAGTACAAGTATCCTGGGCACACATAGTAGTCTCTTGTCCATGCCACCACTTTTTGCTTCACATGCTAACTGTGTTAACACTAGTCTGGAAGTTGTAAAATCACTTTGCCTGAAGAGGAATGGGGCACATAGAAACCCTCCTGAAGATAATGTTTTGGTAGGAGGGGTGCAATTGTCTCGTCCTCGGAGTCACTGAAATCCAGTTGTTTCCGAATGGACTCCTAATCAGGACAAAGAATGAGTTTGTGCTTGAGGAAAGCACTCCCAGAGCATGGCTAACCTCACATTATGCCTCTGAGAAACATTTTCTTACCTCTGATTTTATAGCAAAGGCAAAAGTGTTTGTAATATCTTATTAATGGAAAAGCTTATTAACTCTGTTGGAAAGACAGGTTATAAACTAACTTCTGTGCTGGCTGCAGCTGTGGGGCTATGCCCAGCACATGCCTTAGGCATGCAGCCTTACCCACACGGGGCTGGTTTGCTCAGGTGGCTGTTGATACTGCACGTGTTCCACAGCAGTAGCCCTGTCACCTCTACAAGGTCATGCTATTTGCCTTGAATGCTGCTTTTAACACAAAACCACTTCGAATGTTAGAGGATGCTCAGCTACTCACCTAAGAGGCCATTCTGAAAGCAGTACATTATCCTGTAGAATATAAATCAAGTTATATGCAGGTATATTTTGCTCATCTGAGAAGATTATTGCAGCTATTGCCTTAAGGTGTCACTAAGGTCACTGTTCCCTTTGCTCAAATTCCTTGTTGAAATGTACATCTTTTGGAAGGCCAGTAAGAAGCCAGACTATGCATAATAGGCAAGTAAAAGAGATTTGGAGAATGCGGAGAAGACCAGCAATCTACATAAATCATAAGTTTATACTTCTCTTCCTCTACTGCTTCCCTTTTTTAAGCTGCTGGACCATGAGTAAAACACTGGCTTTAAAAAATTAAAATATATGGGCAGTTTTTACTGGATCTTTTTGATCAGCCATAGGAGAAATAGCAAATGCACCATAATGATTCGTTAAAACTTAGAGAAGAACAGAATGCACTTCTAGCCTCAGGCTTTCTATCTGAGCCATGGGTCAGAAACAGGGTAGTTTCATAGTGTTGCCTTTAGAGGCCTTATTTTGTCTGTGCTTCTGTGGCTTTTTAATATAATTTGTGGACAAGTAAAAAATTTCAGAATTATTTCCATCTCATTCAGCATTTGCAGTCTCTGCTCTGTTTTTTGGTTAAGTTCTTCTTTTGGGCCTCTTACCATAGCATCCCTGAGTCAGATTCCTGGCATGAAGGTGTAAAAGTTTACTCCATTTGTAATTTCTCCCCCAGGACTTCAAGGTTTGCTCCTAGAAAAAAAAATGTAGGAGTGAGAGTTTTCCCCATCTCCCTGTACTCAGTGCTGTAGGATCTTCTGTGTGTGCTTGTAGAGTGGCAATAACTATGCTCCTGTTGTTATGATGCCTCCTCCAAGGGATGTGATGGATGGGAGGATGTGTAGAAAGCTACTAAGGTGTGAGGCATTTGTGAAGAAGCAGTAACTCTGGACCCTGGCAGTGAGACTTTACTTGAAGTCACCTCCCCAGGCTGATGGTGAAGCTCTTGGTGACCTTGAATGTGATATATGGCATGATTAGCCAAGTTCATTGTTTACCATGTGCAGAAAGGGGTAATTGATAGGTCACCAACAGACTGCCCTGGCTCCTGGCAGACCATAGGGGGAAAGGCATTGCATTTATCTCTGGCTATTTCTGAGCAAAATAAAAATAGATTTGTGTCATATAACATCCTGGTATTTATATTTCAGGAAGCAGAACTTAATTTCTTAATTAACCTGAGTAAATAATTAAAATTGTCCCAAACACTTAGAGAGAAAAAGCATTTAAAAAAAAATCTTAGTGTATGGGAATAAACCTACATTAAAAAAAAAGGCAGTTACTTGTGCATTGCCATTTGTTGCTGTTGCTGCCTTGTCTCACTTGTTAAGTGAAAGGAAAATTTTCCCTTCTTCTAAGTCTATCTTGTTTTATGTTTATTACATCTTGTCACCTTGTGGCACATCCAGCTAGACTTGCTAGAATTGGATGTTGGTATTAATAATTACTTGTCTGAACTAAATGAAAGTGCTAATGAAGTCAAGGCCCCTCAGGGGGTAAGGTCTGGGCTTCCATTGCTATTAAGGTGTAGCTGGATTTTTATGAAGAAAGCTTACATTATCCCCCCAAAAACACTCCTCTCAAGTGATAATACACCCTATAATCTTCCTTAGCAAATAGTAACAAGTGCTACAGAGCAGCAAGAGATTTGTGAGCGTTGAGGAGGAAAAATAAAATTGCCGCAAACTACCCAAAGGCTATGGAGCTTAACTCAGCATGTGGCTGAACTGAAGGCAGCGCTATTTTAAATAATTGATAGTGTTGTAAATGTACATGATGTGGTACAGGGAGAGGTCAGTGCCTAGCACGTAGTAAGCCCTTGCCCTGAAGGGTTTGTAGCCTGATAGTGCAAGTGCAGGGGAGCCCTGGTACTTCATCAGAGGCAGGGGCACGGCCTCTGGAGCACAGATGTCTGAAGGAGCATGGGGGTGCCAATTCACAGATGTGGCCAGTAGCTAGAAACGAGCAAGGAGGTCCAGCCAGGAGCTAGAAACGAGTGAGGGGTGCCAGCACAAAGTCAGATGCAGCTTGGAGGAGGCAGTCAGACAATTCAGAGCTGTGCCATTTTAAGCAGGCTGACTAAGACACATGGGTGATTCAGCAGCAATGCTGGCATGCCAGCAGAGCTTCAGGAGCTTGTGTGGAACGAGATCAGATACTCTGAACCCAAGGTCTGGTGTGATCGGTGCAGATGGAGAATCCTGCAGCTGAGACCTCCTCAGCTCAGATATAGGGTGGCTAAGGCAGTGGGTGGAGGGCTCTGAAGATGACACTAGTTATCTGAAGTATTAGGATTTAGGGAGTATTATGCCAGAGGAGCAAGAAAATTTGTTGATATTTTTTACCACATGCCCCTGGATGTGGTACGGTTTGACCTGTGTTACTTAGTCCAGAGGGAAACGGTGACACCCAGAAAGCTTTTATAAGATAATCTCAACCTTTTGGAGCTGTGCAAATGTGCCCTCCCCAGATCTCTCTTCTGCTGACTCTCACAGTGTGGGACACCTACTGACTGTATCAAAGCCTCAGGGGGCAGGGAGAGTGCTGCCAGTGAGACAGCTGGTTGCCATTACATTATTTACTCCTTACCCTGGAACATAAAAATAATAATGAAATGAATGTTACTTGAAAGAGGGGGAAAACAGCAAGCAAACAAGATTTTTTTTAGATCTGACAGGTTCAGCTCTAACACATTTGCATCTTAAACATCTGTCTATGTGTAAAGAATTTTCAAGCATTTGGATGCCCAGAATCAAATCCACTTCAGTGCCATATCAACAGCTGCTATAAGCATTTTCTGATACAAATAACTCATAGTAGTTAAGTAATTTGCCAATATTTTAAGAAGAGTTGCTTTTGATAAAAAACCCTTCTTCTTTTCCCCATTTAGCAGAGATTTTTGGACAGCTTTTTTTTTGATTTTTTGAGACAGCTTTTAACATCAGTTTTTAAACAGAATTCCCCATTGCTCTCCATAGAATGCCCGTTCTGAAGAGTGGCATGGTACCACCATATGTCAGTTTCTCAAAAATGTTGTATTTAACCAAGCAACAAGAAGTCAATTTTGTGATACAGAACAAATGTAAAGACATATGGTGAGTAGACCTGCTGGGGGAATACCAAACTTTCTGGTATATGGAACAAAAATGTCTCAGTATTTTTACTGTCTACTGCCTTGTCTGTTTCCAAGAGAGCCTGTAGAGTCAAAAACACTTATGGGGCAGAATACATCTCACCCAGCTTGAGTCATCTGCAATACAAAGATCTATGTCTGAACTAGGCACCTTGGGCTATCTGTCATATCAACAGATAGGCACTTTAAAAAGGCTTGATGTATCTCTGTTTTAGATGTCTAGGTTGGGATAAAATTACAATTATTTTTTTAGAATTTTTTTTCTTCTCCCATTGGGATTGTCTATGCAGAAACCTTAGGTCACTAATTCAGATGAAAACATCCCCAATGTAGACATGAATGTTCAGAAGAATTTCACTTATACATGAAATTTTTGGACGAGAGGATACTGAAAATGTCCAGAAGTCCAGATGCATGGTATGATTTCCACAGGATTTGGAAGATTCATTCTTGTGGGGAAAAACATGCCCTGATCACTGAAAATATTTTCTGAAATTTTTGATTGAAATATTTTATTGTTTTTGGTTTATCATAATTCTTTCTCTTTAAAAAAAAAAAAAAAAAAAAACAAACAAGAAATAGGTGAAGTCGATGCAGCTTTAGTGTTTGGTAGAATTTGGTGCTCTGATGGAATACAGGCCCCTGTGTGTTTCTCTAACACTGTACTTTTCACTGTTTCAGAAACATTCATATTACTTCTTGAACTTTGCAAGATATCCTGAAGACAAGATGAAATATATGTAGCATGAGCTGACTTTGGGAAAGCTTGGAAAATGTATTTGCAAAGAATATCTTTGCCAGTGTAACATTTTATGACATAAACTCAGTTGCTAAATTGGAAACCCTCTTTATTCTGGTAAAATAGTGTAACAATTTCTATCTTTGAGCTGCATTCTTCGGAGCACTCCCAGACGTGCACATTGTTTTGCTGTCGTTGTTCTTCCTGTGATGGTGATGGAAATCTAGCATTCTTGGTAAAGAGGAATGAAGGACTCGTCTGGAGCCAAAAATAACTAATGAGGAAGCAAGGAGGAGGTTGATAATACCTTCCCCCTGCAAGGACCTAGTACAGGCACTACTGTGGCTTAAGCTGATATCCTTTGCTTTATAAAACTGCTTAACTCTACCAGCTCCCCTCAGCCTCTCTTCTTTAAGGCCCACCAACTTAGCTGTTACTTTTTCCAAACAGTGAGGGAACATTAGGAACTCTGTGCCTCCCTCCCCACAAACAGCCATGTGTTCTGCATTTCTGAAATTGTATTTCAGCAGATCAGGGAGGAAGAGGCCACAATATTGATTTGGAAAACTGCATTACATTAATGGCAGCTATTCTCGTTTTGGTTTAATTATCAAAAGCAGTCATGAATACAGATCTGTTCTTGTATCTGTGGAAAACTGAAACTTCACTGAAAGCAAAATTAAAGCTCTGACTGCTTAGGCAGTCAATGGAATATCCATTTACAAATACATTTCTTGTAGCAAGAGTAAGGAATTCTATAAATAAATGAAACTACAAAATGTTACACTTTCAAATGGAGAATGTATCAACAAACATTAATAGCTCAGTACAAAAGCGTCAGGGAGTCAAAAGCATCTGCAGCTGGGAAAACAGAGGTGATGTGGGGAAGGCACAAAGCTAAGGCCCACACCTGCTGGACTTCTTTGCACAGGGGTTTCCTGCTGCCCCAGCAGGATTTTGTCATGAGTCCCATGGTTGAGGAGCCTAGACTGTGTGTGTGTTCCCTGAACTGCACTTTCTTGTTGGTAACTTTATATAAATGGATTGTGCTCTTTGGTTTTCTGCCTTCATGGGATCCCTGTGAGCATCGATAAACCCACAACATCAAGAGTGTCTGGTCTAATCATCTCACTTGGAATCAGAAGTGTGAAAGACTCTACTGTTCAAAATCAGTAGAATAGCCCATTTACAGTAACTTTAATATTCCCTTTTTAAATTCTAGATGAAACTTCAGAGTTTTGAAGTCATAAAAACAACCCACAGTCTATCTACCCATTGCATATACTACCATATAAACTAAACAAACATAAGGAAATGACAAAGCAGCAGCTCTTCAACATATGGGTAGAATGATTAGCTAGGAGGTTATTTTTAAATATCAACCCCTTTTATCTATCCCTAAAGTTCCCAGTTGTTTAGAGGGACATTTTCTGATGCTGCTGACTTTCTTCTGAAGCTGTCTGTGCACGCTTCTGGACCATCCATGCGACATTCAGAAATGTATATCCTGCCTAATTAAGTTGTCTGCTGACTATTTCTGACACACATGGTTCTTCAACATAGCGAATTCAGCAATAAAAATATAGCAAAGCAAGTAAAAATCACAGAATGAACTCTTAACCTCAAATATGAATCATTCAGGTTTAATTGGGAAAAGAACACATTTAATTTTTTCCCATAGGATCAACCACAAATAAAGCACAAATGTAAATATTTGTTTGAAAAATGATGCCTCTACTAGCAGCTAAGTCAAGGCCCTGCTAAATGCAGGGCAAAATTTGATTTTAGTTTGCAGCAAAATTACTGCTGAAGTCAGAAAGAATACTGCAGGTGGTAAAAATGGCCTTTCACTCTATTAAACAAATATTGTGTGTAAGGCTGCGCCCCACTGGAGGGTATGAAAGAGAACTTTAAAAATAAGAGCTTCTATAAAGAATTCAGGAGATCATCATCTGTAAGAAAGGCCCAGATAAAGTCTCTGGCAGCCTACTGGATAACACTTCTGGAAGTGAAAGATGTTTTAGAGGTGGAAGTAACGATGACTCTCTCCCGGCCTGCCAACAGAGGGACAGAGATGGTGAGAACACAACTGAAAGGACAGTGCTTGAACAAGCTCCGAGAGGAGCCTAGCAAAAGATCTGTTCTTTGACTCACAGGCAGCAGAATGGTGACTTGTTTTGTAAATCCCTAAGTCTTTTAAAGATGTTTGGAAGTAAAGAAAGATCTAGGACCTTTTCCAAGGCTTCTTATCAAATCAGCAAAGACTTCTTACTTTGGGTAATGGCTCAGTTCAAGAAGTCATAAGCAGAATCAATCAGATTATTGCTTAATATTTCAGTGAAGATCTCCTCAGATCAGAAATAATGCAATGCATGCTCAGAGCTCCTGTCATCCAGGTATCAAAATTACATTCTTAGAAATTATATAAGCTTCGTCAGCAGAGCACTATAATTTAAAAGATGGACACGGCAATGTGCATGTATGCTAAGAGAATTATACAATTAAACAGCCATTTAAAGACAGAACCAGGACATTGCCCAGTCTTCCTGACACTCAGTCTCCTTTCAATACCATCTGGATAATTTTCTTCTTTATTCTTTGAAATACATAATTAATCTGTTTGTCAATATTGTATGGCAGTTGTTTCCAAAATTTGGGATAAAATACTGTGCTGGATCTCCAGGAAAAATGATATAAATGCCATAAGCCTGGGGGCACTCACCTCTTTGTAAACCTTCAGTGGCATGTACTGGATTTTCAAAGGTACTGCAGCTTAAACACAACTGAGAGCCACGCTTTCTTTTCATCTCCCCACCAGTTCCTTCCTAGCATTCTTCTAGGACAGTACTGGCACAAGTGCCCAGGTTTTACTACTGCCTTCAGTACCAAAGGAGTATTTGCTGCTGCCAGCTCTGTGGATTTTTTTTTTTTTTGCTGTGTTGTCAACACTTCATGAAGGGACTGAAACATGGTGAAGGATCTTGCCACCACCTACTTTTGACTCATATGTTTTCTCCTCTTGCATATTTGTAGGTTATACATTGAAGTGTAGTCAATAGGTCAAAAAACCATGAAGTGACTAAGCCATTTTTAAATACTACCCTTTGGAATGTCTCCTGCAGTTGAAGCAATGTTAGTAAAATATAAATACTGAGACACAGAATGATGAGAGTGGGCTTCCTCTTTGAGCCTTTGTATGTACACTTGCCAGAGAGTTCATACAACCCACTAATGGTGAACCAATGGGACTGAACCTGTGGCAGCCAGCCTCCTGACCTGACACACTGCCCTTGCCTCCTGATGGCCATGTCACCACAATTATGGGACAGGACATTTTTTTTAAAAGGAGCTGTGGTACTTTAGTCCACATAATATGATTTTTAGCAGAGGACAAACAAGCTGTTATAGGTGACATTACAAAATCTCACATTGCATGTGGTTGACCCAAATAGCACAAATTCAGATCTGACTGAAATGTACTACACTGCATGTTTCTGGCCCATCACTGCAGTTTACAATTGCTAAAAATAACCCTGCACTGAGCAGATGGTAGAGATCATTTAGTCCAAAAGAGTCATGAAGAAACAAGTTTTAACGATAATATGGGATTTTTTTTTGCTTGTACATTCCAATAATCTCGTAAGGTGACTATAACAAAGAGAATTAAGAGAAAAAAGTACTGACTATCTGTGTGCAGCTGGTAATGGTGTAGTCAGGACAGCTGTCAATTTTTTTTTTGATCCATCTGTGCCTGAACTTTAGGAGAACATTTTCAGGACAGAATCCTGCCAACACATCAGCCCTGCACAGCAGCTCCTCAGAGCAAACACAGACCTTTTTGGTGTCAGGGAGAAGATTACCTCTGTTTCTGCAAGAGGGTTGAAAACACGTGCTGAATGTGGTGTCCCTAGTGTGACACAGTAAGGTTGCCTCTTCCTTGTGACTCTAGTTCCCTCCTCCTTGCACTTTCAATGATCTGGACTATGCTTTAACCTGGACATCTGGCAAACACATGGATAATCAGACTAACAGGGTCAAATCCAGGCATCTATCTGGCCTGACTTCAGGGTTGTTTCTGGAGCTGGAAGAATGTGGAATAGTGATGACTCTGACACAAGTTTTCCCTTATAAAGGACAATAGAGATAATAATCAGAACAATTATGCAAAACTCACTAAAACTTTCAGGAATTTACAAGTAGGTACTGGTAAATATTCAAGTGGCAATTGGTAGGATTGCAAGAGCAAGTCCTTCTTTTTTAATCCAAACAAAGCAGAGAGCAAACACCAAGGGACCATGCAAAAAGTGGTTACACTGATATAAAAGAAGTGCAGCTGAAGCAAGAAGTGGCTGTTGAATGTTAGAAAATCCAGTGTGGTAAGGAAGATCCATGAAAATAAGTACCAACAAACAACAAAAAGATAAATGGGGGAACAAAATTCTCAAGTTGTAGTTAAATCTTTACAAATATCAGAAGGTACATCCAGTACCTTCTTACTGAATTGTAGGCAGAGAAAAAGCTGATTTAGAAACATTGGAAGACACTGTGTTTATGCTGCTTTTATGGAGTCCTCTTCCTCAGCAGTTATTTGTCCATCTGTTTCCATTTCAGTTTTATAGCTATTTTTGAACTCACAGCAGGTCAAAACTAAGGAGGGCTTTTTCGTTGCTAACAGACAGAGTTTGTAATGCTCTGAGGGAGTGTCCCTGTTGGCACCTTCCCTCTGTGCCTGGCTGGGGGTCAGGGAGAAGCATGGCTTATCCTCACCCTACCACCTCCTTCAGGACTGAGGAGCCCACTTGTGTCTTTGGCTGTACCAGTACCCATGGCCTCCTGCTGGCTCTTCTGACACTTGCCTGCATGCTCTGTCTAGTGCTGTCCCAAACACTTAAGAGAAGCTCTCCCTGAAACATCTGCATAGCTGCCTCATAATGTCTCTTCAGTTCTCCTTTAAAACTCTACCTTTTCCATATTATCTCCCTCAGTTTGCATGAGACCTGCTAGACTGACAAATATTTGGTTTTTCACTTCCTTAAACTTGTTGATTTGTCTTATCTTCTGCCTATCTGCTGCATCTTTTCCTACCTTTAAACTGGAGGATTTTGAGAGACAGAGCTGCTTTCTCATGTGCTACTTAAAGAAATATATTAAAATATTTTTTTTTATTTAAATCTCTCCATAGAAACATCCTTATGATCAGTACCAGAATTTTAATAAGGCTACTGAGGTCCTGAGAGATGAACCATGATTTGATGTAACACCTGGACGATGCAGGAGGCTTTTCTGTCCTGCACAGAAGTCTCCCCATCACTTTCATACCTAATTTCAGGATTAATGAATTTAGTGTCAAACCCATGTCATTCATCCTTGTGTGCAGGCCATTATCTGACAAAGAGCATCTAAGGACTAAACCCTAAAGGGCATTTAGGTTCCTAAAGCCCCTTTAAGTGACCAATATACTCCAATTCCAACAGAAAGGGAGGTTTCCAAATATGAGTTGTTTTTTAAAAACTGGCACTCTCTTGTCACTCAGACATTGTACAATCAGACAGTAAATTGACGACTTGTAAAACTTTCATTTTCCTAGAAGATCACAAAATTTTTTAGGTATATTACAGCCCTTGTGCTAAAAGGGCACACTTCCCCTTCTTCTCAGGGGTGCATTAGAAGATATCTGTGCAGGAATCCAAAACAGTGACTGCTATTCCCTCAGCAGCTCTTTTGCAATCCGGTTTTGCATTCAGAAATGCATTTCAGTCACAAAAATCAATTGTTACAGAAACTGTGGTGCCTTGTGGGAAGGACATAACAGTGAAGCAGTATTGTGGGTGAGGGTGGGTGAGAGATTAGAAGCAGAATACGATCAGTGGGGCATGGCCTCTGGGTCCTGTGCAGGTTTTTGTGGATGGGCCATGTTACTGTCAACACCACAGGCTCTAATCTTATTGTGCACCCTTGTTTATCAGATCCTGTGTGCTAATGCAAGATAATTGTCCTTAGATCAAACAGACACAGATGAGCAGCTTTGCTAAAAAGAGAAAGGTCCAGCTGGAGCAGTTTTCTTCTGAATTATGGCAAAGTGGTGGCAAACAGCTTCAAACATTTTTAATAAGAAAAGTTGTGAATCTCTTCCCTAGCGATCCATCTATGAACAGAGACATAATGGGTCTGTGAAATGAGTCAATTAAAATCTATCTGCCATATTTATTGACCTGCCTGATCAGAACTCAGATTTGCTGGAGAGGCGCAGCACACACTGCTACAACTGTCAGCAGCAACTGTAGCCCAGCCCTGCTGAGGACAAACCTGGGGGTCAGATTTCCTGGGTAAAAACAAAGGTTCTGGATTACCAGACTGCTTGCAGAGCTGATACACTTCCTTTTCATGTGCACAAATTCACTATTGAAACCTGACTCTTGAAATGTTACTGTTAATTAGAACCTGAAGGGCTTGCTGTTAGGTAAATACAACTAAGACATATGTACCTGAGACTGTTTGACCCCTGCTAATATTTTTCTGGATTTGGTTAAACTTTGTGAGTGTAATCAGCTGCTTTTCCTCCAAGATAAACCTAAAAAAAGCCACCAGCTTGCCTGGAAAGGAAGGGACTTCCACCCCTACTGAAGTCACAGTGGAGCTGGAGTGGGAATGCCCAAGGATGTGCTGATGCAAGAGGACAGTGCAGGAGATAACCTCTGTTGTGCATCTGTGTGCCTACAAGGACTTCAGCAAGAAAGATTACAGAAATCCTGGAAAGACAGGAAAGGCATGAAGACCACAGGAAAAGCCTTAGATCCTTAAGGAGAGCAGAGTAAGCAAGGTTTCCTGACTGATAAGCACTGTGGGTGCACTAACAGCCTTACTGTCCCTGCCCTGCCTCTCCAGGGACCAGACTCTGCCCATGGGCCCCATTTTAGCCTGTGCTTTTACACTTCCATCTGAGCTGTGATGCTGGCCTACAGCTAAGCCCAGTCATGGTCCTCAAGGACCTTTAGACCAGCTTGCCCTTGGACCCTCCTCTCCACCACAGAGGTGCCAGTGATCTGGATTCTTGGTGGAACCCAGCTGCCCCTGGCTGCCCTGCTCCCTGCCTGGGGTGAAGTCCTGCCCTGCCTGTCCCCCTGGTGAGACCCTGCAGGCCCTGGCCCCCAGGGAGGTGCTGGCCCAGCAGCATCCTGGGGAAGTCCCATCCCTGGAATGGGACTGCAACTCCCCAGCTGGATTGCAGCTGCACTCAGGGAAGCATTGCTAGGTAGGATCTCTGTAAACAGGGACCTCTTGCATCTGGCAATGTCTGCTTTTGTCAGTAATATCTCAGACAATGCTCAGAATCCTGAATTTTACATAATTCAGAGTAGAAAAAGCAGTGCAGAGGAGGTGGCTGTGGTGCCGCTGCGGTGCTGTACGTTCATGCTGACAAGAATGTGAGAGGTGCATGTTTCAGTGGGAGTCCTTGTTCCTTGTCTCACAATGTCCTTGCTTTGGTCTGTCCTCGCTGAAGAAACGTAGACCCCCAGTTCTTCAGGGTAACATGGCTGATAGCTGGTTCACAGCTCCTGTTAGAAGTGGCATCTGTTGCTCAGTAAGGTCTCAAACAGTATGAAACACAGGCAGGGGCCAATCTTTAGGCTGGTCCCTCACTGTTTCTTTTCACAGTTTGGTTAAATTAGCAAAGCAGCAGAAGCCTTACCTCCTTTTGTTCACATTCTTTTTTTTTCAAAGTTCATGGTGCTTTGCAGAACACTGGTAAGTTTTCGCCTTACATTGTAGAAAAAGGTGGGGTTTTTTTCTTCCCTTTTTTTTTTTTTTTTTTTTTTTTTTTCTAGTTGGAAGAGATCTTTAGATTTTCATGTTCATTACAAACTCCCACAGCACTGAGGGTCTTTGCAGAGGGATTTCATGGTGCTGATACTTATTGGTGCAAACTGCATTGGTTTGTTACTGTCTTCTCATTACTAGTCTATCTTTAGTAAATGAACATTTTTAAAATCATGTTAAGAGTGTTTTTAAAAGCTGCTTGGAGCAGGGGAAAAAGAGTGGGTCAGCAGTAAGGAGAAGTGGTAAAAATTACAATGCTTGTGCCTTGCATTGCCAGGCAATTCTCAGATACAAACAAGATGGTAACAGCTGTCCCCTGAATACTTGGAGCCATAGAAGTTGAGGGAATGGGGGGACAGACAGGCAGAAGGTGAAAGAGATGGTCAGAGCTGTTCAGTCAATTCACAACAGAAAAGCAAAATGAGGATGCTGCCACTTCACTGCTGCTGTCCAGAGCATTTCATGTCCCCTGACATGGTGGGTACAAGCTGCTGGAGTCTCAGCTGCTGCTGGGCAATTCTTGAAAATTCTTTAGTGTGCACTGTGCTGCTTTTAGCTGGATTAAGGCATTTAGACAGAGATAAATATGGTGCATTTTGTCAGAAGGCCTCTAAATAAAAGGGTTGAAATATGTGGATACTAACTCTAGAGGAACTGGTTTCTGCAATTTTTGTCAGGGCAAATGGCCATAACTCTAAGGGAGAATTTTTCTTATTGCCTCATGCTGTGTTTTGAAAGGTGTTTAGGTGCTGAAAGATAGTTTTAAACTTCTACTAAGACTTTGACAAATATTTCCTGCTTCATAAAATCTTACTTGGCACTCATCTGGTTTGTTTGGTACTTAAATGGAAATGTGGCAATGTTCAGGTAATAAATACAGAAAAATAATGGGTGTTCAGATAAAAAAAAAGCAATTTTTTTTACAGTATTAGGATTGGTACACTGTATAACTGTTAATACAAATAAGTCAGGATATCTTACAAGGTGCATGGAACTAAAAGGTAAAAATAAAAAATGGACACCTAAAAAAAAAGATAATGAAGAGGATGGAGAAAATGCAAAAAGTCTATTTTATAAAGACCTTATCATGCAGATTCAGTTGATTTACTTTTGCCTTTTTTTTTTTTTTTTAACTTTTTCTCTTGGGAATTATTAGACGAATGTAGAATTGTAAATTGAGAATAAAGATCTTTCTACATTTGCAGAATGAGAGATCTCAAATCACATAACCAACATTCTTCAAACTGGTAGGGACAGTTACTTGTTCAAGAAAGTTAAATATATCCTGCAATAGTGAGCAAATCAAACAGAGGTGTTCTAATCATCAGTATAAGCCTCCAGTTTGGTTGGCTTTTTTTTTTTTTTTCTTTCAAGGATAAGAAATAGAATGGTTCTTGAATATGTAGATCAGTATAATTTAATTAGCTTTTATGGCCGGGAATCCTCAGAGATAACCATAAAAGTCAATTAGACTGTATTAAAATGCAGCCATTTTCCTGAAGCTTCTGTGAAACAGCCCTTACTTTTTCAAGAAAAAGACAAAAGTCTAGATATCTAAATATAATATAAAGAATAGCCACACAGAAAGACATGGCTGGAGTTGTTTTTAATATAACTGACTTCTTTCTTCACTATCCCAGTGAAATGCATTGCAAGGTACAATTCATACCTTGAGTTATATGCTGTGCTGGCCAGCCAGTGTTACAGTAAGATCTCACAGCCTGTTTAAAATTGGATTTGAGGAAGATTTTAGCAAAGTGTAGTGCCTCAAGGCGAAAGCTGATTATCTGCAGGAATCAGGAAAGGACCATGTCCCAGCTGTACTCCTCCTCCCAACTCCAGATGTTATACACACACAGCTGGCTGAACACACAGGAAGATGTGCAAATACATAACCACACAGTCAGATGATCACACCTAAATTGATGCCTTCTTTCCTCACCCTTGCCCCTCTGTATTATAATCAGATCTCTGTCTATGCTGAGTTCAAAAGCAGTGCTGAGGTGGCACTCGGTGACCAGCCAGCTTGCTCTGTGTCACCCACAGTTAGTCTGTGCATCATGGCCTTCTGCCTCGAGATGAGGTTGCCTCCTATGAGTTTCCAGTGCACCCCAAACTTCAGGTTTCTGCTGAAGTGGGAGCTTTTGAGGGCAGGGATCACAATTACATTTTGGTGTCTCTAATGAACATTACAGACACATGTGACTACATTACAGAATATTCAACATTTAACTTTTCAGTTTGCACGTTTTCCTCTGAACAACATATTCCGGCCGTTCCAAAGAGCATGATTCTACTTTTAATTGTCCTTAATTGATGAAGTACACACTCTCTTAAATATTAATAAACCTATTAATGCCAGGAATGGCTTATATTATTCCAGCAGGTATGGATCACCCAAAGCAGAGGTGGGGAGGGGTGAGAAGACCGAAGCTACAGTATCTTGCCAACCAGAGTTTTGGTCTTCAGAGAAGAAGTGGCAAAGCAGCTGGGCAGCTTCCCCATCACTGCCACAGACATCTGGCCCTGAATTCCAGCCCAGCCTTATTTAATTCAATTAGCACATTAGACATTTCAAGCCTCCATGCTTATCTCTAAAACAAATATTTGCTGTACAGTACGTCACACAACCCAGTATTATGTTCTCTGCATAAAGAAAATCCTTGCAAAACACACCACAAAGATCTTATTTTAAATCTGTTGTGAGACTCTTCAGTCTGTCTTTGCCTGATTTTACAGGATTAAAGTATCAGAATTAATGGCGCATTAGTGTGGTGTTTTTGTGGAAATTATTGCATTTCATAATTATGTGTTCATCTAAAGGAGAGAGACAAGTATGAAGTAAACAGAACTCTTATCAAATTTTCAGCACATAAGAACAAGCATTGTCTCAAAATCTCAAGTTTTCTTTGCCTTTCTTAAGGCATAAGGAAAAATATTTGAGAGTTAGAACCATGACACTGAGCTGATGTTCCCTTGCATCGACGTAGTTAATCTGTCAGCAATTCCATCAGCAAACCTATTTTTCAGACCTGTTAACTGTGGTCTGAAAATCAATTCCAGACTTAATCATGGACAAAGGGGTGCATTCCATGTTCTGCATGCCAGTGATACACATATATCACTTGGAGAATAGATTCCAAGGTCTCAGATCATAAGAAATTTAATGCTTACAATATTTATGACAGAATAGCACCATTGTGCTAAAGAGTGTGGAAAAGTAGACAGAATAGGTGATTCAAATGCAAAGTAGTTTGAGCATCTGCTTAAAATTCCCTGGCCTTCAGTCTTATCGTACAATCCAAGGCACGTAAAAATTGTGCTGGAATTTGCCTCTTGTCATATCTCATTGCTTAATTATTAAACATGTTTGGTATGGTACAGTTGCTCTGTAATAAAGTCCGACATTACCTCAGCAAACAAAATTCCTTGTGCCATTGTCCTCGTAGGTAGTCAATACCTGATAAGGGCCAGGGCTGCAGCTCCAGGCTGAAGCAGGGCCATGCAGCTCTCCTGTGTGAAATGGCATCACCCTGAGGCAGTGCTGGCACTCACAGAGCAACCAGGCACTGCATTTTCAACTCCTTAGTATTTTCTTCTTGAAGGAACAAACCCTGCAGCCTTCTGTCCAGCTGGACAGACCAGGGGAAGAGGACAGGACAGTGATCCTTTGGCAACAGCAAATGCCAAAGCCTTTGGAGCAAGGGGCTGGAGATAAAACTAGTAGTGATATCAGGTCAGGACACCAAAATTACTGAGGTTTCTGCACTTCTGAGTACACTCAGAGAAGCAGACAGAAGAGCAGAGCTTAGAGAACATACTGCATGAGTGCATGAAAGGACACCCTTCTTCCTCTACCCCTGTTTGCCCAAACCCCGTTTCTCAGGATGGGTCTGGAAAAAAAAAATCTGTCTGAGGCACATACGTGAAGCACTTCTGCACCTGTTTGTTTTTAGGCTTTCCACTTGATTTTAACCAAGGACCCCCTAAACTAAGGTTAGAGAAACAGACAATGACAAAAATTTTCATCTCTGTAAGTCCTAGGCTTAGCACCAGTGCAGCCCTTAGCAGTCACAGCCTCCTTCAGTTTTACCATCACTACTAGCTTTTTGTGCCCCCTACTTTTTGTTTCTAAATTTGGGTCTGCTTGCCTGTTTTCCCAGATAGGGTTTGTGAGGCGCCGCTTTTCCCCTGATGCTTGTGGGAATGGTGCCAGCTCCTGGCCATGAGTATCAGTCACAGCCAGCACCTCTGTGTAGGTACCCAAAAACTGAGACAAGATACACCCAAATTAATGGCTTTTCACTTTGTCACTTTTATCATTTTCTGTGCAAGTGTAAAACAGTCCCTTCAGTTAGAAGGGGAATGAAAAAGATGTGGGGCTCAAATACTGATGAGAGACACACACTCTGTCCACCCCTCAGTCCCAGTCACAAGGTGTGAACCCCACCACGGGAATGTGCAGCCCAGCACAGGGCCAGGCAGTAACTCTAGAGCTGCACAAGGAAGTGCCACCAATACGTAGTGACCTCAGGGCCCTGCAGCATCTCTGCCAAGGTGCCTTTAGCTGCAGGGACAGCAAACCCACCTGAGCTCTGCTGTGGTGCAGCAAAGGGCTGCACTCAGAGACATGCTGAGCTCAGGCAGCATCACCGAGTTCATTATGAAATGCAGGGTTTTCCTAAACAGAAAATTGCAGGGGTTGCCTGGGAATGTCTGTAGGGTACTTAATTTTAGTTTTACTCCTGGGTGAGCCTGGAGAATGAGGTAGGACAGCATCCTGGGAAGGAGAGAAAGGTGGGCTGGTGCTGTGAGTACTTCTGTGGATGTGATGCTGCTAATTTATCTTCATCTGCAGTTTGTTACACAGCAGCCAGCAAACTGGGCCCGCTGAAGTGCAGGCAGACCATCTCAGCTATGAGAGCTGTTCCCTCCAGTGCAGAGCCGATGCTGGCAGCTGGGAATGGTGACTCTGCTGGTTGAGCAGCTGGCCCTGCCTTGCAATGGGTCCCTGCTCCTGGCTCAGTTCCCTCGAGGCTTCTCCCACTCCTCACAGCCATGTGGGCCCCTCAGGGCTGCTGCTGCCAGCTGCAATCAGCACTGGGGGAGCTCCCTCCCTGCTGCCTCAGCCCCGAGCACTGCAGTGCAGCCATGGGCTCCTAACCACTTCTGCTGCAGAGGTGGCAAATTTTGGCAGAGGGCAAGGCAGAAAGCTGGAGGGAGCTCTTATGTTGGGGCCTTACTGACAGGGATACAATTTTCGAAGGCAGTCAAAAACCTTATACAGGAATTCCACAGTTCTATCTCATCTCTAGTGCAAGCTGTGCACAGCAATGCCATAGCTTCACAACCATATAATCCAGCAGTCTTTTCTAAAAAGACAGACTGGAGTTATTTAAAAAAAAACCCCAAACTTAGAATTTCTTTTGAAGCCAGCTAACTGAGCACTTGCAAACCTAACTTCATAAAAAGAGCTGTATGCTTAACCATGGGCCATCCCACCCCACAAAGCTTTTAAATGAACTGGAAATGATTTCTCTTCAATGTCTTGACCTCAGCACTCAAAGGGGATCTGGCAGCAGCCACATACAAAAGTCCAGGTGGGAAACATTTAATTTCCCAAGATGCTACTCCCATGGTTGTAATGAAGAGGAATTGCTTCAGATATTGCAAATTGAGTTTTTTGAAAATCGTTAAGCTGCTTTGCCAAAGTAAGGGTGAAATCAAACAAATAAGTAAATAAATATGTCTCTCTCTCCTTTATCATGTGCAAGTTGGAGGGTAGTATGGACAAAAATAAAGGTCCTGTAGAAAAAAATCTGATGTGAAAGCCTAGTTGAGAAGGTCTTTTAGTATTATTGCAAAATCTATCTCTTGTCCAAACACTAAAGGTCTGTGCAAGTCCTGGCTGTGTTTGCTGTGTACAGGAGCCCTCTGTTTGCAGGGGAGGAGAGGGTCTAACCTGCATGGCCTGGAGTGGGAGCACACACACTGCTGCTGCCCAGCCTGAGACACTCCCTGCCTCCTGTGCAAATACATGAGCTCTTGGGTTCATCTGTGACCTCTTGAGATATTCATTCTTTACCATTTATGCTTTGCCCATCCCCATCCTAGGAGGAAACCATGAGTTTTTCCCATTGTGAATTAAATCAGTGGAAAAATAATCTAGGGAAAATTGGCTGTTCTTTGGCTGATTACCTTTAGTTATCCTACTAGCCATGTTGGGGGTTCAGCACTACTGAAAGAATGAACAATAATCTAATTAATATGCTTAGTGTACTAGGCCAGAATCTAAAGACATATTCAGCTTGCCACAGCATGCACTTTTAAATTTTTTACTCGGCAGTAACATTAAAACAGTCAGACTTTCAGCCCTGCAAACTGTGGATAATGAATTTCTTTCATCCCAAACAATTTACTCCCTGGTGTATTAAAACACTTAACCAGATCAGTTGTATTTGTACCAATGCATGCTCTTACATGCAGAGCGATGGAAAAAATGAGCAGTGTGCAGTAATGATTATTTTCTTGGTAAATGTCTTTTTCCCCTTAAAATTATAGGAAAAAAATCACATATTCTCAGTCACAAGTGAGCACTGTTTATACAACCAACATGAATAATGATAACAAGTATATTCCCCGCTGCCCTCACTCTCTTTGGATGCTA
The DNA here is from genome assembly GCA_013397555.1 of Urocynchramus pylzowi. NCBI lineage: Eukaryota > Metazoa > Chordata > Aves > Passeriformes > Fringillidae > Urocynchramus > Urocynchramus pylzowi. The sequence continues at coordinate 109,582 of VZRH01002394.1, forward strand.
TCCAGCATTGACTGAAGTCAGGGAGGGCTCTCTGTTGACTTCTCTGGAGCACGATGGGATTTGCTGCCTGCAGTCGGCATTCCCCTCAAACAAGCATAGCTCTCAAAATGCAGTGCAGATGGAAAAGTCCCATGGAGATGGCAGAGCTCATCGTACTCAGGGTTAGTAGGTTCACCCTCTGGGCCCCAAAACAGGCCAAAGTCAAGAAGAAGGGGAAAAAAAGTTTTAAAATAAAAGTTTGCATGCTTTTTTCCCTGCCATTCTAGTTTCTGAGGCATTTAGCTATATTTGGTTGTATTTTTAGGCTCCGTTCCAAGAGCAGATTGAAGAACCAAAAACTTTGTGAAATGAAAGTTAGGATTTCCGCATGATCACTTCACTTCAAAAGCTTATGTTCAGAAAGAAATCCCCCACCCTGCCACACTTGTTAAAATACAAACATTTGGTACAAATGCGATTTTAAGCTAGCCACATGAATCTGGTTTCAAGAATAAAATTCTCTACTTTTAAAATTTGATACAACAGCACAGGAATGATGTTGTAAGGAGCCCTTCCTTTCATCATGAGTGTTTTGGGGTTGAGTTCCATGTTCTTTTGCAAACATGCATGGGATTAGGGTTCAGTTACAACGCACATACACCATTTTTCAAAGCAACTCCCAGAAATGCAATTAATCATTCCAACAGAATGGAATCTAGGGACAAGCCTTCTGCCCTTAAGAGAAATGAAAAGGAGCAGAGTTTGGCATGTGGGATAGGATTCATCCTGGGTGAGGGGTGATGTGGACTTGAAACAGGCCCAGGTCGTCAGACTTTGACTGTAATGGCAAATAAGAGCCACATGAACTTCTCATTTGTGCATNTAGGCCCAGGTCGAAAGACTTTGACTATAATGGCAGCTTTGCCTGAGCAAATAAGAGCTCACATGAACTTCTCATTTGTGCATCCATAAGGGAAGAGATTTGGCTTTGGCTGCCAGCCTCTTCAGTCCTTCGGGCTCTCTGGGGTGGTTCCTCTTGATTTCAAAGTGTGTCAGCTGGGGCTTTTCATGCAGTTGTAAAAACAATGTGTGTTGATTAGAGTCACTCCCCACGAGGTGACCCCTGGAAAACCTGCTCAGTCAATGGCAAGAGTTTTTATTCCATTTTGGCTGGAGAGAGATTAATTTGTTAGACTATTTCCCATCATCAGCATCCTTGTTGTGGAAACACAGCGGTCAATTCTTATTGTGGTTCAGCAGGGCTGTCCTCAGCACTGCGTATTTCCTGCTTGGCATCCACCTTCCTCGCTTTCTAAGTTCATTATTGGCAATCTGCTGTGAAAGAGAATATCGAGCCTGTATGTGTTGACCACCCAGGTCTATACATTCCTATTGTCAGAACTATATACTACTGCTGTAATAAAAGCACTGGAGAGCAGAGCACATGATAAAGTACTCCTAAGGAGATCACTGAATCTTAATCTTTAAGATACCTTATACCCTGTTTAGCACTATTTTTTCTGAAGCTGTGCAAATATCTGTGCAGCTGTATATTTTCAGCACATGCCACTGCAAAATAAATTATTCAGGATTGTTAGATTACTTATAAATGACACCAATCAATTAACACCACAGCCAGCAGTCTTTGGGGCTTTTGTTACAGGCCAGGGTGGTATAGCTCTCGACTCCACGTTTCCCAGTCTGAAGGATTATGGTAATGACAGCTTATTTTTATTGAATTTTTAATTGATGAGCAGTATCTCTGGACTCACTGTGCTAACATTAAGTCTAGGGAGAATTAATCTCTTGAAGGAGAACATGATACAAGCAGAGCTGCCCTTCTGCAAACAAAAAAACCTCATTTACACGTGGCAGCAAGCAACCAAGCGAGTTTGCCGCTGTCAGTTGTCAGAGTCTTTCACAATCCCTTGCAATGAAGATTTGCACCTTTTCCTTACACAGGGCTGCACAAGCCTTTGAGGAGACCACACACTGACATGCACCTCAGTGCTGCCCTGTAACAAGGTGAAAAAAGCAAGGTGGTTCCAGGTCATGTGAAACAAAGCGAGCAGCAGCCTCTATTGATCCATGGGCCGAAGATGCCACGTTTCTTTTTGCGGGCTGGAAAAGGCCCAGGTCCCCTTCTTCTGCATCACTGACATTCCCAGTGTTTCTGCTGGTGCTACCAGCAAGGCCTCTGGATAGCAAGATCTGCAACCCTCTGACACAGAAACAAACCCTAATGCTGGCTACAAAGCCACAGAGCCATGACATAAAATATTTACTTCCCTTTCTGGAACAAATAAACCTGGATCCTTCCAGGATCATCCTTCCAAAATACCCAGCTCCTGGGCAGACTGGGCTGGTGCGTGCTCATGGTGTGGGTAAAGGGTGACCGATGCAGAGAGCTGCACCTAAACACTGGCAGAGAATAATACAGATGATCGGTGTTTTCCATGTTGCTTTAAGGAGCAGCAAAGCTTCATGATGATAGATAAATACTATTATCATGCATTAAACATGTGTGGTTTAAGGAAAGAGAGTAGTCCAATACCAAGTTTTTCAGTACAGGTTGAACACGTAATTGAACATTTTGTTTTATATTAAAATCTTCCTAGCCCCACAAATTAAATCAGGCTGTTCAAAGTCCAGCTGATTTAACTTCATAAAGTCACTGAGAATAGTTTAAAAAATAGACTTTGTATGCTGACATGGGTTGATTCATTAAGGGTGATGGTAGAGCCTGAATTGGAAGGTGCAGTGAAGACGATGATGAATTTTAATGTGGCCAGTGGCTACTGTGCAGCAGATATGAAATTGGAAATCAATGCTAGCTATTAAATACAAATGGATGCTTTACATCTGAAGCAGTCTTCCATTCCCAATCTTTCAGTGCGCCAGGGGGATGCTGGAAAGAAGGAAGGAAGTCCAGCCTTGCAAGGATTTGCCAGGGCTGCTGCCTGTACTTTCTGTTCATAGCTGGGGTACATCTCACCCTCTGTGAAATGGATCCACAGCAAATGCTCCCAACTGCCCCCATGCTAGATGGTGGTGGCTCTATTGGGTCTACATCTCAGTCTCTCTGTCTGGCAGCTGCACGACTGCATCTGAACACAAACTCGTTCGTATCTCTAGATCTCATGGTCAGAAGGAAAAATCTGTGAAGGATGAGTGCATAATGGATGCAATGATGCCTGAGCCCACTGGCACCCCTAAGACTAGCTCAAGGCAAATTAGAGTGCAAACTCTAAAAGCCAAGAGTAACTGCACTGCTGCTGGAAGGTGTTGCTGGAGGAGTATGACAGCTCAGGCCACACTACGCTGGCCCAGGATTACGCTGTTTGATATCCCCATGGGTGCCAGCATGGTGCCAGAAGTGGGTGGAAGGTAAGTCTCTGCCTGCTAGAGAAGAAAACTCCCCTGTCAGAGCAGCTCTGTGTAGCAGTGGAGACACTGCATGTCCTTGGGGGAGCAGAGAAAGCCTCAGGGAACTCTGTTGTATTTTGCCTAGGACATCAATTTGCTGTAATCCAGCTGTGTTCCCATATAATGCAGAGACAAGGAGTTTTAGCTTCCTGTTGCCTTGCTTTCTACCATCCTTCTTTTCAACACACACATGGACAATTTAAATAACTTGAGTCTTGTGCTTTGTTATAAAATATTAAATGGAAAGACAGACACTAAAGTGTCTTCTCCCCCTATAATGAAGAAATAAGCATGCCAATCTGATTTAAATATTTGCTGGCTCTGTTGATACTGGAATGTTGAGCTAAGTCCCTAATTAAACGAGAAAACAACAAACACAGCTAGTAAACTATGGTTTTCAAACAGTGTCTAACAAGATGAGCACAAGATGAGTATTTTAAATGTTCACCTTCTAGCCTAATCAGTGATGTTTAGCATGTCCTTTATGAAAATACTGTTTCTTTCTTCCATGCAGGAGCAGAAGGGAGAGGAGCTGTTCCTAGGATGTGGACAATAGATTGCCCCTGTGCACTGGAAACAAACACAGATTCTCCCGTGTGAGCAAGATAGTGGTATTGGTATAATGAGCTCTTCTTGGGTAAGTTAATACAACAAATGGATCTAATTCCCAGTGAAGGGTCTGGGTGACATGTTCACCCAGCACAGGAAAGTCAGGGAGGTAAAAACAGGATTATGGGATCTTCCAGCCCAGAGCCATGCTTTTAGCATCAGCCAGCATGGCCTTTTGCATTAAGTCCACAGACAAGCTCCAGTCAACACAATTGGTTCACAGAGCTCAGACACCAGCTCTAGTAAGGAGGGACAGAAATGCTGCACTGCCTTATTTTTTTCTCTGTGTCAAAACTTGTCTGACTCCTGAGAAGCATCTCCTATTATGTACTATAATTTTACTACTATAACTTTACCTAGCATGTTGTCCTTGACCTGCGCTAGCACAGCATATCTATCTCTCCCTGTGCATAGCTAAGGTGCATAAATTTAGCTGGTGAGGTTGAAGTATTAGTGATTTGCAGCCATTTTGGATGACATTTTTATACTATGAGAGGCAGATTTGAGTTTGATGTTCATTGGAGCTGGTGATCAAAAAGCAGGGGAGGGCAGAAGAGTTGCTAAAGCATCTCCAGAAATCATCTATTTTGTAAATGTCTGAGATTTTTTTTTTTTTTTAATTGCTATTTAACATTTCAGCCAAGCCTGAAATCTCCAGGATTTAATTGCAATAAAATCAATGATACACCACGAGTAATGAGGTGTACCTGAATTATCCTGAAATAGATATAATTGCTGTGTAACTCACCCAGCAGGTCCCAGTTTCCCCAGCCACAGTCAGTATCTCATTGTTTTCCAAGTGAAAAGATGTCAGGAGCCAGTGGGATAGAGCATAATCAGTCAGGGTGCTCTTGCCTGTTTTGCTTTTGAATGTCATGTAGTAAATAGCACTGGAGAAGAGGAAAAGGTGCTGGAAGAAGATGATGGTTAGCTGGCACCTTGAGGGTGCTTCACACTCGAGTGGTAGGGAAGATGACTGTGGAAGTGTGATGCCAGAGTGGAGCACACACTGCTGCAGAGGACTTCATTCAGCTGGGAGCTCTGTGTAGATATTAATGGTTTTCTCATTAGAACTGAGTTTTGACTTTCACTGCAGTATAGAAAAATCCCTGCTACAGGCCAAGATGAAATGCTTCATAAATTATCAGCTGTCACCTACTGTCACTGTCGTGACACGAAATAACAAGACTCACGTGAAGATGTTCCTCATCAGAACAAGAACAGGAAAAGAGAACTTTATTTTTCCGACCTCAACATTTTTAGAATTCCAAAAGTGACAGTGGATTGGAGGATGACATCGCCACCTCTCCAACCACACTGGTTAAACCAACAGTCCATCAAAATTCTCCTCCTACAGAGAAGAATGCAAAACAATCATTATTTACATGAAAGTGCGTGAGAAACTCCATTACAAGAATGTAAACATCAGAAGGCTTAGAGAAACTCAAAAGAACAGGGTGACAACCTACTGGAGTCACAGCTCTGAGCCATGGCAGTTCATGGAGATGAGGGACAATAAGGTACCTGCCCAGGAGAGCTATAAAAGCTACTGCAATAAGGGAGTCTGTCCTCCTAAGGGATGCTGTGGTACCTATGTCTCTGCTCAAGAATTCTTGCTACCACATCTCTGCTTCTTTTCTTTCTCCTGAAGAGAAACATTCCTAAGATGTAGTGAACCCTGACTGGATGTCTTCTGCTGCCTGAGGATGCTTGACTCCACACATCCTCTGCTGGAGAACAGCAACACACCAGGTTTCAACTTCTTTTACTGCACTACCTCTTCTGCTGCAGAGGTTTCCTTACACACAGAGTAACTCTGCCTTAATTAAGGGCATTCTGCTGGGACGGCAGGATACGCAGCCTGAAGGTGCAATTTGGTCTGGGTCCTCCTACTGCTGCAGCCACTGAGCTAGAGAGGCAGCCTCCACGGCCCCTCAGAGTTGTGTTAGATTGTCAATGAAACTTATTTTGGTTTTGATAGACAAGTAATTTGATAATTTAGGCCTTTTAAAATCTTTTTGGAAGCTCAGGGAGGTAATGGGGATACACAGTCATCTGGACTTCTTCTAAAAATAATACAAGATAAATTTACTTAACGAGTTCAGTGTGTCTTAATAGCCTTGCCCTGGTAGTTTTATACTGGCTTCTATCATACACCAATGCTTCTTTCAACACGTGTAAAAAATACACAGGACGCAATTCAAGTTCCCATAGAAAGCATTTAGTCACAAACAGAAATAAGTGCAGCAGCAATTGCATAGATCCGTTCAGGCAATCAAAAGCTGGGCCAAATTCTGCACCTTTTGCTCACAAAAATAATCTCTGCTGATTTCCTAATGTCGCTGTGATAAACTGGGCTAGATTTGATGAAAGAACTCTATGTTGCAATACATTTAATATTAGGTCCCAATGCCAAAGGCGCTTTTAAAACCTTCCATATGTCTTGCTAAAGCACAGTGGATGGGTTTCCTACACTACTAGAGAACATAACCAATCAACTAGTATAAAGACTCCCTCTCCATTATCACCTAACTTAGTCATACGTCATCTAACTGAAGTGCTACAACTGCAAGACTTTTAAAAGAGCCTGTTATTTGTCACTGAGGTGAAGATTTTAATGCAAGTACCCTGTATCCATCAGCGCAGCTTAGATGAGCGGTTTGGATAAAAATCTGAAGTGTAAATTGAAATATGCTATATGCCTCTGCATGGTGAGCTGGGCCTACTCTTTGAACTTTATTTAGTCTGGCCATTCCTACCTTGCTCAAAGAAGCAGAGCAAAGCGTGTCACACGAGGCCACATGCAATGTTCACTCCTTGCAGTGGCCATCTTAATTCACAAGTGTCTCTTCACACAACAGCCTCCACACCACAACTTACTGCTAATTTAAACCTGAGCTTATACTGTGGTCATGTTTGCAAGCTGCACTTGCAAAAATGTGTGAAGAAAATAATTTTCAGGTAGATTTTCTTGAATACCAGTGTCCAAGGTGACAAGGATGCCAATAACAGCATAAATCTTTGTTTCTGCCTTGAGAACTAAGTGATTAGGCTGTGATACATTTCCTTTCTTCTCACAGCACCATTCGTTTTTTTCACTCTGTTTTCTGTTTCTATGATGATGCCCAGGGAATCAGGAATGAGCTTGTAGGGGTAATGTGTGAGGGACAGATATTTTCTGTCTGATCCTTTGCAACAGCATGGCTTCTTCCGAAGTATTTTTATCTGGACAAAGCACTGTACACAGTTTACTAGCAGAAAGGGGCTTTCGGTATGAAAGTGTGAAGCAGGAGTAGTGAATGATTATCTCCTTCACCTTGGTCCTAATCTGCTTCTCCAAGGTTTGATCTTGTGCACATGAAGATCATGCTGTTGATGTCTGTGGGATCAAGTACTAGAAGCATGCAGAGGGAATAATAGCAGAAAGTGCTTTATAGCCAGTCTGCATGGAAGGAATTAGAAATACCAGGTGCAAGTTCAGGGAGAAGAAAGGTGCAGATGTTGCGTTTTCTCCATTTAGAAACAGGCATCCAAAAATCAATATTCTTTATACATAGTCCTGAAATATGCTGCCTAAGGTGACTTGGACACTACAGTGATGTGTGCCCTCGAAACCAGATCAATACAAACATCTGCTCCAAAGGCCTACCTTAGTCATAACAAGTATAACTACTGACTCCTCAGGACATGGGCAGCTCCTGCAGAAAGTAAGCACAGACATGGTCTCCAAACAAGTGTGTTTGTTGGGGATAACTCTTCAGGTACAGTTTGTCTGCCATGTTTAAACTGCTGTGGCTAATTTTCTCATTGTAGGAATTCCAGCAGAGATCAGACATGCTTTGGAGATGTTCTGTAAGAAGCAGAAAAAATATACTCAATGCAGCAAATTTTGATGATAAATATATGCTGTATTGTTTCATTCAAATGTATACATTTGTTCATTTTCTCCTCAAAATCTAAATTAATTATGTGGGCATATGTAATAAATGTACTAAATTAGCAAGGTATCTTTACTAGTATCTCTTGGTTTTTAATTGACCTTACAAAATTTTCAAATTGAAAGATTATGGGAAACAGTGAGGCAGAATTTTCAGATCAACTGCTATAAGGGCAATGGAAAATTTCTCAGGCATTCCCAAAAAAATTTCCATATTCAAAGGAATTTCTTCTATCTTGAAGTGAATATTGTTGCAGAACGTTTGCCATTTTATGACACTCTTATTCATGTTCTTCCAATCACCAGCTTTCCTAGGAAACCCATGCTTAACACTTAAGGCTAGATTTGGATACCTGTAGAAATCATGGAGACTGAACCTACAGGAGGACACACACAGGTAAAATCTTTCTGGCCTCTTGTGTTTCGGGTGAGGTGAACTAATACAGATATTCTCACCTTTCTATGACAATGAAAGAAAAGTTTGCCAGAAATTCACATATTTGACACAATAGTCAGAGATAAATAGAAGAGGAATTTCATAACTCACCCCCAATCCCAGCTGGGAGCACACAGACCCCAATTATTTCTATGGTACTGCATTGACAGTCCCACACCAGCAAACTCCAGGCCTCAGTAGGCAATGTCTGTTTAAGAGAGACCATTTTGTTATAAAATACGTTTTTAGACTTTTTTTTGAGGAGCACTATCTAAACGAGGCATGATGCCACCTAATACTACACCTAATACACCAGCAAGATGGTATACTTTGAAAGGAGTATCTGTTACTTTAAAGTAATTTTGCTCCTAGGAACTAAGGCAAATTGCATTTGTTTTTCTAAAACAGTTGCCCTTAATGAGCCTGCAAGGAATCTATTTCTGAGAGGGGCAGATTTGAGTGCAGCACTATTATTCCTAACAAATTAGTCATATTGCATCACCAACACAAGACAATGAAAATAAAAAGCCAGGGCCATAATTTGCTCTCACGCATACTGGTGTAACTCCACTGGGTCTGATTTTTGGGCACACCCGAGCTGAGCAGAGATGTCTCAGAAAAGCCAGTTATAGCCTGAAGGCTGCTCTGCTCTCCTGAGGAGTGAGTGTCCCACTGGACTGGGTGACAGATGGGATGGGAGCACCACAGGCTTGGCCATCTCCCTCCCCGCCTTTCCTCTTCTGATGCACCACGGGCTATGTGGCAGCTTGGTGCTGGACGAGAGCTCCCCAGAGAGAGGGCAGTCAGGTCAGGAGACTGGCTGTTCCCCACCTTCCTTTGTCCTATGGGACTGATGCAAAGCATTCAAATATTGAATCAGATGGAATCACTCCCCTTTCCTGGCATAGAACAATTGCAGAAGCCCATCATTTCTTATGCTTGTTGAAAAGTAAGAAAGAAATGAGTATATTGTGGTAGAGTTTGGAGACAGATGCATTTCTTCTCTGTTCAAATACTACAGTGGTCTGTGTCCTGATTGACCTTTGCTGTTAAAATCAGTGGTCTGTGTCCTAATTGACCTTTGCTGTTAAAATATGTTTTAAAAATGTTAAAGTATTAACATTTTAAAAACATATTTTTAATTACAATGGGCTAGAACAAATTTCCATTCTTGGTCCTGGAATGAGCACTTTGATTCACACGGTGCTCTCAGTGAGGTTTCCACCAAAACATTTGACAAAGTGTGGAGCTACTTCTGATTTCCATGCAAAGAATTAAGATCAAGATCTACCTTTGACATTTGAGCCTTCCTCTAGTATAGAGCAGGAGTTTTGACACTAATGCATGTTTAAGACTAAAATTCATTTTATTTTTACTATCAAACACCTCTCTCCTGTGCTCTTTTTAGTAACTCTGCAATGTTATGCTTGTGAAGATACTGTAGGGAGAAAAAGTGAAACTAGTAACTAATATAGCAGGAACATGATCTACTAAGCATTATCGTCCGAGCAGTTCTTTCCCCTTCCCCCACATGCCAGCTTGTTCTCAAGTATTAAATCACATTGTGAAGGCTGCCTTACAAAGGAGCACCTGAGGAAAGCAGCTGTAGTACACAAGGGCCACTTACATCCCTACGTGTGTACTCGTAACCGTGACGGATGAGGGTGAGAAAGCTACGTGGGCAGGGAAGTAATTGGAAGTAATCACAAAACAGACTTGCATAAGTGAAATGATGCATACAAGTAGTCTTTGGAGATTAAAGATATTTGGGTTGGGAGAGGAGCTTTAATTGGAACTGACCTTGTAAAACATGCTGCCTTATGTTCAGGCTTATAATCATGGGTGGGCCAGCTGATCTATTTAAAAATGCCTGGTTCACATTAACCACCCAGGTTTCAGAGACAGTTTTTAGATGCTTGGTGGTATCGCAGAGAACAAATTACAGTGTTTGAATACTGATCCAGCGCACTTGCAGTTAATGGAAACGAGTACAGATGTTTGGTGTAGCACCTTAAACAGCACTATCATGTAATGTTTTGACCTAAGAAAACACTTTCCTTCAGGAATATCAAATACTAATGATCCTACTGCTTCTTCTAGGACAGCAGATTTCCAGTTGCTGATCTCAAGATAGATTTTTAGCTGCAACAGACAAAAGATCTAATAAGCCCAGCGATTGTCCCAGGAAGATTTGCTCAAAACGATTTCCTTTCATTGCAACACAGATCCAAATGTAATAGGACCAGCACTAAAAACCGTGCCATTTTGCTCAGGAAAGCTGAGCAAAAAAGAAATGCTATATCTTTGTGCAGTCTGGGTTGGGGCATGTGAAGGGTGAGGCTGGAAAGGGGAAAGCAGATTTTCATGAGGAAGTCCAGGGCTGCACTTTCCAGGGTCTGGATGCAGCGAGTGTCTCTCTCTTTTGATCTCAAAAATAGCACACACCAATTGTCTGTGAAACAGCGCAAATTCCTGCCCCTCTCTAGAAAGGAAGAGTGTGAATATTGGATGTTTTGAATTTGCACATTTTTGACTGTGTATCCCTGATGTGAACTGGCAGTTTTTGGTTTTGGGTTTTTTTTGTTTGTTTNTTCGTTTTATTCATTTCCCAAATACTGAGTCCCAGTAATTCACCCTGCAGGTACTGTTTCAAGGTCTGCTCCCTGGGCTGCTTCCTGCATCATTTGTGCCCCTGGGACCAGGGGAGCTGGGTGTCTCACAAAGGCTGGGTACTTCCAATGGCAAATAGGGTGAGACCAAGCTCTGCTCCACAGACATGGGAATAGGATGGTGAAACATCTCTGCTTGAGCTGAAATCCTGCTACAAGCAAAGGTCCTTGAGCAAGCTCCTGCCCTGTGCAAGCTTCAAGCAAGTGCTCACAACCAATCTGTTGCTAAATGGCATATAATTGACAACTGCATGTAAATTGTAGTACTTCTCGGGCAAGGGACTTGCAGTGTGACAATACACAAAATGCCTTAGAAATGTTTGAGAATTGATGACTGAAGCTTGTACTAATGAAAACTGAGGTTTTAGCAAAATGAAGGTTTTTCTCAGAAATAGTTTGCTTTCCTCTATGTTATGTATAAAAGCGTATTTCCCCCCTTTCTTACCTCATTGACAAAACTGAGAAATTTGTTTTCTGCCAAAAAATCAAGTTTCCTGTAAGGAACTCTTTCTTACGCCTGCAGTTTCTGACTGGCTTCATGTGCATAACCTCCTGACTGTAATGTTTGGGTGTAGCATCACACTTCCAGGAAACCAAACCAAATTCACATTTGACACAAATGACTCAGGAACTTAGAATAATATATTAAAGTATGCTGTCTGTGTAAGAAATGGGAATCGTTAAACCCATTTTTAAAGGAACAGTCTCTGATCTTTTTTCTTCCTGCAGCCTCAGACTTCCTTAAAATCTTTTGACATGCCTCAATTTTTTTTGCAGTCTTCTGTTGCTAACCTCTGTGCAGGCTTTCAAGTGGATGCTGTCCAGAAATCCTATTACAATAAATTTACTGTATTAAAAAAATCTGAGGAGGAAATAAGATATGGTCATATTATTAAGTCTGACTGTTCACCACTGCCAGCTTTTCATCCAGCCCTTTGTTTATTGTCATCTTATCCTGCACTTAATCTCATTTAAAGTATAGGTGCTTTAGTACAAGGACCTTCAATTTTCTTTATTTTGAGTGCCTTCTGCATATATGATACCACATTTAAAGCAGATATTCTCTCTCTTTAAAGTGCCTTCTACATCTATAATGTAGAAATAAATTGCTACAGAAGCTTAATCAAGACTTGCAAACCTAACCAAAATGTATTTCTGTGTCTCTTAGTCTCCTTTGTCGTAAATAGCAAGGCCAGATTTTCTTTATTTTAGGAGAGATCAATCACCATATTTACCTACAAATGCTGCTTATAGGAATGGATTAGATACTGGCAAATCTGAATAAGAAATCAGCAGTATAATAGAGTGCATATCCCTAAAGAAATCTTGAGGATCACTTGTTTTGACTGGAACAATCTTGGGACCTCTAATACCTATTAGGAGAGCAATAATTTGCAGTCTTCCAGGTTGACAGTGTGCTCAGAGGACAGCATGAGAGCAGCTCTCCCCAGCGCAGCAGTGCAGGGTCAGTGCTGACTGGGGCAAAGCGCTGCGGAGACACTTCACTTTAAACCCTGCAGCCTAAGCACAGGGTGGCACTGAGTGAGCTGAGTGGCCACAGCCAAAGGGAATGGGGCCACGATGGCAGCCAGCTAACCTTGTTTTTATGATGTGGTCCTAGCTGTCCACATCACTGCAGCTCCAAGTGGGAGGAAAAAAATTGTGCTTTAAATACTTTAAATGCTGCAGAAATAGAGAAAAACCCCTTACTTATTAGCAATGGGTTTTCATGTTGCTTGGGGGGAGGAGGCAACACTGAGGTTCTGTTCCAAACCCATCCTCCTTCCCCCATTATTCAGAAGACTGTTGTGCAAACCAGAATGAAGTGGTGGGCTCTCCAGACGAGTCCTGTGCTGCTGGCTAGCGTGGTGCTGGGGCACTGGTAGTCCTTCCACTCACTGGATGGCAGCTGCTCAGCAAAGCGCTAATGTTTAGCATTTTTTGAGACGTTTTCTGCTGCATCAGGTTCCTGCCACCTAGTGGTGACAGTCCCACCGTGTTGAGTCCCTTCGGCAACGCAGACAGTGGTTTTCACATCTTTCCATGAAAACGAAACAAAACAAAACAAAATAATAATAAAAAAAACAACACAAAAAAACCAAACCAAAATCAAACCAAAACAAACAACAACAACAAAACAACAACAACAAAAAAACAACAAAAAAACCCCCAAAAACCCCAAACAACAACAACAACAAAACCAAAAAAAAAAAACCAACCCACAAAAAATCAGAGTACACTTTCTAAAGCACCATGTCCTAGGTTATTAATCAGTACACTGGATCCTCCAGTAAGTTTTATCTTTCATCTCCAAACCACACATCAGCCCTCAGAAGACTGCAGATGATATCCTGGACTTCAGTGAAAGAAAATGCCAAAGGCATGAGTTAACATCTGTAAATTTGCCTGCCCACTCCAGCTGGCTCTGCTTGGGTCTTGAAGCCAGAGGCAATGCAGTAATAAAACACAAGAATAGAGGAGCACTTAGAGGAGAAATCAGGCACTTTTCACTCATTGCCATTCCTTCATCTACCCAAGTCATCATACAGTTGTCACCAGTCCATTCTTGGACTGGGTATTCTAGGCATTGCCTAGAAGCCCTGGAAGGTGTATCTGAAAAAATAAGTGTTTCCAAGTAGCTTTATTTAACTGATCTTGTCTTTCACCTTGATTTATGATTGTTGTCTTAACCCAGAATAGATAGACGTAACAATCAGTTGTCAGCAAACCTGCAGTAAATTTTAAATTAAAATTCTTTAAAATGAAAATTTGTCTTAGTTAAATGACATTTTCAGCCTTGCTTAAGCAAAGTACTTTTGAAGATTTGCCATCTTTTTGGTTAGACAATTTAATTCAGGGAGAAATAAAAAATTACAGCATCTATCCACATTGCAGTGTTGGCGTAGCAAGAATGAATCTGGAGCAGCAGATTTATTGACCAAAACACAACAGAAATAATTGTTGACTTCAATCTTTCTGCACTGATTCAGCCACATAACAGACTGCAGTGAAAATTTTCTAGTACTGTGCATTCATGTATGGTTTAATGGATTCAGGCCAATACTGAAAAGAAAGTCAGCACTCAAGTCTTCAGAGAAACTGTCATGCCATAAAATCTGCATTCTTCCCACCCAGAGATCAAAGATTCGACTTGCACTGGTGAGGAGGTAGGAAGAAATCCGAAACCCTGAACTGCTTTACTTCCCAGGAACATGGAAAAATGGGGTGCTTCTGCCACTATTTTCTGGAAACTGCTAGATTAGCTTTAAAATAATAGTGGGATCACCTATGAGTTCTTCTGATAAGAAATGCTGATAAAAGCTCTTGCTAATATGTAGCCTTTACTCTGGAACCTCGGTAGATGATCCTGCTGTCTGTGTGATCTGTGGGCCCTGGTTTTGTTTTTGGCCATGCATCCTTCTTCCGATAAGCCTTTCTGCCTTTGGGATTACCCAAAGTGCCCAGGAAGAAAAGAAAACTTGTGAGTGTAGCAGAAATTATAGTATGACAATAAAGGCTTTTAGGGATTTAATCAGTGCTCCTTAAATAATCCAATTCAAACACAATGAGAACTATGTCTGAGACATGAGCCATGCATCTCAAGGAATGTAAGAAATGGATTAGAAGAGTATTATTTGTTGACGATTAAGTATTTTATAGACTTATTTTATAGAAAACGGTGGTAAATATGGCTTCTTTAAGCTTTCTTAATACGATGTTTTCAGTGTTCAGTGAGCACAGGAGGTGGAGCAAATGCAGATGTAAATTAGGAGGAAAATCACCTGTAAGAGCTGCTACATTAGAATTACATTTTAAAGTTGAAGTCAGGATAGATGCAGCATGTTATGACAGAAACCAATGTAACATCTTTAACAGCAAATTGTTTACTTGAGGATGACTGTGTCTGGGAGGGAGCAGAGGGGAAAAAAAAATCAAACATTAAATCTCAAATAATTTTTCTAAATCTGAAAAAGCAACAACTTCAGAGAGGCTGCCAGCATGACCCACACTTAAAGGAGAAACTTAAAAATGGAAAAAACCCCAAAAATATCATTCTATAACATAAGAATAACGTATCAGCTGTGATAATGCAGTCAAGCTGGATTGACTTCTTGGATCCTGTTGGTAGTGTTCAATTAACATGCCAAATGATTCTCAGACATCTTCCTGATATTTATTTTTACAAAGTTTAATTTCTGATAAGACCAGAGCAGACTAAAACTCTCCTGTTTTTGGATTTGGTTTTTTTCAACCATTGGAATATTTGTAAAATGTTTGGAAAATTTGATACTTTTCAATTGGAAAATTTATATTTGTTTGTCATCAGGTGATTGCATGTGGAATATTTAACATCCAGGTATTTTCCACCAAAGAAAATACTCTGTGGGAAGCTAATGCCACACTGGAGGCATGCCTTAGACCCTTTTCTCCAAATATAAGGTGGGATATAGTTTTCTGCTTGCCTTAGTGGCCCCAGAAGTTTTGTAAATGGGTGTTAATTAGTCACAAGAAGCTTGTCTTTACCATACTGCTACACTGGACACTGTATAGTCAAAGAAATATTTATCCATTAAAAAAAAAAAAGTTAAAAACTAGGACCACTGGGATATTCTGAAAATGTTAACACTACTTTTTTGTATATGCAAATCCAAACCCAGATGGAAACTTGCAGCAGAAGTTAGCCAAAAGAAAGAGGTTTTTCCTGCACATTTCTATTTTAAAATGAATATTTGCAAACCTACCTACTACTAACATGGCTTCTCTCCTGCAGCTTTACATCCTGGTACGGATGAAGGACCATCTGCTGAGAGAATTTCAGCTTGGCTGTGATAGTAGAACTGGTGGAACACCTTCCTGAAGTAACCTTTAAAAACAATTAAGTACCATGACTTGGTTTTAATTCACTATGACATTGCTCTTTAGGTTAATGCTTTCACCATCCTTCTGTTCAGAACAAGATAATTTTTTTCCTTCTCTTGAGGTCATCAGGAATGTTGGTCCTTACATCAACAGAACTTTCAGTATATGACAGTTACAACTTTATCTCTTCACCTGATATTGTCATTGAGGGTTAGATTCTGACAGCTCATTGCAACTGATGATGGTGACACTCAGCACATCTGCAGGTGGAGATTTTTATCACAAAACCTTTTGCTGCTGTTTCAGATTAAAAAACAACAAAGTTTATTCATATTTTTCCAGAACTGACAACTGATGGTTCTCATGAATGACATCAAACCATCGCTCACATGGCCAGGCTCAAGCCACTGACTAGAAAAACAAAAGATTGTAAGACATACTCCTTTTCAGAACTCTTAGCAGAGATGATCAGCCAATGGCCCTATATTTAGATTTTGTCTGGGAAAAGAAAAGGGATACCTTCAGCAGACTGTACCTCTGAGTTTGCTCCATTGATTTCAGTGGGAGCCACTTAGGAAAAGAAAGTTTCAGCATTTTCTTCCCAGGTACTGTCACAGAAAGAAAAACCCTAATGAAATTATCTTTGGAAGTGTGCCATACCAAGTCAGGTATTTTGAAATGAATTCAAAGTATCATATTTAATTGCAGATATTTTCTGAAAGCTATTAAGTACACAAAGCTCTGATTTATCTGAAGTTGAAAAGGCATCCAAGACTAAATTGATTGAAACTTTAATTTTGGATACAGAGACTGAGCAGCTCTGATAAGAACCAGATTGCTGGTTGGGTGGCATTTTCCTTTTCAAGTGGCATTGGAAACTTTAGATTTTGACAGAGATTGAAAGAAAATACTAGAAAACATCTTATTTGTGCAGGGCAGCCGTAAAAACGGTGCCCATTTTATAAAGGTGCTGAGAAGATCCCACCACCGGGAGGTCTGGCTGCCAGGGCTTGGGAATGATGCAGTCAGTGCAGCCAAGGCAGAGGTCCCCAAGGGGTGCCATGGGGAGGCTGCAGCTGGGACCCAGCCCTGTCCTGGGGGAGCTGCTGCCAGAGGCTTTACCAGAGAGACAGTGCTGCTGCCTGGCCTCAGCCCATCCCCTCGTGGTGGTTCTCCTTCAGCTGGAAATGTGTGGAGTAAGGATCAACTACACAAGCCTTGCATTCAGCAAATCTCATTAACAAGTCCCCAGAGTGCAACATGGACCACTGGGCCTCTCCCTGGGACCAGCAGGGGTAGGGCCAGGCTCAGCCTGTAGCTCCACACCTGCGTCCCCTGCAGCCAACACAAACACTGATGCTGTCTTCAGCCAGAGATGAGTAAGGCCCTCCAGGAACACACTCAGCTGGCTCAGTTTCCTTGCTGAACATTACCTGGAGGAAATAATTTTTTGAAGAAACTCAAGATATGTGTGTCACAGTGACACAGCATGTGTGTCACAGTGTGTCATATCTGCTGTGGAAGGGACTTCAGGACTTTTGCCAGCTGCTGTTTACACAAGACATTATTAGAATGGTGTCCCTGGGGGGCTGCAGATGGGGAAGGAGGTAGAAAACAGCTGTGGTGGTAAATATTAGATTTCTTTGTGCTCATATGTATGTCAGACAGAGGTGAAACTCAGACAATTAAGAAATTTCAGCTTTAGTAAGGACATGCTGACGAGATCATTAACATTTGATTTGTGTGGCACCTGGATCACCTTACCAGGCAGGAGCACATGATGGCACTTCTAGTGAATTATCCAGAGTACAGAGTTCGTTATTTATACTGGCTTTACATTGTCTGGGGGGAACTGGTGTGGTATGGATAGAATATACTCAAAACCAATAAAAACTGGAACACTTTTTAAGCACATTCAAATCCCGTGCCTGCAGCACTCGGCGCCATAGGGCTGCAGCGCTGTGATGCAGTACTCAGTGCCCTAAAATATTCCTGTGTATTGCCTAACACAAGTCCAACTGTAAAGCTGATCTGCAGCAACTAAAGGCTTATACAGAATGTTCAGAAGCTCTTGTCCTTGTGAACAGCCATGTGTCAGAACCAGGTACACAGTCAAGTAGATTTCTTGCAATACCCAAATACAAGTAAGAAATGTGTACACCAGCTGATGTGTGTGTGCCTAGGGCAGACAAAGGCCAGGAGAACAAGATTGTCATTCTGTCAATTTGCTGTTGAAATAAACTTCTGTCTGTCCACCTCCTGCAGGATGCTGCCAAGAGCAGCAGGGAAGAGGGATAGCTGCTCACATCCTGATTCCAAAACATAAAGAACAATCTCCTTTGGACAGTGTGGCTAATTTGCACTCCCTTAATGAGTCTTCCCTTCTAAATGGCTATGAGTCAGCATCATGGAAGTGTGATTTCTTACTGATGTATGCATCTAGCACCAATAGTGCTATAACAGATTATTGTTATAAATGGCCTTCAGAGCTAAGTAAGAGATGAAAAATGCCAAAGACTTCACTTTAAGTTCAGGATGTTTCTTACCGAAGGTTTTCTTAATGCAACATAGGGAATTCTGTCTGTCTAGCAGATGGTCCTCTACAGTGACTATTAGCTTCTTTGCCTTCCCTTTTGAAATTGAGCTGCATTACCTTGCCAGCAGAGCTGAGCCTGCCCACCAAAGCCATGGTACTGTACTTGAGGCCCATCTCATGCTCCCATTGTTACAGTGCAGTTACCAAAGCATCAGATCATCCCAGGATAATACTCACACATCCCGTCTACAGGAGTTACTCCCCGAGGGGCTGTCAGAACAGATTATTTATGCCAGCATTGCACAATTTTGCTACAGCAGTGCACAAATCTTATGCACCTTTAAAAACAGAAAGGAGATTATTTTTTACAGTATTGTTGTTCTGTTTTTTTGAGATTTTCTAAGCCTTCTGATGTTTACATTCTTGTAATGGAGTTTCTCACACACTTTCATGTAAATAATGATTGTTTTGCATTCTTCTATGTAGGAGGAGAATTTTGATGGACTGTTAGTCTGACCAGTGTAGTTGGAAAGGTGGCAATGCCATCCTCCAATCCACTGTCACTTTTAGAATTCTATAAATGTTGAAGTCTGAAAAAAAAAAAATACTCTTTTCCTGTTCCTATTCGGATGCTGGAACATCGTGTGTGAGTTGTGTTATTTTCGTGTCACAACTGTAACACAGCATGAACAGTCATGTTCACAGGTAATGACTGAGTGCATAGAGCTGCAGACATATCACAAAGCAATGCCCTGTGCTCCCTACAGAACAGAGATCACTGTTGTTTATACCTACAAAGTGGGTGCAAGCTCCTTCGCTGCAGGATGAGCAGCTGTGGCTTCTCTGTGCTCTTCAGGCAAACATTAGATCAAAATGATACATGATCTCCTACTTTCTTTTTTCTTTCCATGTAAAAATGAAATTGGCCATGGTTGCCCTTGCGCCATCTACACACATTTGAGATACTTTGTTCTGCTTCTGAAACAGAATTCTCCACTTTTAAAAAACTACCTTGTGTTTTTATTAAAAAAAACCAAAAACAACCCTCATTATTAGCAGATATCAAACCATGGTTAGAAATCTCATCATTCTCACATTAAAGAGGGAGGAATCAAGGGCTAAGGATGCTGATTTCCAAAATGGTCTAATCTAAGACATTTTAGATCCAAGATCACCCTGGGTTGCCACGGAGTTTGTCAGTCCTTGGTTATGGAAAGCTCTGCTATATGTGTCTGGCCCTGGGGGTTAAAGATGAAGTTCTCAAAGGCAGCCATCACTTTTGATAGTGTTTTGCCCTAAGAACATACAATGCACAAATAAGTAGATGATAGGTTGAGATCTGGATCTGCCTATCCATATTTCATGTTTATGACCTCTTTTACAGCTATAAAGAAGAACAATATAAGCTTTTTTGCTTTTCAGAATGAAATTGTACCAGAGAGACAGACTACTTTGAGATGATAAGAGTTAATGCTTTTGCCAAGCTCAGGGACATGAAGCCAGGATATCTTCAAATCCAGACCCCTGTAAACAACAAAACACTGCCCTTTAACAACTGCTGGATCGGCTCTGTCACTTGAAAAAGGGATTGAAATGAGTTCTAAAATTAAAGTAGCTTTAACACTGCAGTTTCTAAATGGGTTGTAAAATAAGCTGGGACAAGTTTGCACAAGAAACATTTGCTCTTAAGAGTAAAAACACAGGATCTGAGCCAGGCCAGCTGTGCTACCTCTCCTCCTTTACTCCTGTACCAGTGAGTGCCAGAAGCTACAGACTCTGGAGGTAGAAAACACATTTCACTGCTCCTGTTTGATTCCCTTTAGGCTGACACATGGAGTGGAGTTGTCAGGCTTCACAGCAAGCTGCGTCTAGCCTTCTTTGGCTGCAGGGAGGGCTGCTGATACATCATGCTCTGAGTTTTGGCAAGAGACACCACCAGTGTTAAAACAAAAGAAAGAGACTTCAGGTTACCAGCTCCCTAAGGGAGGATTGCCTGCGGTATCCGAGTTGATAAGCAGCAAGACAAACAGGTCATGGGAAGGTCCCTATTTAGTTAGATGTAATAATTAGCTGTTCACAGGCTGAAGTTCAAGTGAAAGCTGCTCAAGTCTTGAAGGCAAGACTCAAGAGTATGGGTGTCAAGAGATAAAAAAGGTCAAAGATTAGCAAAATATATATATATAGTATAGTAAAACGTGGTGAAGCTGATGGGAAAACAAACATGCGTCACAAATGACTCATTTGAAATTATACGCATTAAAAAAATCAAAAGAAAATTTTTACGTGGTTTACTAAAAGAAACTGCCTTTTTTCATTAATTTGAAGAACAGAAACAAGATAATTTAAATGTGGAGTAAGAATCAACAAGGCAAATTAAAATACTTAAATTTGCTCTATAGGGAATAAAGGAGGAAGACGGTCAACCTCTCAAATGTTACAGAAATGTAAAGTGACTTGAACTCACAACTACTTAGATGTGTAATGTAGCACAAGCTTTAAATGCTTATTTCATTAAACAATAGGACACAACAAATTATACAGACCAGTTACTGAGGGATACACACATCAGTCCCTGCAAGTTTATGTTCCAGAAAACTGGAAACAACCCTTTCCTACTTTTCCAGACTGTGAGTTTGTGAATGCAGCACAACTTTTTCTACACATGGACCCATGTTTTCATTATTCATTTATTTATTCAACTCTCATATGGAAATACTGCTACTGGCCTAAGCATCTTAGCATTCTTACATCATATTGCCTTGAATACCTGTATGTTCAGTAATGTGTATACATTGAACCTGAAGTGACTGGTATACATCAGCAGTGGTAAAAAACATGAGGTAAAGACACTAGTAGCTCAGTGGTTGACATACTAATTGAAGAATTTCCCTCACATAAGCTATTCCTATCTCACAGCTCTAAGTAGAAGATCTAAAATGCATTTTCAATCACTGCATAGAGAGGCATGTGAATTCCATTGTTTCAGGATAGTTTATTGTGTTTTATCTTAAAAAAATAAAAAGAGACATGAGGAAATACAAAAATCTGCATTATCAGGATGGTGTGGTGTCCTACTATGTTTCTGCACTAAAGAATCAAATCCGTCTCCAAATTCAGACAGCCCCAAACCATCTGTAAAAGCATTGCTGTAGTTTGGTAATTGAAAAACACCCTAAAAATATATGGAAATTACGTTTGGCCTGGTTTCCATACATATCAAAGAGGAAAGATTCCTGGCAAACCTGGAATATGTATTTTGAACATTGTATTTTTGCCAGCTGGCTTTCTCTGTAGCAAGTTTGCACACTACTTTAGAAAATGTACTGAACTAGACCTGATTGAAAATTACGAAATAAATCACTGTAATAACAAACCAAACAACTTTATGTGGCAGACCTAGCGGTTTCAAGTGCAATCGGCAAGTAAATTATCCCAAAATTGTCTTGATCTTGAAATTCATGAATTAAGATGTGTGAAACTTGAAAACGCTATCAATGCAGCACCTTTCTTCTGCTCCCCGCTGCTGTTCACACGGCAGAACACTTTGCTCGCAAGCGTTTCCTTACAGATCGGCGCTCTCCTCTGTCTCACATCGACAGTAACCAAGTGTTGCCCACCAGTTACACAGGGTCCCAGCGGACCTGAACTCGGCGTGAGGGAGTGGGTCTGGCACCGACACTGCTCCCGCGCCGGGCAGGGCGCTTTGCAGAGGCAGGGGGCACAAAGCTCTCGAGCAGAGCAGTTCCTTGCCCGGAGCAGCGCTGGTGACGGGGAACACGGGCAGGGTCGGCAGCCACGGGCAACAGCGAGCGTAAACAGATCGCCCGGGCCGTTCGCGGGCGGTACGTCCATCTCTGCAGTTTTTCTTTTTTACCACCTTCTCCGTTCTTTTTAACGTGATACAGTCAAAACCAGTCGGGATGGAGATTAGCAGGGGGAAGGCAGTCAGAAAAGCGACCCCCGAGGGAAGATCTGAACAAGAAGGTGGATTAGGTTCTCCTGACCGGGTGGCGAGGTCGGGTGAGGTGGCGAAGGCGGACCGGCAGCTGACACGCCATCGCAGAGGCTCCAAAAGGGTAAGAAATTTGTTTTTTAACTTTCTCGAAACGCTATTTTTGTAGCAACATAAAGCTGCGTGCGCGGACACGTCATTTTTTTGAAACCAGGCGCCCAGGATCCCCCAGACCTTGCGACGCATTAACACGGGGTGCCTCCCCGTCGTGCTTCCCCACACACACAGCGCCGTTACCGGGGTCAGTCTTTTAACCGGGACAACACGGCCGCAACAGCCCGCGGCAGCATCGCTGCGAGCGGTAGCGGCTGCCAACATGGCCCCAGCGCACGGCCGGCGGGGGAAGCGGCCCGGCCTGGCCCGGCCCTCCCCGCCCGCCNCCGGGAGCCGGGCCGGGGCAGTGCGGTGGGCACGGCTCCACCATGCCCCTGCGGTTCAGGGTGAGCCGAGCGGGAGCGGGGCCCGGCGGGCCGGGCACGGCCCCGGGCGCTGGGGGCGGCAGGAGCGGCAGGAGCGGGGCTGGGCTTGTCCTGGGGTAGCGGGGAAGGGAAGGCCCCTGCGCTACGGCGCCGGCCAGTAAAGGCAGAAGGAGTTCTGTCCTTCTGTCGTGTAACAGCGGGTCCAGGCTGTGTTTGTTCTTGAAACCGTTCACTTGAAGACATAAGATACATGCTTTTGGTTTTGTTTTTTTAAAATTTTACATTATTTTTTGAGGCATGAAATGCTTCCGCGTTTTCTCAGCGGTACTTTTTGTTCTCCGACGGGGTGGGTTTGGAAGATGCAGAGCAACCTGCCAGCTTAGCTCATCCTGCAGCAGCGTGTTGGTGTTTTTCCCTTCGGAGATCTGTTACCGGCAGGAGCAGTGGAGCAGGATGTGCTCCGCTGGCTTGACAGACTCCTCTCTGTTTGCTGTAGGGACTGAGTGAATACAAGAGAAACTTCAAATGGAGAAGCCCAGAGTTTTGTAGCCCGTCCCAACACCAGAAATCCGTGTGGGCAGGACTTCGCTCGGATCAGTTTGGTAAGTGCGTCCTTGGTTGCAGCCAAGGCCCGGAAAGCTTCGCTGTGATGAGTGCATCAGTGAACTGGTGGTGTTTACAGTTTGTGCACTTCGTAATTGATTTAAAACTATAGTCTTGGTCATCGTTTAGATAGAGTGTGGTTTTGAATTCCATATTCTTTATGGCTACACTGAAACTTCATTTTTAATTAGTGCTATTTATATAAGCCTTGGAAGAAAAAGTAGTTTCTGACACGCAGTATAAACTAAGACCCAAACATGAAACACAGGTGCAGTGTTAACCCATATAGGGTGTGTCGAGTCTGGGATTGGTTTTTCTGTGATGTATGGAAATAGTAAATAAAATTCCTTTTTTAAGGGGAGACTTACTTGGGGCAAAGTTTGATAAAGTAAAATTGTTATGAACCTACCAGGTACAGCTAATTGAAAGAGAATGTCAGCCACTACAGCGAAAACCTTGTGATACTGTAGTGTAGGATTTAAGGATTGTAGACGTTATCGTGACAGGGAAATGTGGGGATAGAAAGCAGGAGGAAAAGGAAATAGCAGTTGGATTGAAAGGCCTGTGGGGAGCTGAGGAAGAGGGGTAAGCTGAAGAGTGATGACAACTGCAGTGCTTTGAAAAGGAGTAGTAAAAAAATAGTAATCATTGTAGTGGCGCAAGGCAGAGTAAAAAAAAAATTGGTGCAGTTCACTGCAACTGCACTATGCAGTCTGTGTAATTAGAGTACAATGCATTCATTCCTACAATAGTAAGTGTTCTAAATTATGGCCTTGTAATTAAGAACTGACTACTGCCAATAGGGTTAACCACGTTCTTTTCACTGGATGTGTTAGTTTTCTTGTTGTTCAGCTCCCAGAATCAATTTGCTCAGGATTGTCCTGTGGACATTTTTGCTTTATAGGGTTTAATCCAGCATGGTTCTGGAGCACCATGTTCCTATCTGTTTAATGGAAAGGAAAGTCATTTGCAGATAGTAAAGAACACAGAATTTCACAGCCATGCCTGTAATTCATGGTCTGTCACTGCTCCAAGCTTTCTGGTAATCAGTTGTGTGATAAACGTTCAGTTTATTCTTGTTATAGAGTGATATTATGTCTTCAGTGAATGTTTCTGTTAAATCTAATATGGCTTTTTCTCAGGAATCACGAGAGAACCAAAATTCATTTCCAAGAGAAGGGTACCTTACCATAATCCACAGATTTCGAAGTCCCTTGAATGGACAGCAGATTGTGATTTGAATGACCTGCTGGAGACTGAAGCTGCAGAGTTGCACACTGACCACAACAACAATAATGGGAATCAGGAAAAACTTGAAACACCAGAAGGACCAAGACTTCCCCCAAAAGTTCAGTCACATGTGGTAGATTCTGGTGGTGAAATAGCTCTTGCCCTTGCAGAGAACAACATGAAGAAATCACCCTCAGAAGCTCCACCAAATCAAAATGAAGCATTTTCATCTCCAAGAAAGGAATCAGAAAAATTGGGTAATGGGGTAAGGGAATAGGTTTTTTTTTTTAATTGACCAGTCTAAAAATTGTTAACAATAATTTCACACCCATGCTCAGACTCCCTTGTGAAACTCTTTCCTTGGTTTTGTATTTTGATACTCTTGTAGCTTCTTTGTTGGGAGAACAGTATGTTTGAGATTAGATTTTGGTGCTACTTAATTCAATAGAATTTGCTCTTCATTTGCATCTTTGGAATGTGTCATCACTGCTGATTTCAGTTAAACAAGGATTTAGCCAATAATATGTAGATTTTTGGGGTAGTTGACTATAATGAGAAAATGTACTTTTCATTCATTTTGTTATTGAAATCAAAACTCACACCATTGTTTTGAAAGTGTGTATTGAAAGATGTTTAAGTTGCAAAATATTGAAGGAAAGGGAGCAATCATTGTATTTTTTTTTCTTTTCTTTTTTTCATTGTCAGTTTCACAGAGTACTTCAGAGGAAAGCAAATGTAAATATCCCCAGAAATTCTGAATATCAAAGCCAGTTTGTCTGGAAGAGTCCTCATGAAAAGTCACCAATACTTGCAGCTGAACAGGCAAGATTATAGAATCCAAAAAGCAAATTAATACTTTCTCTTATGAATCAGCAAAGTTTTCCTTTCAAAAAGATTTCCTTTTTTTGCTCTTTTGTTGGGGGAACGACAAACTTTAATGTTGTTACATTTTTTTTCTCTCACTATACAAAAGTGTAGCATAATTGGATTTGTTTACATGCGATTCTTCATTGTGGTCAGGCCTAAGTATTTGTTCTCCTTAGGCCTTATATTTTGCTCTTTCTAACAGGGTCCTGTTCTTCTTTTTGTAGGAATTTATCTGTGTTGCCCCAGTTTCTTATTCTCAGTTTCCATCTCTGTGCACATACACTTCTAAGTCCTAAAGTGTGTCTCTGTAGTGTTTTATTCTTTCATGAGAATGGCTTATATTTAAAAGTGGAGTTTTCTGATTTTAAGATATTCTTGTGACATGTTAATACATCTCATAAGCTTTTGGGCTTTGTAGGGTTGAAAATGCTGCTTTTTCTGATGAGACCACAAAGAGAAACTGAGTGTGAGACTGCTTTGTGTTTTCAATTAACTGTTACTGGAATCAGGACTTAGGATACTCAGTCTTTTGGTCATTCTACAGTGTAAAGCAGGCACTTCTGCATTTGTCTTCTGTTTCTTCAGTAGCATCTTTCAGAGGCAATAAATGTTGATAATTAAGATAATCACTATCCTGTCTTTTTCTTTTGGAGTACCAAGCAGGTGGATTTACTGCAAGATTTACTGTTTCCCAGCAGCCCCTTATCCAATGAAAACTCACTGAAATTCATGATAGTAGTATAGAGAAGCCAAAGGACCTTTTGAGGAAGAGGCAGTTACCAGAAAGTCACCTTATGGAAAAAGTCAAAGAGAATTCCATTTTATTCTCTGTGCAATCAGTTTGATAATTTCATTATTAATGCTTGTGAGCATTGTGCTTTTTTTAGAAGAAAGACATTTTTCACAGCTTACAACAAGATGCAGTGAGAATAAGTCTGTAGGCACTATACATGTGTGGATAAGTAGAACTTAGGGAAAATTTGATGATACAAATGATATGTATTAACAAATTGTTATTGTTCACTGTTGATGTGACTGACAATATAGTTCAGTACTGACAATCCCTTTCCCTTGAAGAGATTCTCTGAAAATATCAAAGTTATCCAAGTTAGGTTATAATTCAGACCTAAGTTCTCATAGCAAATCTATGGAAAATGCATGCTTCTCACATACGGCATGGTTTTGAAATTTGGAACCCTGTGACCACATATGGGGCAAATTCTCTACCTTGATTTATAATACCATGTTAGTTGAAAAGAAGTGGATTTTAATTTGCCCAAGCTCTAAGCATCCAGCTGTAAAACTCAGAGCAGTTTTCTGTTACTTATGAACAGGACATATACTAAGGACTCAAATGGAATTTTTATGGCATGCCTTTAAAAAAACCATGATCCTGCATATAGCTCTGAAGCTGAACAAAAAAAAAAATAAACAAATGAACAAAACCTCTCATAGTAAACTTCAGTAAGAACAGTGTTTGATCACAAGTTTAACTGTCTGACTTGGTCACTTTTAAATGTATTTAAATTTCTCTTTAATTTCTCCTAGAAATTCATTAGTCTACACATGCTGTATTTTTACAGATAATTGTCTCTCTGCTCATATGTGAGTGTATTTGTGTGAATAAGTTAACAGATTTTGAAAATTTAGCCTTAAGGTAAGCAAATCACACTTTTTTCTTTGTTTTCTTTTCTTCCTCCCACGCAGCTTATTTGCAACACAAGGAAATCCATACCTCCAGTTAAACCTTCTGCCATTACGTCTGAAACTGCATATGAGAGAAATTCCAAGGGATCTCCTCCTGTTAAGAGTCCACAAGAGAGAGATGGTTCAGAAGAGAAACAATTTCTGGTGTGTTAACAAGTAAATACTTCCCAGAAAGAAAAGCTTTAGTAGTAGTTCTGCAGTTTTGATCTATTCTGTATGGGGGTGGGTTTAGGTTGCAATTATTTAGTGTTGCTAAATAATTTCAGTAGTGGTTTTGCTGTATGAGACCGAAAATAATTCTATACAGCTCTGTTCTTTGGAGGCTCTGTAGTGGGTCCTCTGTAGAGCATTTTTTTCAGTTTAAAGTTTTAGGTTTCTGAGTTTTGAAGTGATTTTATTTTTTTTTTTGTTGTTGTTGTTCTCAATTGACACTTTATTTTTAGTAGTTAGGATAGTTTCTGCAATCTAAATCTTTGATTTATACTCTGATTGGTACTAGTGTTGTGTCTTGGTGTGCAGTACGGCTTGATGGGAGGTCTGGAACTTTCTGAATGTCATGAGTCAGAGACAGTGAATTTTCTCCCCACAGTGGCAAGCAGTATCTCTGTATTCTTTCCATGTCACCTGACTTTGCTTCCACTGGGCATACATCTTCCTTTTTTTGCCTTTCTGAGTCAGCTCCCTTAGGACCTGTTCCAAAAAGCTGTCATTCTGGATTTTTAGGAATCTTTTGGCCTGGGTTGTACCAGTTGTGTGATGCTCCCAGTTGATCTGAGTCTCCTCTGTTGCTGATAGAACAGAAAGGGCCATTGTGAGACAAGGTGTTCATTAGGACCACTGTTGAGCTAAAGGTGTATTTGACATGCAGTGCCTTGGCTTGAACTAAGCCATTGGTACTTCTGAGGGGATTGTTGGCTTGGAGGTTTTATCATTTAAAACTCAGATCTGCCCCGTTCTTTAAATCCCATCTGGGGATGTGAAATTTTATGTCTCCTTTTGCCTCTTAGTAGATATGAAGAAAGCTTGAAAAGCCTGAGGCTTTCAGGAAGCATTTATCTGGATTTAATATTGGAATTTCAAGTAATTTGTTGAGACCAGCTAATAAATGAAGTAAGAGGAGTTATGAGAAAGGAATTTTTGTGAAAATGCCTAAAAACTTGTTGTTTATACCAATACCTCATCTCTGATGAGTATCTTGAAAAGGTTTTGGGGGATTTTGGTGGGCTTTTTTATTTTTTTAAAATTGAATGTGAACAATATCTGTGAAGATCTCGAGCAGAATCAGAAGTCATTAATTGCATTTCTGAAAGAATGAAATAATCAGGAAAAAAATCTTTAGTGTAAAACCCAAACAAATTAATCTAAACATTTATAAAACAAAATAAACATTTTAAAATTTACCTTTTGGACTTAGGTTAGAATGTGTAAATATTGTATTTTTTATTTCTGTGTTTCATGTGGAATTAATTCTGTAAAGTGGTCACAATGGATCATCTAGCTAGCAGAACGTTGCACTCAATCTTAACTTTGGCATTTTGATAGTTTATTTTTATGTTAACAAAAGAATGTGGTATTTGTGTTTGTATTAAATATTCAAAAGAGCTAACACTAAAATGAACTGTTTGCAAGTGCTTGATGTCAAAAGAAATATGAAATGAGGGTTTTCAGATTGTTAGCTAATGTGGTATTTTTAAAATTATCTTTGCCTTAGAGTAAGAGGGAAGAACCGTTTCAAAACCCAGCAGAAGATGCAACAAAACAAGGGAAATCAGAACAGAAACATCCTAAACAAAATAATAAGCAACATATCAGTCCAAAGCCCCTCACTTTACATACAAGTCGTGGGTATGTATAAAATAGGAAAACCTAGACTAGTGAGTAGGTGTACAGCAGCCCAGTGTTTAGGATGATGGACTATTTAACCACAGCATGCTGCAGTTGCAGGGGCAAATGCTCCTTGCAGTGCTGAGATTGAGCTGCTTGTGGGTACATCTAAACCTGATGTTAATTTCTATCCTGTCCTCTGGGCAGTGGAAGTGGAAGCTTTGTAACCACTCCTGTTCAGTTGAACCTTGTGATGCAGTAACAGTAGTATTAATGAATACAACGTGAATGAAATAGAATCAGTGCAGTGCTGCTGCTAAACTTTCCACAGGTGCTTTGGAAGTCATAGTCACCTTTCAAACTACTTTATCTACAGTGCCCACTCCACACCTTAAAACTTTGGGGATTGTACTTGATGTCTGCTTATTCTGGTCTGTAAAGCCTTGTGTGCCTGAGTAACAAAAGCAAAGACACAAGGTAAAGGAAGGAAATCTGTTCTGTTTAGAGTAATCTGTCAAGCAGGGAAATGAAGTGAAATTGTATGTTATTGAATGCTATCAAAGTATCTTTTTGTTTCTGCCACATGCCTACATTGCAAGACTTGAACTTGTATTTCCATTTCATACACATCTGAGATATGTTAAGAGCAATAAAAGCCAAGAAATGGGCTTTAAAATGCATAGATTATTCATCTCTCCTGTGTTTGTCTTAATACATGCCCCAGCAATTGCTTTCATTCTTTGTGTCAGTGTTAATGCATTAAATTGAAGATGGGAGACTTACTTGCCTAAATACTGGTGGATATTGGGAGTTGATTACGAAATGATCACCCAAAATTCTATGAAATTAAATTGGTTTATGGAAAAGTGAGTGGATATAGTATAGCTAAAACCTTTAACTACTTGGTTTTCATACTCTTTGCAGTAGATTGTAGTCAATTTTGCAGTGAGTAATGTGCAAAATTCTTGATTGTTTGCTGGGGCTCTTTTCATCTAAGGGCAAATTCCTGCCTCTTACGCCTTCAGTGCAGCAGCACAAGCTAAAATTCTCTTGAAAATCACTGGGCAAATAGCTGTCAAAATGTGCAAGTTCTCAATACGCAGGCAGGACTGTTACTTGTATGCAAGCTGTGTTGCAGTGCATGGCCTGCTTTTGCAGCAGAATGACTGGGATCCAGGTCCAGCACTATTGTGTTTTTTTGTGCTAATCCATTTGGTTTGCAACCAAAAGTGAAGGATTTCTGTCAGTTTTAAAGAAGAAGACATATTGAGAGAAATTTTGAATATAAAGGGTTTTTTGACCTTTATATTTTTCTTTTTACAAGGTTCATTTTATTTCTGACTTCAAGCTTTTATGACCTATTTCTGAAGACAGAAAAATAGGGCTTTTCCACCCTGTGCTGAATATATAAAAATTAAGTTGGTAATGTTCTGAGGCATGATTAAATCCAAAAATATCTTTAGATTTAAGCTGATACATCCACAGCTCAGTGCTTAAGGACTCAAAATACTACTTAACTGCCTGCTATAGGTTACATGATATTAATTTTTCTGTGTTTGTATGTGTGTGGCAGAAGGGAAAAATGAACCCATCTTTTCAAGTACTGAGGCCTTTTGAAGATCAAAGCCACTAGGACATAGATGAATTATACTGACCAGTGTTCTGGCAGTCAGATGTTTCTAGTCCTAGCAGCTCACCCCACCCATTTGCAGAAACCCTTTAAAATGAGGTTCATAGAAGGAAATGTCTCAGACACATTAATGACAAAAAATGCATTTTTACTTAAATGTACCTTCATCAGTGACTTAAATCAAGGTCCCACACTTTGCATTGAAGTGATTGAGGCTGATTTGTGTATTATGTTCTGGCTGTCAGGGCAAAAGCTTCTGGTGGAAGTGTTGCAAGGAAAAAGCAGTAGGAGTAAGTACTTGAAGGACTGCCAACTGTGAATGAGTATTTTTCACAGCTTTCCTAGTTGCGTTGGTTTGACTTGTTGTTTGTACGTGTGTTTTTTGTGTCTCACTGACATTTAGGTGCAAGTATATTTATGCTTGTTGAGTAACTTTAAAAGTGCTCTGAAAGAGTATTCTGGATATCAAACTTTACTCTTGTTTTTTCTCCTCATTTTTAATTTCTTAGGAGGATGAACACTGAATATAGGTCAAAATTTTTGTCTCCAGCCCAGTATTTCTACAAAGATGGAGTTTGGTCTCGTATTAAGAGTAAAGCTCACAACCAGGTGAGTATTCTTAGAAAATCTGAAGCCCAATTATGCTTTGTGGTTTGATTTTTAGATGCAAGAACTTTGAATTGTGTTACTTATAAGGTACATCTTTGAGATTGTAGTGCTAATGACTCAAGCTCCCAAAGGTGAGTATACAAAGACAATTAGATTCTGACAAGTCAGTGTAATAAATAAGAAAAAAAAAAGAGATTATGAGACTACAAAAAAAATAAATGTCCTCTCCAAAGTGAGGGAGAAATTTTGTTTCCTGTATAATCAGGATCATTCAGAACAGAGTCCCTTGTGACAGGTAATGTTATTCTTTATGTTCAGCCCAGTTGTAACAAGTAGAAGTGTTCAAAATACAAGGCTAAATGATAGGAGATTCCAAGGGAATAAGAATTAAAAGGACAACATATATATCAGCCTAGGTTGGCTTTATAGCCAGGCTCAGCTCGGTAGCTTACCATGCTTGAATCCATTCAAAGCAGTTTGCTGAATTCTGTCATACACAACATGAAATAGAAAAGTTTTCTTGCAAGTTTCAGTCAGTGTATTTTCTTGAAGTTTATTCAGAAGCTGCAACCTGTATTATACTGTATATGAAGTCATTTGACAGAACTGTGAAAATGCTGAGTAGCTTCAAGACCACAACATTTCTTAGCATTGTAAAGTGTGATTCCTGAGTTAGTCAAGCAAATCAAAACCATTAATAGTGTGCTAGGAAACTGCTAGAGCTGGCTCTGCAACTCCCATTTCACTGAATTGATGTAGTCTCCCAGCTGATAGAGGGAGCCTTTGTGGGGTACCTGTGTGGCAAATACTTGGAAATGTGAGTTTCCTCATCAGTTTGGACCACGGTGATGTGGAAGGTAGAACTGGAGGAAATGGTTCTAGGGTGCTGGGCTTTGAGAATATAGGTTCTCTTTGAAAATAAGGTTCTCTGAGAATTGCAGGAGTAGTCTGGTAGCTTTCAGTTCTGTGTTTTCTTGCTAGATTTAATCTAGCAAGTAATTTTCCTTTTAGCAAAAAGAAAGAATACATACAAAATCCACAATTGAGAAACAGATTTCAATATTTAAAGTATATTAAAATATGAGATGATTCATAATCAGAGTTTGTGTATGCATGCGTGAGACCCTCCATTCTTTGTAAACAGTCTCAAGAGGATGTTAGAGGACTGAAAAGAAGCAATATTTTAATTTTTATATGCATTGATATATGCATTAGATTTACTGTAACTAAGATTGCAAAATGTTATGAACTATTCCATACAGAATGTTTCTGTAAAATATTATGTCGTTTTTCTGGCATATAATACTTTAATATGTTGATGTTGCATCATGAAACATTCAAACCAATAAGGAGCAGTGCTCAGCTTCAAGAGCAATTGACTGGTAGGCAACTAAAGGGTGGGCCTTGGGATGTAGTGTGTTTGTGGCACAGTCAGCTGGGAGGAGTCTCTGCTCAACTCTCAACTGCAGTACAGTTGAGGGAAAGAATGAGGAGACTGCAAGTGGAGGATGGATGTTCAACTTCACATGTGGCATTTAATTAGAGTGTATGAAAAATCAAGGGTTTCCCACACTGTCAAGATGTGTTTGGAGTGCATCAGACTTTTCCATAGAGATTTTTGTGCTGAAAAGGGAGTTGCAGGAAACTAGAAAGAAGCTACTTGGCATGTGGGTGACTTACTGTCCAAAGCAGGCTTTCTGAAGTTCTGAGTCAAAACAGGCAAATGCCATAATGGAATCCTGGTGTGACCTTAGCCATAGTGATTACTTGTAGGCTGCTTCTCTGCAATTTATTATTAAGGGTGCTTTTCAGCAGTTGAACAAAAAAAAAAAGTCTTTTCTAATTATGCTTTTGAAAAATTAATGTGGGCAATTCGTAATTGCAGTAGGACTCCCTAGGGCCTGTGTCCTGCTGAGTTATTGCTGCCTGCTGAGTCGCTGAAGGAGAGGGTTGTCCTTTGTACTTCTTCACAATTCACAGGAGACTTAGTATTCTTCCTCCCCCTGCAGTACCCTGTTGCTCTGGATTTACATTCCTTCTGTTCTGGCTATCATAATTAATTTTTTATTCTGCTAGTTAAAGTGAGTAATCCAGTAAATCACTTGTTCATCAAACTTCAAATTCTCCTTTGAAAATGACAAGCATATCTTTTTAATGGGCTATTCTTTGGAAGTTTAGTGGGTCAAATTGTGGGATGTTAGCTGGATATCCATCTGCTGCATCCAGCTACTTTTAGTGGGATTAGCTGAGTTTAGCCCACTAACTCTGTTCCTTGCAGGAGGAATGAAATCTATCATGAAGGAAGAATAAAAAAGAAAAGCTATGAAAATGTGGTACAGGAAATGTCAGTATTACTTTCCTGCTCTTTGACAAAATAATTTCCCATGGACCATTTTTTAGTAAGTCAGAATTCACACGATATCACAAAATTGTTTTTAATAATTTAAACATAAACTTCTTTTTGCTTTTTCTCCCTGCACTTTAATTGTGTTTGGGTGAAGGACACAAGACAGCAAGCGTTTAAATGGTCTTAACTGTAACAATGATGGTGTATAATGTTTGAAGAGGAGGATTATCACTTTTATTGTTTTGGAGTAAAACTGACACCTGAACAATTTTGTATCTCATTCTTGCAGTTACTGGTAGCCTAGAAGGAATAATTTTGGTACTATGTCTTGCATACAGTAGTGCCCAGAGTTCTTGTATTAATCTTAACTTTTCACTAATGTTTATGTAGCTAGAGACAATTGCAGTGTTTGCAGCATATAAACTCAGTATTACACATACACATAGATCTGTTGATTTGAATTTATCATAAGTTAGTGTGGAATGTGTTTTTGAGTGTTGATATTTAGAAATCTAAATTAATTTTCTCAAGCTTGGCAAAAAACCGGTGGAATGCCAATGCTGACTGTACTTGTTTGAGAGCTTTTTATTGAATCTCAGGGAGGCAGCATAGAGCTATGTTGACAGGTTTTTAGTATTTAATTTCTTTCTTAGACTGAAGTAAAGTTACAAAGGTGATAATGACAATATCACTCTTGAGTGTTGAGAGGAAAAATAAGAAATTTAAAAATAACTTTGTATTCTTCTCTTTAGGCATCTCAAAACACCCTAAATTCCATGTGGTATATGGAGGTTGGTTGCATCCAAGTTCCTCTTTCAGTGTTTGGAGCACTGTGTCTGAGCGCTGATGGAAAAACTAGAATCCAGCACTAAACTTATTCATAGTTTAGTGCTGCTTAAATTTTTGTGCTCATGGAATGAATAATTGCCAATTTCGCTTTGGCTTCATGGCTCAAAGATGCTTACTGAATATACGCTTACTGAATATATTATATTTGCTTTCCTCTTCTTACATGTACTGTGGCATGCAATGTAATGTTTGTGCTGTGGCTGGCCCTGTATTATGTATTATAACTTGCTTTTTCTCTTCTAGCTGCCAGTAGCTAATGCAAATATTTATAGTAGCCTAATAGTGAAGTTTAAACAGCTGTGAAACTTATGAAACCTTGATGTGTAGGTGAGAGAGCTTCGAGAAAGAGCAAAGGCTTACAGGCAACGAGTAGAGGGAACACACTTCTCCCGATACCATTTCAATCAGATCCTGTCTGATAATAACAGTCTTTGGGATGTGTCCTCAACTTCCAGTTCAGAAGAAGAAATCAGCAACAACATCAGAGCACTAGATCTTGCTGGGTAAGGTTGTCATTCCTGCCTGTTACTCTGCAGCTTTGAAATTGAGCAAAATGCTGAATATAGGCTTGCATAGAAACAGTTGTTTTTTGAGCTAGTATTTGCATCTAATTTGCTGTTTAAATTGAAAATACAGCCCTAATTTACATTGCATTTTTGGAAATGGTAATATAGAAAGAGTCTTCTTAAAATCTACTTTGAAAATGGGATGTGCTTAAGCATCAGATAAAACTGCAGTGGCAATTTAACCATTCATCATGTCAACCGTACTAGTTTTTAATGTCTGAGCTGTTCTTCTTGCAAAGAACTGAAATGGATTAATGTGTTCTATATAAACACGTGTATATTGTGCAAATCAGAAGTATAAAATGCTGTGTTCTTTCTTACTCAGTGTTTCTGCAAAAGAGGCTGCACCAAGCCCTGAGGTACTGCAGCAACCTGACTCCAGAGAACAAGCTCATCAGGACAGCACAAAGAAAGACATGTCAGATGCTTTAACTGTTCCAGTGAAAAGACGTTTAGTTTGGGATGAGCAAGAAGGTACTGAAGAAAGGAAAGATCAACAATCAACAGAAGAGAAAGAGGAAGAAAAGTCAGATGAACAGGCTGCAGTCATGGCCCCACAATTAGAAGAAAGCAATAAAGATGCTAAAGAAGATAAGAAAACTGAAGGGTAAAACTAAATGGTTTTTTGATGTATATATATACACATTTGTAGGTTAAATAGTTTTTGTGTTTTAAAAAGTGAAAATTGGTGTGATAGTACTTCTGTTTTGAACAGTATGATAAGGAATGAGAAGGTTTAAGACACTGAGCTGGTTGACAGAGGTGCACCTATCATTAAAAATACTGGATTTCGTACTCGCAAGACAGAAGTTTGTAGACTCATGAATGATTCTAATGTTTTTCTCTAAAACGATGAAATATGCAGTATGGGCCTCTTAGAACGGACTGTTCATTACACAGCAGCCAAGTTTAGTGAAAATTAAAGCTCACAATTTGCTTCAGGTTGACAGTGTAGAATTTGATAGGACGGGATACATGCTAATATTGTACTTAGGTATCTATTTTTCTTAAAGAAGTTCATGGATAAAGATTAAGGACTTAGGAGAAAAAAATAACTAATATCCAGTAATCACTGGTGATTATGTTACTAAGCATGGGTGGGAAAAATGTGGAAGGGTGTATACAAATATTGGGAGATCATCTCAGTATGTGCATAGTATAGTGTTTGACATTTGAGAGATCCAAATTGTATCTAGTTTCAGAAGTCTCTGGATTTTTACTGTGCAAGTTTTGCATGCCTTTTTTTGTAGAACAATATTTTAGTTTGATAGACATTTAATTCTGAATAACTTTGACCCTTGTAACCATGTCAGCTTCATATTTTATATTCCTCATGGCATTTTATCTTTGGTGTTGCAGCACTAATCAAAGGTAAGAAATCGTCATTGTCTCCATTTGGAGTAATACCGTGTATTCAGACCAAAAAGAAATGGAGATGTTAGACTCAAACAGAGATTAAATGCAGGCTTTCAAAACCATAATCTAGAAACCTTTCTAAGTTTCTGTTTAATTCTAGAGATAGTCTAGTTCATAGATGTCTCTGATTGACATTGTCAATTTTCTGTCATCTTGCAGTGGGGTTCTGTGTGTTCTGTGTGTGTTCTGGGATGTGCACTGGACTCAGCCATGCAGAGCAGCTTCATGCTTACATGTTACACCTTCTTGAGAGCTATGAGGAATTCTTTGCCTAGATGTGTCTGTCATGTACTGATAGAATCAGGTTTCTCCACATTGTGGATATGCTGCCACCTCCTTTTGAAATGCACCTGGAGGCAGAGGACTGAAGTGGCAGTGCTGATGTATATTATATATACATATATAATGTATGATATATATATTTACATCATATTATGATGTATATTTAATAATCTAGGGGCTTTAGTGGGTACAGAAATTTGGGATATTTGGCTTCAGTTCCACCACATTGACTGAAGAATGTCAAACCCACACTCCCACCTCTAAGGCAGCAACCATGTTCAAAGTTTTTCTGGGTTCAAAGTTTTCCAGCCCTCCTGTTGAGCCTCTGTATTGTGCAGCAGTATGCTCAGGGTTTTTCAGGACAAAATCCCTTTTCCAAAGGGAGCCTGGATTTATAGCTTGAGACTGCTCCAAATACAGAAATGGAGGCTTAAGGACTGGAATCCAGGACTCCCCTTGGCAAGCAAATGTTTTAGCTACTGGCATTTGGGGTGTTAAGGCCTTAACTGTCTCGCCTTAGGCTTCATTGTAGGAATGGATTAGAAACAAAGCTTGAGTGCAAGGCTCCTGAGTCCTTCCTTAACTAATCCTTTAATCATTACTCATTTGTTTTCAGCGAGAATGCCTTAGTATTGAACACTTCTGCAGCTGTGTCAGATTCTTCTGTATCCTCAAAGAGAGGCAGCAAGCACCCTACTCCGAAGCTGAGAGCTCTTGCAGGAAGCCCGAGAACTCATCATGATCGCACCACCCCAGTTGTTGGTAAAAAGACTTGTAAATGCAAAGCAGTATTTCAAGAACTAAAGAAAAAAATACACAACTGATTTAATTTATTAGATTATTTAATGTAATAAGGCATTTTTCATCTTTTTCAATACTATAGGAGGTACTGTTCTAGGGTCTGCTCCTAAATTCAAGTCTTCATCTTCACCTCAGAGAAAGCAAAACTTAGCAACAAACCCTACAAAAAAAAGGTCCTTCCAGGTGAGCCAGAAAACAGACTTACCATTATGAATTTTAGGAATGTTCTTTTTAAGTAATAATGAGTAATTTATTTAAGAAATCTCTTTCTTGAGTTGTTAGTTGCTGTCTTAAAATTGTCAGTATCTGTGACTAAAAGAGGCACGTCTGAATACTTAGGCTTTTTTGGGGTGTCAAACAAAGGAATTGAGACTACTGGAATGAGATTAGATGTGTTTCATTTTGGCTTCTTGACTAAATGCATGGGATCTATTTACAGAAAAATAAAAAGGTTGCCATTAGAATTTCCCTTTAATGTTATTGTAGCCATTGACATAGGCTACAACTCCAGATTGCTTGAGCTGGAAGAAATTCAAGAGGGAGAGGTTGGGTGCTTATTTAAAAGATAGGTTAATGTGCCATAATAGTTGCACTTTTCCTTTCCTTTTGCACTGCTTCTACTCTGCAGCTTTAGTAGTTACTAAAAGAAAAATAGAAACATTTGGGAGTTGTTATCCTTAAGATTTTGATAGTTTTTTATCAAGTTGTGCTTGCCCTGTGTTCTACAAAGAGAGCTGCCATTTAACTGCATACATCCTCTGTAGTAAGTTCTGTAATAGAAGCAGATGCAATTGCATGAGTTGGTTATATTGTTGTAAAATCTAAAAAAATCACAGTTTTACAAAATAAGCTCTTTGTTTGACCTGATTAGATTACTTTCAGTCTGTGTTAAATACCTTTTATTAGGAACAGATTTTCTTTACATTCACAAGCTGGGAATACTTTTTTTTTTTTAGTATTTGCATGAGAAGTATAAAAGTGTAAAGTCAACATTTGCTGCATATGTGAGGGTCTGTACTTGGAGGCTTTATATGAGATGTTGTGGTTTAGTGCTGTTTTTGATCCTTCCTTTTTTTTCTTTCTTGTATATTTGTAGCCTGATGTGAAAATGGAAGCCACTTCACTCTTTAACTCTGCACCTGCTGGGCTGGGAACTGAGGATCCTCTGCCACTTAGGCAGGATCAGTGGCCTTCTAACAGGGTTGCTGATGAGCAAGTTCCTCTTGCTTCCACCCACCAAGAGCAGTCAAAGTCAGCAAAAAGCTGCTCTGTGCCTTGCTGGAGTCCCTCTCATCGTATTCAAGGGACTCTTAAGGATCCAGAATTCCAGCATAATGGTGGGTTTTGTTTATTAAGTTTGTGTTAGAGTGATGCAGGATATAAATGACTACTATGCAGTGCTCAAGCCAAGAGGTGCTGAGCTTGCTGCCTTACAGTATCTACAAAGAATGTACTGTTTATAAACAAAAGCTTTCCAACTGTATGGTTGGTTAGTCTTGCTGAGGAAACATGCACAACATCCACCTTAGTTTTAGATTGCATTGATATCACTGTATTACAGTGATCAGTTTGTTGTCTGATTTTGTTTTATTAATTTCAGTAAATACCACTCATGAGAATAATTTGGTTTAGCATGAACAGCTCTAAATTTTTATATTTAAGCTGCAACTGGATGGTGTGACACTCTTCCAGCTAATTGCTAACTGCAGTGTGTAAGTGGGACCTTTATGATGTAGTATTATTTTGAAAGAGTTGTGGATTTCTAAGAGGTAAGTTCCTTAAAATTATTACTGCAGGATAAGGAAACTAGAAAACTGTCTCTAGAAGGTTTATTGGATATTGAGAAAAACCTTTTTTTTTGGCAAGGACGGGTTTTGTACTGAAGCATTTCAAAAGTTTTTAACAATGTTTAAGGGTACTGGGGATGTAAATTTGATAAAGACGAGACTCCTTGTCCCCTTAGTCTCCATTCAGGTAAAATTTTCCATAGCTGCTTCAGGTCCCACAATTCTTGGTCCTTTGATTACAGAGATTAGCTAAAAAGTAGTATTTCCATTCTAGAACGGAACAAGCATTGTCAGGCTAAGTGGGAAGGTGAAATGCAGAGAATTTCCTCAGAAAGGTTAGAATTTGTGCTGGTTTCTAGTTCTGCACTTTGAGTGCAGGTCATTAAGTGACTTGTAGCATGTACCAAAGAAAGGTGTCTTGAGAAGAAAGCAGTGGAGCAAGATTGTTTTACCTCATCTTAGGGTAAAGGAGTCTGGTAGAATTTTCATGTGTGCTGTTTATAAGACTCTTGTTTTGGAAATAATGTTACAACATTTTTAGATGTTCTAAAATGAAATCTTATCCTTGGTCTGTTTTGAAATTATTCAAAACTGTGCCTTTTGACTTTTTGTCCTAGGGAATCTTGGCAATCCCAAAGTGAGAACTTTCCAGTTGCCCCTTCGGGAAAGAAACCGTAATGATGAAGGTATTTCTTGTCCCAAAGTATCATTGTAAATCGTGTATGTAGCCTAAATAAATTTTAACTTTTGCATGAATGTGACATGTTTCTCCTGAATGCAGTAAGTAATACTGGTTTATGTGTTTGCCTGAATAGCTACAGCGTATTTTTATCGAAGTAATTTGAACATGTTCAACCTAGTAATCTGAAGTAGGAATATGAAGGTTTAGGGTAATATAAATAAACCATTAAATGTGGCTGAAAATTAACAGACCATTGTGGCTCTCGATATGGTTACTGTAGGTTGGTTAGTTCCATACCTTAAATTGTTTCCTGCCCAGACGTTTTTAAGCCTTTGCATTCATAGCAACCAAAGGAGGCTGCAACACAGCCCGAATTGCAGCTGGAGTAACTTTAGTTGCAACTTTATCCTGAAGTTTGTGGTACCTTTAAAGGTTTTGCATGCAAAACTTCAGCCCCAGATATGCAACATAAAATGGTCCCTCTGACTTTAAGTTTCCCATCTGTCCTCTGCTCAGTGTGTTAGAGGTGCTTATGGCATGCTGCTATTCTGATTGCTGTTTTGGGCTTTTTTTTTTAATGTTTATTTCAAAGTTAATCTACGAGAGCAGCCATTGCACAGCTGCATCTTCTTGGCTTTTTTGTGGGCAGACACAAATAAACTCTTTTCAGTAGCATGAGTCAACCAAAGGCACTATATTTGCCATACACTTTTTCTTAGTGGGTGTCTGAGGTTGAGCCTGGTGTGGTGCTGTGCTAGTTGCAATCACCTGTGTTTGGTTCAGCTCAGAGTATGGCAGAGCAGGTTTATGTCTGAATCTGATTGCAGTTTATTTATAGTTATACCACCAAAAGCTTATTTTTGTACCCCTTGGCGCTTCTTTGCTCCTTGGGTTTTAACCAAGGTTCAGACTGATTCTCTGTTTTACTCATTGCAGTTGGCTGCAAAATATGTGGGTGGTGCAGATGGCTCAGCCAAGTTTCTGTGCAACTGCATAAAACATGCAAAATCCTGTAGTACTCTATAGCTTGCTGCACACAGATTTCTGCCCACAGATTAAATGCTGTAGCTGCTGTTTCTTTTGTATTTTTCCCTGTGAGCTGAATGGTAATGTATGAACTTGCAGAAACAGGTGAAATGTGGCAGCTCACAGATATTTTGTATGCCCATATTTGATCAGGTACAAACCTGGGAGTTATCCAACGATATGTCGGTTTGCATAAGTGCAGTTCGCAGTTTTCTCATACATGGGAATATAGTTGTGATACCGTGTGTGATCCTTTTACAGGCTATTAGGATCACTGTATTTTAAGAATTTAGAAACTGCTGAAAAGTTAATTCAAACCCTGACAGAATACTGGTGCCGTTTAGATTGCGTTGAGGAATTTTTTCCTGGATTTTTTTTTTTTGTTGGTGAAGGGTCTAGTAGCTAGTGATACAGTTCTTTCTAATCCATTGCAGGGGAATGCATGTAATTAAGGTAATTTTTCATAGAGAGCATCTTGACAGACCTGTAGCAGCATTTTAATAATGCTGTTGAAGAATTATAATGTGCTTTATCAGGCAAGCAACATCAAGACTGATTAGTTTTAGGAGTTTTACGGTGTGTGAAATGGACCCTGTATTCAAAAGGAAGACCCTTCAAAAGTATATTTCTGAAGCCTGCTGCTTCTTGTCTTTGTGGTAAACTTCTATTTTCTTCAGAAGACACTTTTCTTTTATCAGCTTTTGGCACAGTAGCTGGATTTTGCACTGATGGACTCTTCTTGGCAACGTGGGTTCTGATATTTTAGTCATGTTATTCTAAGGTTGTCTGCTTTGCTTGAAGCAGTGGGCTGCTTTCAAGAATATGTCATTACCAGAGTCTAATCTATATAGATTTCAGTGGCAGAGGAACAATTCCTGAGGTCTTCTGACACAGGAGAGTAAAGATCAGGGTGACTTGTAGAACTGGGTGATTCCCAGGTGAACACAGGGGTTTGATTCTGGAGTTTCTCAAGAGATGGGCACATAACTCTCTTAAACTTAGCTGACATACTAGAGGGAGGCTTCCTTGTGAGGTTCTTCTCTAGCATGTCAGTTGCCAAGTAATTGAATTGAAGTGTATTGTGGTACTGTTTTAGCATCCATTGTGAAAGAGGGCATAAAAATATTCAAAAAATGTCAGCTGTTTGAATATGTATGTTTAATCTTCCTATTTACTTTTTCCCTTCTTGCTTTCCCCACAGATGACAGGTTGTCTCAGATTTCTGCTCGCTCGGCAGCATCTAGTTCTCTTGCGTCTCAGATACTGGAACGAGCTCAAAAGAGGAAGGATTTCTGGGGCAAGGCATAGTCTCTCCTTCCTGTTGTATAGAAACTATTCTGTAAAATGATGTATTTTGTATAGCTTGTAGTGTACATTTTAAAAAATTTTGATTGTATGTTTCACACAGCATCCTTTCACTTAACCATTGATACAGCCCAAGTTTTAGGACTTGCCATCCCAATTGAAAATTAAGTATCTAAATTGATGATGTTGAAAATCAATGTTCTTTATATCTGAGAGTTAGGTCTTAATTCACTGTGTTATAACAGCCTTGTGAGGCTTTACATTTTTTACAGTGCTGTGCCACCTTTTGACACTGAGATAATTATTTTTTTATGGAACCTGTGTGTGACTTTTCAAGCTATTCTACAGCAGTCATGCAGTATGACCTGGAACAATATTCAGGGCGACACCATCATTCACCAGCTATCTCAGTTGCTTTATTGTATCAAGTTATCTTAAGGGCAGCTGTGGTATATGTGTTTATGTTACTGTATGAATTGTCAGCATAACACAGTGCTGTAACAAAGTTACTACTTTTACTATTTACTGCTTTTAATCTTTTACCAAAAAATTCTAATTTCTTAGTGACACTAACATGGAGTGTCATTAATTTGTAGAACAAACAGGAGTTTAAGAAAAGCGAAGCATTATGGTTTGTTCATTGTTCACAGGTTTTTGGCCAGGGTGACTGTCAGAGTTCAGAGTGTACAGTACTGCAGCTTGTCAGCTATACTGATATGAATGCTTGTCTTGTAGACTAAGACCTGTTTCAGTGTTAATTTCAGCTTCTCTAGAAAAAGCAAATTCGGCCACCTTAACCAGTGGTGTTCCCCAGTTCCACTTCAAACTCAGGTATTTAGAACTAGTGATCTCTTTAAATAAACTCAAAAGAATGTTTTTTTTTCTAGACTTTTATATTTTAATTACCTCTTATCTTAGTTTCCTGTTTCAGGGAGACTGGTAGCATTATGATTGTTACAGTGAAAAGTGTTTGTGATTTATGCTGACAGCTCCTTTTATCTTTCCAAGTGATGCAGACAAGTTAAAATGAAGTAGAGGAAATAGGTGGCTAGCAAGCAGTTTAGTTCCCTGTGTGGCTTCAGGTTTTAATACTACTTAATTTGAAAATTTTGTACAAGAACAATTTGAAATTTGCACACACTTGGATTGTGTTTTGATTTTGTATGTAATTATGTATGCATATTACTGAAAATAAAAACGGTTGTTTGTTTTGTTTCTATTTAAGTTATGCTGAATAATTTGGCAGAGCCCATTACATTGGCACTTCTCTGTTTAGTTCTCTGTTTCACCTGTTCAGCTCCAATATCTGTGGACTTAAGAAAGACAAGATGTTACCTCAAGCTGATCTTCAGAAAGAATAATTTATTGAAGCTAGATATGTTGACCCTAGAAATCACAACTGACTACAGGTATTTTAAATGGTGACTCGAAGCAGATGGGTGCTGCACAGGCTGAAAAGGCAGCAGTGCCCAAAGGGTCAGTCCCCAACGAATAATTTAAAGAGTGAGTGAATTAGTGCTGTCCAGTACTGATGATGTTAGAAAATTTGCTTCTTCCACAAATTGTATGTTACAGTAGCTTCTTAGCAGTGGAGTTGTTTGAAA
Organism: Urocynchramus pylzowi; assembly: GCA_013397555.1. Taxonomy (NCBI): domain Eukaryota; kingdom Metazoa; phylum Chordata; class Aves; order Passeriformes; family Fringillidae; genus Urocynchramus; species Urocynchramus pylzowi. Next base: position 153,600 of record VZRH01002394.1, read on the forward strand.
CAAATCAGGGTATTTTATTTTATCTCAAGGGCTTCTGGGATTGTTCTGTGGTGTGCACGTAATGTGTAAATTATAATTGGTCATAAAATTTCTATGGAAAATGTGCAACAGCGTTTTTGAAAATTTCCAGTTTTCCTCTAAAATAATAGTTTTATAGCAGAAAACTTAATGGCTAAAAGTGGAAATATTTTTCAGTGTGGTATGTTACTGTGATGTGGGTGCATTAATTTTGCAGTACCTATCTACATTATTCATATCAACATGTTCTCCTTGTTTTCCTGGCCAAGAGGTCTCATCATCTGTTATTTCTCTGTGATACCTGTTAATTGACTTTTATGAACTGTGTCCTTTTTCTTTGTTTTCATATGTTTGCCTGGTTTTCCTCATATCTGACAGCTCTGTCAAGAGTTTTTTTGCAGGTCTGATTTTGAGGCCTGTAAGTCATAGATACTATAACAGCATGTGTGCCAGTTTTGCTTATAGTGTTGTCTGTACTGGTACAGGTGAGTCTGGTACATCTGAGGTAGCTCTGAGTTTGTTAGATGTGTGCAGTTTGGTATGTGTGTATTGATTTCTGCCAGGGAGAGAGCAGGCGTGGTAAAGGAGGGAGACATTTTTGTTGCGTAGGAGTACACACCAATTTAGATGTTAGAATGAAAGTTCATGGTGTCTCACACATCACTGGACATTATTTCCCATCTAAACAACTCTTAGCATTTGCCTGCAATGTTCTAATTTGATTACTTTTGGACAGAGGTTTTCAGAGGGAAGTGTAGACAAAATATGTGGTTTTGAGTTATGCTAGTGCAAAGCTTCTGAAGTGTGTTCTCTGGTCTTCAAAGCAGATGTAAAATTCTTTATGCCAGTTCTCTGCTATTATTTATCTTGTTAAGAGGGATTTTGGTTTTTCTAAATATTTCAGACCAGCTTTCAAACATATTTCCTGTTGTGCTTTCAAGCAAGCTGAACATGGAAAAAATGTTCAAAAGTGCACCCTTATTAATAATTACAAGTGTGTGCTGTGCAGTGAATGTGTATTGTTTTCTGTATTGCCTTAATCTGCAAAAAATCCTCAACAGTTTTCTGTCAAGGAAACTTTAGAAAAATAAGGAAGAAGGCAGTTGCCAATAGGAGCTGTATCTCAGGAATAAACAACCTTGTGAGCTTGTCAACTTAAGGTCAAGATTTACAAAACCAGCACATTAATAACTGACCCAGTCAGTAAGTGTTGAATGTCTTCAGCTGCTGTTCCCAACTTGCTGGTCAAGGGAGGTGAGGGAAGACCTCATTGCAGTCTGCATCTTCCTTGTGAGGGGAAAAGGAGGGGCAGACACTGATCTCTTCAATGTGGTGCCCAGTGAGAGGATCTGAGGGAATGGCCTGAATTTGTGTCAGGGGAGGTTTAGGTTGGATATTATAAAAAGGTTCTTCCCCCAGAAGGTGGTTGAGCACAGGAACAGGCTCCCCGGGGCAGTGGTCACAGCACCAAACCTGTCAGAGTTCAAGAAGCATTTGGACAATGCTCTCAGGCACATGGAGTGACTCTTGGGGATGGTGCTGTGCAGGGCCAGGAGTTGGACTCGGTGATCCTTGGGGGTCCCTTCCAGCTCAGCTTACTCTGTGATTCTCTAACTGGTTTTGCATATACAGTCTGAATTAAGTCACAAAGCCACTCAGTGAGTAGTCTTCTAGTGATGCTTTAATCACTATGAGTATATTGTGTAGGGGTTTTTCAGCCTTTTTGGGTTAATAGATCCACATCTACTGAATTGCTGATGGATTCCTGTGAGGTGAGTAACAGCCTTCTGAAAACAGGTTTGGCTTCACCAATGTCTTGGAGGTAGCTGGAGTTTCCTCTGCACTCAAGGGCCACAGCCCAAAACCCAGTGTGTGCTGCAGTAAGGTGAAAGGAAATGAAATTATTTACCAGCTAGGAGCTTTCTCCTTCACTCAAAAATTCTTGGAGCCCAGGTACTAATACATTCTTCTTATCTGACTTCTGGTGTCATTCCTCTCTGGCAGATATGAGTGGAAGAAGAAAGGATTTCCAAATCCATAATACTCAATGAGCAAATTTGTGGTACTTGAAGATGGTGTAGGAAGCACAGCTTCTTTGACCAATTTACTGTGTGCTTATTTGCACGATGCCATATTGATTAATTCCATCTCCTGTTCTGCAAGGCTGAGCTGACACCCAGTGTTCTGGTGTCACAGCAATTCTTAACCATGTGGTAAAATTTGTCAGCAAAGAGCCCCATCACTATTTGATGCAAGTGGAAGGTTTGCTTGTTGACCAATTTTTACTGAAGCCTGAAGAAAAATGGTTTCTTTACCTAGATGCACATGATTGTGTGATAAAGAAAACAGGCCCAACAGTTATTTTAATTGTCAGTGGCCTAAAATTAGTGTCCTGATTCTAGCAATTATTCAGACCTTTGCAGACCAGAGCCTGGGGAAGAGAGACTAGCATGGTGGAGCTGTAGTTAACTTCTAGGTGTGCAGTCATTTCTTTGGTTTTCTGTGCACTGGAACCCAGTGGGAAGTGTTAATCACAATAGCAGTCATCACACCAAAAGCGAAATCTGAAGAGCAGTCAGTGGATGGTAGGTAAGAAGAGAACTCCAGTTTCATGGAAATCCAAGTTCTGGTTTGCTTTTCAATTCAATTTTTCTATTGTGTTGAAGGACATCTGGAGTTCCATTTCTGGAGTAGAAATGTGAATGAACTTCCTAAATATACTAGTATTTCCTACAGTTCATTTGTGTGGGATATAAGCTGACCTTGTGAGGTTTCTCTTTTGCAGGCTGTGTCCTAGAGAAGCTTGTGGAGTGACTGAGGAAGCCTGAACTTGGCATGTCAAACATGCTGTGCCTGGGAAACTGAAGAATGGTGCTTGGTATTCCTGTGTGGTGTCGTGTTAGGGTGGGGACTGAGAACTGCATGAGATGGTGTGAAGACTGACTGTCCTCTGGGAAAGCAAGTGCGGCCCGCTTTACGTACAGCTTTCACAGCTTCTGTTGGATTGCTCATTGCGTTCCTGGGGCTCTGTTAGAAATGTAAGAGCAAGAGCACTCATTTGCCAAGAGCTTGCTCTTTGCAGGGAGAGTTGGGTGGTACAGCTGGGGCAGCAGATCCTGCTTAGTATAGATGGTTCTTCAGTGGAGGGGGCAAAGGACAACTGAAGCTTCTTACTCCCCACTTTCTTCAGAGGTCATGATAACGTTTTCTAGTAAAGCATGTCAGCTTTGTAAATGTGGCTGACATTGTATTTATGTCAGGTAACCTTATGGCAAAGTAAGTAAGGTAAACCTGTGAAGGTTTCAAGTGGACCTCAGAGTTTTTCCTTTTAACTGTGTTTAAATCTGATGTACACGTATACTGTCTGTGTATGTATATATATGTGTGTATGTGCTGAAACAGAGTTATTTTTTTCCATAGTAGCTAGTATGGGGATCTGTTTTGAAATTGTGCTGATGATAATGTTGATAATACAGAGGTGTTTTCTTTATTGCTGGGCACAGGGTCAAGACATTTTCAGCTCCTCACCCTACTCCATTAAAATGTAAGCTGGGAGTGCACAAAAAGTTGTGAGGGGACACAGCCAGGACAGCTGACACCAACTGACCCAGGGAATATCCCACACCATGTGGTGTCATGCTCAGCATATAAGGCTGGGTAAGAGGAAGGAAGTGGGGAGACATTCTGAGTGATGGTGTTTTTCTTCCCAAGTAACCATTATGCGTGATGGAGCCCTACTTTCCTGGGGCTGAACCCCTGCCTGCCCATGGGAACTGGTGAATGAATTCCTCATTTTGCTTTGCTCATGTGTGGATTTTGCTTTACCTATTAAACTGCCTTTATNGACAGCTGACACCAACTGACCCAGGGAATATCCCACACCATGTGGTGTCATGCTCAGCATATAAGGCTGGGTAAGAGGAAGGAAGTGGGGAGACATTCTGAGTGATGGTGTTTTTCTTCCCAAGTAACCATTATGCGTGATGGAGCCTACTTTCCTGGGGCTGAACCCCTGCCTGCCCATGGGAACTGGTGAATGAATTCCTCATTTTGCTTTGCTCATGTGTGGATTTTGCTTTACCTATTAAACTGCCTTTATCTCAACCCACAGGTTTTCTTACTTTTACTCTTCTGATTCTCTTCCCCATCCTGTTCCAGTCAGAAGTGAGTGAGTGTCTGAGTGGAGCTTAGTTCTGGCTGCAATTAAATCACAACTGTGTGTACATACACATGTATAATTTTTTCTGAAACTCAAGGTGTCTTTGTGTAATATTTTCATGTGCTGGAATGCCTCCAAAGCACCTACTTTAGGTTGTGAATTAGAATAGGAATGGCTGACAGGATCCAGAAAGAATGTACTTTTGGATTTCTCCCTTTCTAGGCCCCTTTCTGGTTACTGGATTGTTGTGACATAAACGTAATCTGCAGATGCACCCTATTATGCAGAACTGGGGGCCCAGGTCTTGCTGCAAGGTTGTCTGTGTGCACTAGGTAAACCTGCTGAGGCTCCCCCAGCTAGAGTGGGCCTGTGAGTTCCCAGAACGGTGCTCTCGTGAGGAATGCTTATTTGTGTTTCCAGTGGGAAGCTGGCTCCAGCCTGTTTATGTATGTTAGTTTACACACCACATGGCTAAAAACAGATAACCCAGGAAAACAGTGTCATAATTCCTATGCTGTAGTTATTTTTTCTGGCCCCATAAATATCACATTCTTGACAATGGTTCTACTCCAAGAGGAAACTCATTGACTCACAGAACTCTCTGGGGAGATCAGCAATAGCATAACTCCAGTCTGGGGAAGGGCTGGGGCAGGGGCTGGGGCTGTTGGCTTCCTGAGGATGGGCACAAGTTAGCAAGCTGCTGTTAGTGACATGGCAGCTGTTACCTTCTCTAATGGCTCTGTTAGAGTGAATAACTGAGCTGCCAGGGTCTCACTCTCAAGACATGCTGGGCTCAGAGTATCAGTGGAAGTGCTGGTGTCTGGGCACTAGTACTTCACCTTAAATAGCATTCCTTCCCTTCATAATGGCCTCATATAATTACTCTGTTACATGATAAAACTGCTATTGCTTGGTCAACCAAGGTGCTGGCACTATTTCTTAACCTGAGTAACTGTTTATTACTGGATTTTGAATTATAAGCCAGTTTGCAAAATTCTGTTCCCATTTAGAGTGGTTTTCTTTAAGCTACACTATGTCATTAATTCCACTTCATCATGTTACTGAGTCATGGCTGTGCAACCACACCATACATTAACAGGAAACTCAGAAATTTCAGTTCACCTGATCTGACTGTTCACAAGACATAGTTGGACACATGTAGGTCACTATATAAAATGATAGAGTGTTATGTATGTGACTTTACATGCTGAATTAAAAGATTTGCCATCTGGTGGAAGGGTTAATAGTGGTGCCTTTGGTGCTGTGAGGCTGTGTGCACTGACATGGTCTCAGTTCTCATTTTTCCCCTCTGTGTAAACTGAGTGTTGACTGCTGTTGATAAAAGTCTTATTAAAACTTCTTTATGTTTTACTGATGTTGACAGGAGTTTTCTGAAGAAGCAAGACCGCTGGACTAACATCTATTGCAGTTACATTGACACAGGGTTGTTTTTTTGTTGTTTTTTTATTATTTAATCATTTTGGGACTGCTGTAGAAGTTACTACCTCAGTGGTCCTGGTAATAACATGCTATTAACACATTAAGAACACTGGTAGCATTAATATAGTGTTGTCTCAATGTATCTCGGGTTGCTTTCTCTTGTATCTCCACTATATGAATGTTTTTGAGAATAAAGTTATTTAAAACAGAAGGGATTTTTTGTGTATTTGCTTGTTTGTTTTGGTTTTTTTTGTGTGTTTGTTTTGTTTTGTCTGTGTATGTCTGTGGTTTTTGTTTTGTTAGTTTTGGTTGGGGTTTTTTTTGTTGTTGGGTTGTTTTTTTTCTTGTTTGTTTGGTTTTTTTTTGGTTTTTTTTTTCCCCAGAATGTAATTTAAAATTGAGGCAATGAGTTCCCTTCCTCTTGGATGTTTTATGATATGAAATACCAGCTTTATGATATAGCATCTTATACTTAGGAGACCCAAAAATTATGTAACAAAACCAGGTGAAGGTCAGAGACAAAGATCTTTGATGAAAGATCAGATATAAAAGCCGAAGTGTTACTGTCAGAGGAAATGTGTTACTCTGTGTTACAAAGGNGTGTGTGTATGGTGGTGGTTTTTTTTTTGTTCATTTTGGGTTGGGGTTTTTTTTTTTTTGTTTGTTTTTTTTTTTTTTTTTTTTTTCCCCAGAATGTAATTTAAAATTGAGGCAATGAGTTCCCTTCCTCTTGGATGTTTTATGATATGAAATACCAGCTTTATGATATAGCATCTTATACTTAGGAGACCCAAAAATTATGTAACAAAACCAGGTGAAGGTCAGAGACAAAGATCTTTGATGAAAGATCAGATATAAAAGCCGAAGTGTTAGTGTCAGAGGAAATGTGTTACTCTGTGTTACAAAGGTGTTACAGCCCGGGAAGGTAGGAAATGGCACATCCTCAGCAAAAACCCCGAGTCAGCAGTGCCTGTACTGAGAGCTGTCTCCAGAGTCTTTTTCAATCACCTAATATTCCCAGGCTAAGCAGTTTTATTGATGCTATTCATTCTTCTTCCAAAGGACTCACAATTTCTTACGTGGCATTAAACCTATCACACACGCACAANNNAAAAAAAAAGGGGAAAAAAAAAAAACAACCAAGCAAAAATATAAGGTTCAAATGCTACATGTCCTCTCCCAGTCTCTTATTGGTACCATTTCCTCTGTAGAAATTGAATCCCTTCTACCATTCTGAATGATCGTGCCCAGAAGACACTTGCCTGTGTACTAGGATGTTTCCATATGGAATGATTGGATTACAGAAAAGCTTATTTTCAAGTTTTGTCAGGAAGAATTTATTTCCATTACTGATGTTTTCATTGCTGGGCAGAGAGCTGACTAAAATTAGTTTACTGGAGCTTGAGCTGAAACAATTTTATAGTCTACTTTAATCTTTAGAAGTTTGAAAGTCTGGACAAAAGCAGAGGAGAACTGAGATAAAATGGACCTGACAGCTGACTGCTTCCCAAATGAGCTGGAGCAAAATGAGGGGATGAGTGTGACCTGAAACCTGAGATGGAGTGTTCAGTTTTAGGTGTTACATGACCTGTGGCCCATTCATACAAGGGTTTAAGAGGGGAGAATCTCATTGCCAAATAAAAGATCCAAGAGCACAGTACACAGGCTCACTTTTTCACATGCCAACTCTTGACAGTATTTCTAGCCCTGGGGCCAGTCCTGATGTTTCCAATAATGCAGTGTAATCCTGGCTGATTGAAAATGTACTAAAGCCCAAGAGAAATCCTGCATGCTAGTGTGTTGCTGCTGATACACAGCAGCTGAACATCAAAGTACAGTATTGGTTGCTCACCTGTGACCTCATTCAAAGTCAGAAGGAAGTGTCTGTGGCTTTAGAAGCAGATGTGATGCAGAGTTCCAGTCCTCCTCAAAAAATTCTCTGCCTTCAAAATGGGTCAACAAGTCATTGTCGAGAATATTTACCACTATGGTTTCTTAATGAATTAGGGAAGTTCCATGTAATTAGACTTCAAAAGTTTATAGGTGAGTTAAATGATAGGATAGACACTGAACTCTTGGGGCACTACCAGGGAGATAAAGTGACCTGTGAACAATTTCAAAATAATTTCCTTAATTAATTACACTTGAAAAAAGTACAGAGAGTACTTTATAGAAGATTAAAGGTCTTTGGTCGGTTTTAATTAAAATGAAAGCAGAGGACATATATTTTCTTGTAAGAGTTTCATATTTTAAACAGTGCTACTTGCCTTATATATTAAAAATATCATTAACCTATTAAAAAATTGTGAAATAAGAAAGGGAAATTACCTCCCCCTCATTTTTCAGATGTATTTTGTCCAGTTTACTCTTTCTCCACAAAAAAGACCCTCCAGTGATGGTTTCATCCAGAGCACTACATTTTAAATGAAAGGCAGCTTTCCTTCCACTGATCTCTCCTGCTGTGCAGTTCAGGGTAGCCCGTTTGGCAAGGGGAATCTAACTAAGCAATTTCCCTGAGGTTCACCCTAAGTGATGGTTCAAGACCTTGTTTTTGAAAAGTCTATCGTATTTCCTCCTCAAACAAGAATAAAAATAAACTCTTCCTCAAATATGGCAGAAAATACAGAGATGAAGTCTCTTCTGGACTTCAGCTGGGGACTGGAGTAAGATCCAGCACTAGCACATGATTTCAGCCCCATCTTTCTGTGGGCTGTATCACTGGGTGGTTATCTCCCATCTGGGGTGTGGTGAGCTGTGACAGGTCTTTGTTCAATGCAATCTCATAACAGAAATACAAGACCCTGGGAATGGGAGGCATATCTCCACTTCCAAAGAAATTCTATTGACATGTTACAAGGAATCACTGCAGCCACGACTGTGACTACACCATAGCTCTGTGGTACATCCAGGACCAATAGTCCTGGGAAGAGGCCAGGAATGATCAGATGAACATGGGAAATGTAAAGTCTGCTGTGTTAGTGTCCAGTAACATCTTGGCTGTTTGCTTTTGGGCTGGACCATACTCAGAGTAAGCCAGAGGGATGTAAGACATTTATAACTCGCAGCTGCTAACAAAGAGTAAATAATGCAAAAGCTTTAGGAATGTCATAAAAACAGAATTTGCAAAACATGAATTAATGAACTTGAAATATGCATTTCAGCATCTCAGTGTCTGGAAAATAGCAAGGTAAACTAAGCAACTGAAACCACCTCAGAAGGAGGACATGATGGCAAAACCAAAAAGTAGCATGGCTGAGATGGCTAACAATACAGATGGGAAGCTCACTTAAGGTTTTCTATAAAAATAGGTATGTCCCAGTGTATGGTTTGAAATAAAAGAGCAGGAAGACAGAAGAGATCCTGTAATTACTGCATAGGAAGGGGAAGAAGAAAGATTCAGCATCTAATTCCTCATAAATCTACCTGATTTTGTTTAAATATCCATCAGGACAAGGGATGAGGTCCTCACAGTGGTTTGAACTGATGGGCGTGGCACAGCACCTGCGTAGGTTCTGCACCCTTTCCATGGGATTGGAGCCACAAAAAGAGGTCAGGCAAGATCTGGATCTGTGTCTGAAGAGTGAGTGACCAAAGGGATGGAGAGGTAACCTCTGCCAGAAGGACAAGAGGACAGGGCATCTGAATGCCTGTCCACAGCTCCTGTTGTGGCTATGGGACTTCAGTTCTGATGGATGATCTGGTGGAGAAACCTCAGTTAGAAGCAGACTTTGGTTATCAGACTGTGTTTAACACCTGGGGAGGAGTTAGTGGAAATGCATTTCAGGAAGGGTCAATACTTCAAAGCAGCCTATCCATCAGGATTCTCTCAGTTTGGTCTTTAACATCTGTCCTTTGGCTAAGTAAAACTCAGCCTTTCCTCTTCTCATTAACCTGTACCCCCACTGGAACTATTAGCTTGAAATATATGTGGAAAAGAGTTTAGAAATATATTCTTGAATAGCTTTGTGGTACATTTGGGTGTGAACTAGACTGTTGACATCCTGGGTCCAGACTCAGCTTCTGCTGCCTGCTGCAGTCAAGATGCTGTTGGAGGCTGGTCATGGGAATGGGTACCTGAGAGGGGCATGGAAAAAGAGGTGGTGATGATGGCTCCAGGGTGCAGCTTCAAGGGCACAGGTCTGTGCAGCACTGCTGTAGCAGGTCTCTAAGGGCAACTGAGGCAGGACTGAGACATGGAGGGATAAAGTCATGCTGCAGATGCATCAGAGGAGGCTAAAGAATAAACCTTGTTCCACTCAGCTTTTAACTGCTTCCTTTCAGGTGTAAGAAAAAGATCTGGGCATTTCAGACCATGAGGTTAGGTTGATAATGGCTCCTGTCCTGAGAACCTGAGTCACAAAGAACGGAGCCCAGCCAGATGGATGCCCACCCTCAGTGCTCTCAGATATCCACTCTCAGAGGCAGAGCTGAAGCCTTGGTTTTCCAGATCTCTTTTCTCCTGTTTTTCACCTGTGTACCATGTGGGTATTACAAAACCAGGAGTTTACATTTGTACCAGTTCTGTGTTCTCATGCATTACTGTCTACAGATGGGTTGTAAATTACCATCTAAAGAGTGCAGTGTCCTGTTTGGTTTTTCAGACTGAAGGTGCAGCACTGCCTGCATGTTAGCAGAAGAGCCTTAGGAACATGGAAATCACCTGGATTGATACATGGTCACAGCTCTGGTCATTATACTTGATTACAGCCATAAATACAGATAATATTTTTGAAAAAGGGAATTTAGAAATCAGGCATGTGATAAATGCAGTGTTGGTCCTACACAGTTTCTGATCTCTCAGAGAGGATTGCACAGTGATGTGCAGATGGCCAGTGACTCCAGTGGGCCACTGTGTGGGAAAGGGTATTTTCAGGGTAGGAGCCACAGGTGGTCAGTGCTCTGGTTCTGATACAGTCTCTGATCACTTGTGTGCTCCAGTCAGCAGCAGTGAAACCAGTCTCGTACCACAGAAAATTTGATGGTTTTCTGCCATCAAATTGTCAATCAAGTAAGTGCATTATAATTAGGACAGGAGCCACAAACTCATACAATTCTCAAATATTTTTATGCAAAAAGAATTCGGGATTCCTACCCTGGTAAAAGCCCCTGCTTTGCCCCACATTAATATTTGGGTTTTTTTATAGGAAACTAGAGATTGTGATGGCCTTGAGTTGTATTTGTGGGTTTTGAAGTGGTTAGGTAGTTCTCAGAAGAGGATACTGGAAAGTAAGAGACTTGCTGATGTCATTTTTATTGCACTACCAGTACCCCAAAAAAAAAAAAAAAGCTGAGAGAGATGTTGGTGGCCCTATATAAGGTGCAGCTCACCTCCTGCAGAGCACGTCAAGAATCACAGCAAAGGTAAGGCTTGCAGCCTTTGTGCTGCTCTCACTTTGCTTCCCCGCTCTCCTTGGTGCTAAGGCTGCCTTCTCTCGCGGCAGAGCTGAGCCCCGTGTCTGCAGCCGGCTGGGACGGACGATTTCAGACCTGAGCCATGGCCTCCCTGCACACCTTGTCCAAGAGCTTCCCAGGATGGGTTTTCTTCTGCTGCTGTTGCTGTCTGCCCCTTCTTCTCACCAGCTCTCTGCCTCTGAAAGGGACTTCCACTGCCCATCATGCCTGCAGGCTCAGGAAGATCAACTTCCAGCAGCCCTACATCAGGAATCGCACCTACACCTTGGCTAAAACGGTACAGTCATCCCTGTGTTCTTCATGTGGGATCTGAGAACCTGCTCCTTCCCTGTGCTGTGACTTCTAGCCTTTGGCATTCCTCCCTCTTTCCCCTGCCTTTCTCCAGAAACAAAACCCCTGTGGATTTGCAGTTAAGGCAGAGTTTGGGTGTGTGGAGCAGGTCTATTGCCTGCTGGCTTTGTAGCCAGGGAAAGCTGCTGCCTCTCCTGCTGCTGCTCCCCAGGGGAAAGGCAGCCCCTGGAACAGCACAGCTGCTTCTTTTCAAGCAGCTGCTGCCAAAGTGGGTAAATTGTGAAATATGACATTAAATTTCTCAGTTTGCTCAGGCCATTTGGAGCTGGCCTGTCCATGACTGCAGTCACAGCCAAGCAGATGCTCAGGTGTCCTACAGTGCTCTGCTGGGGCAGGTTTCTTGGCTGCTCGTGCCATGGGTGGGTGTCCCTGGGTGCACACCATCGAGCACCTCCCAGCAGCACTGTGGGCCACTGTGAGGTCGGCCACCTGCAGTATCTGGCTTAGTCACCATAACCACGACGACTTCTGACTTTTAAGTGGGGGATATGAATTCAGACCTCGGCTTGTTTTCCTGTGATACTGACCTTGAATCTCACCCTGCTGAGGGAAGAAAGAGACACGATGTCCAAGTGTATCTATCTGTAACAGACTGTGGTCTCCGTTCCCTCATTTCACCTGCACTTTCATTGCTGATGGAAAGTTTTGAGTTTATTATTAATTTTAAAGTAAGGTTCCCATCACCACCTGACGCTTCTCTTTTTCCTCTCAGGCCAGTGCCTCAGACAAGGACACGGACAACAGATTGATTGGGCAGCAGCTCTTTGTTAACATCAGGGTAAGCCTTACACGAGGAGTCTGCTCTTTGCATCCCTCTGCAGCACTTATGATCTCTTGCCTTGATTTAATTTGACCTCTTACTTTCATACATAGGAAAACAACCGCTGCTACATGATGAAGAGAGTTGTGGAGCTCGTAGTAAAAGATGTTCTCCTCACTGAAGTCAAGAGCCAGTACCCTTATGTTGAGGAGGTGGCACAGTTCTTGGCATCCCTGACCTCAGAGCTGAGCAGTTGTGTGAGTAACGCTGGGTTTCTTTCCCTCCGACTCTCATTGCTGCTCCTAAATCTCAGAATGCTACAAGCAGTGGCAAAAGGCAGTGATATGAAAGGAAACCTCAGATCAAAGATATGAAAGTCAGAGTAAATAGGTGTGAAAAAGAAAAAAAATAATACATCGTTGCACATAGCTGTCCATCTTATGTCTGGATGTTTCCTTTCTTTTAGCAATTCTCAGGAAAGAGAGACCACATTGAAAAGAACCTGGAACAAATGAAGAACAAAATGGAAGAGGTACATTTTCCCCAAATATTTAGAAGGAGCAGTTTCAAACCCCAGACCTTTAGCTGGATTAAGGCTGACCTAATTATGAAACAAACTCGAGATGATTTAGGACGTGAAGCCTACAAGGGCATGAAATAGGAGATTAATGATATTTCCCCTTCTAGTCCTCCCTCCCTTGTCCTGTTAGCTCTCTGCACATGTTATGGTAATTTAAAAAATTAGGTTTCAGGAAACTTATATGCTAGTCTAGATTTGAACAAACTAGTTTATATCTTATGATATAATGACACTAACAGAACTGTGTAAGAGAATTAGGAAAGTAAGTTATTGATTCAGTTTCTGTGACAATCCTAATTTCAATTTTCAAAAAAATATAACTAGTTGCTAAGATTTGCATTCTGCTCTTTTCTAGTTGGGAGAAAATGGAAAGACTAAAGCCATTGGAGAGCTGGATTTACTCTTTGACTACATGGAAAATGCCTGTACTGATACCCCAAAGAAGGGAGGGAACAAGAAGAAAAATTGAAAAAATTCTGGATCAGGCTTGAAGAGAAGTAACAGCAGATCTCTTGCAATAACTCAAATTGATTAGCTGCAACTATGTCCATTCCCCCCAGATGAAGTATATTTTTCACTTGTGTCAAAACTAGCAAACTAGGTGGGCAGAGACAAGATGCATATTGCTGCCTTCTCAAAAATGAAAACTCCAGGACATTGCCTCTCGATTGCAACACAGGGCATTAGTTATTTACAAAAGCACTGTTCTGGCCTCCTGTTCTGTCTCCACAGGAATGAGGCACCCATTTCTCTCTTTTATACACTGAAATTTGACACCTATGAATCAGCTTTGTTTAAGGCAGTGATGTTTTGATGTGATGTTTCAGCCAGGATGTTTTGAGCCTCCTAGTTGGAAATATCTCTTGCATATGTTGCCCTCTTCTGACCTTTGCCTGAAAAGTTGGTATTTCAGACTATTTCAGAAATAATTTTTGTCATTTGTATTTAATGATAACTTATTTTAAGGTAATAATTATACAATACTTTTATTTATACAGATTAATTGAAAAATACCCTAGGAAATGTATTTATAAAGTTTTACCAGAAATTAACACTGCTGTGTGATATTTATATGCAGATGGAACATTTTATAAATGCTTGCACTTTAATTTATTATAATAAATATTTTGGTCCTCAAATATTGCCATTTGCAGAGCTTTTGTCTTTTCTTCAAACACAAGGGGGAGGACACACATTGCACCTGTGAAGCTGCTGAACTAGTGGCTGTATTCTTGTGCCCAGAAAGGATGCAAGCTCTGCCTGGGGCTATGCTTCTTCACCATAAGCCTGCAATTTCAACTTCTCACAGGCCAGGGCTTAGTAGGGAGCATGTCAGTCAGCCTTTCTTATAGGGGATGGTGGGAAAAATAGCATCACTCCTGAGAGTCATTGGTTTGGTTCACTGGTTCTGCCTCAGTACATGCAGAGACAAGATCCCCCCTTTAACAGCTGCTGTTGAAAAGTCCCAAACTGTCCCCATGGGTCAGACAAAATGGAGACAAACAGGCAGCAGCTGCTAATGAAAACTCAGAGCTCTGCATTCCCACTGCCCCTCCATTGCATACTGAGCACAAATGGTGTCCTGCAGCATCAGGGATCTGAGAGTCCTTCAGAAGAGAATGTTTGGTGCCTATTCGCAACACCAACTCCAAGGCAGAAAAGCCCCCCCAAAATCACTGCTTAATCTGTGATTATCATGTCATGTCCTTCAGCAAAATCTCCTGAAAAGACAAAAGAGTTGCTCTGGTGTAGCCAGGGATATTGGTGACTGGACAGAAAGGGTGAAAAGCATCCAAATAATCAGAAAGCCAGAAGAAATATGTAATAGCAGATTACAGCAACTGCTGAAATCTTCTTGAGCAAGGCCTTTCCTTTTATTCATCAGGGCAACAAGTATCCTGTCCACATTTATAAAGTATTGCTCCTGAAGCAGAGCAAATTAAGGATGGATTTCAAAGCATCCATCCATACCTATTTTGAACACAGTTTATGTGAACTGAAATCACAACACTTTGTTGTGGGAAATCACATATTAGACTGGCATATGATCCATTTGGGTGATGGATGCCTGTTACCTGTCAGACTAGATGCATTCAACATGGTTTACTTTTCCCCACACTTTCATTTGCATATCACAGCATATGATTTACATGCCTGTTCACAGTCAAGGCAGAAGTGACCCATTAATGACAGGCAGCCAGGATCTGGCACTGCATGGCAGTTTCAGGGATTTAACCTTTATTATGTATTCACTTGGATATATATTTCCTTTCTTCTGGGATAAGGAATGATGTTGTCAAGAGCTATTGGCCAGCATCCTTTCTCTTATCACTCAAAGTTGTGAGAACTGGCAGCAAAGGAAGGGAGTTTAAACACCAAAGGAATTGTTCACTTCACTTCACTGACCTTTGACGTACAGTCTTTCCTTGAACTACATCTGTCTCCCTTTATAGTTGGTGGAGTATAAGAGGAATTATACAGGTGTCATTTCTCTGGTCTGCATTAGAAATTTATAAAGATTATTGCTTTGGGCAGGATAACATGATTTTACCCTAAAAGTACCTGTTTTGTTCCTTAATGATAAATAAAGACCAGACCATGAGCCACATACATGCTGTTCCTAGTTGATAAAATCGCTTCACAAATGGATAAATAACTTATTTCCTTCTTCGACTTCCTTTAGGTCTCTTCTGCACTGTCTTTACTGAGTTGCCCTATCTAGAAATGTCAAACCAGTCTCTCAAGTTTTCCACACTGGAGCTAAACGCAGATTAAAACCCATTTGTACACAAAAGCGTAAAAATGAAGTAGACTAATTATTAACTTCTCCAACCCTAAAAACCACCAGTTGTAAGACTCTACCACAGAAACCTCATGAGCTGGAGCCCTGGAAATGCTACTCAGCAAACTTTGTAGCATTTCCTTCTCAGGTTTTCTTGCAGGGTATGTGTGACTTGAGGATGTGTGAAGGATGGTGGTGGTGATGGTCAGTTTTGAACAAACAAAGGAAGTAGAAGTCAGAGTAAGTGTCTCTTAAACAGGAGGAAATGTCTGGGACAAGCAATTACTGACCAAAAGAAAATAAAAATGTAGTTTTAGTCAGGCAAGTTGGGTTTTAATCCAGTTAATAGCTCCAGCTCAAAAAAAGGAAAATCTTGCTGAAATAGATGGTTCTGACATTTTCTAAATAGTTAGTGTTTTGGTTATATGTGCATTTCTTTCAAAGGTTGAAAAGACATTTGAAGGCAAAATGAGCTGTATGAGTAGGACAAGTGCTTTGGGCCTACACAAAAGGAATTATTTTGGCTTAACTTTCTGGTTGGGTCACCAAAGAGAAACTCCATTATTCACACAATTCTAATTCCTGTTGCCCTATTTTTCTCTCAATTTTCAGTCTGCAAGTCACAGCCTCTTTGCAATTCCCAGAGATCCTTGACTAGCAACCTTAGGGAAACATCTGCTCCTTATGGAGGATACCTTCACTATAGAGGCTGCAGGACCTCTTCCTGGGCAAAAATTCACATACCATGCTACAAATTTGTGTTTCACTGACAAATTTGTGTTCTTCCTCCCCTTATCTTACAGTAGATGACCAGAACGGGCACTTTTTTTCTACTCAGATAATTTTAAAACATTTATAAAACTGCCTCTGAAATGTCATATTGTGAAGAGAGAAGAACCCAAAGCATGAGCAGAAGTTTCCACATCCTGCTGAGTAAGTACTGGTGACAGTTTAAGAAACATGTCTTTAATACATTGCCTGGAGTGTTACTCAGTTAAGAGGTTTGCATATTCAGTGTATGAATATACACTCCCCGAGTGACCTAGAATAATGCAGCGTTGATATTTCCAATTTGCTGCTGGAACTATATTCTAGGCAATGCAAAATGTTGAAGCTATCCTGTTCATAAATCAGTGGCATGTCAGCTTGTGCTTTAAAGCACAGTTATCTCTACACAATTAGCTGCTCTGAAGGAGGTATGGACTGCAGTGAACAGCAGTAAATGCCTGACAAACTTTTCAGTCAATCATCATCAGTAAGGATGTTTGTAAAGTCACTGGAACCGGGAGCAGAACTGGCCTGCTAATAGAAACAAGATTGGCAGAGACATTAGAGTCAGTCTCAGGCTTATATATTATGCTGCCAGGAACAAGGTGATGACCACAGAAAGAAGGAAAAACCTACAATGCAGTTCTGTGGGACCCTGGGTATTATTGGCAGGCCACGACCCCAAAAAATATGCTACATAAAATAACATATTTAAGATGGAAAGTAATGCAACCTCTCAGGGAATCCAGACCAGGATTCTATGCCATTCAAGAATGTTTGTTAGAAAGTCAAATTTGGGTGAGGTAACTAAATACAGACAATGCTAAGGCTGGTGGCACTTCTGGGGCTGCATATGATTCATAGCACGTATCCATTTGTGACACCTTTTTCATGGTTAACACAAAGCTGCAGACATTATCAGATTAGCTGTATGAACTTCACCACTAACAAAAGTGCTAAACAGCAATGCAAGTGAAAAGATTTCTTCTCAAGTCTAGGAAATCACTCTCTCTGTTAACCTTTATGTTAAAAATGCCTGGCCAAATGCACATATCTCAATTTCTATAGTTTAATTTGGAATTCAATGATGAATGATTTGAAAAGAGAAGATTCCTACATCTTTCATTTCCTAAGGATAAATTATAGTAAAAATTATGTTGAGAAGAACCATTTATCCTCAGCAAACTAGCTCATGGGACCCAAATGTAAATGTATTTCCAGTATGAAGGATTAAAACACAGCATTTAATATTTCCAGGGTCTGGCCATTTTTCTTATCCAAGTTAGATTAAAAAAAAAAAGGGGGGGGCCATCTTCTAAACTAAAAATATTTTCTCTTCAGCTATGGGCAGCATGAATAAGAATATTTTGAAAACAACAGACTCATAAATATATCTTTAACTATCTTGAAACTGTTTTATGGTTGTTTCTTCAAGAACCAGTAAGGCTTTCCCCCTGGAAATTGTAGCCCTAGTTTCAAATGACTGAATGCAATGTGATATTGTTTGCAAAAAACTGCAAAATTGCACTAATTTAAAGTTCACTTTATTGTACAGTTTTTTCCAAAAGAAAGATTTCTGACTCCTACTGCACATTTAAAGAATAGTGATGATGTTCCTTAAGATGTGAAAAGAATTGGGCAATCATGTGTCTGTGGTAAAGTCTAAACGCTGTGCAATCATGAAGATTGACTTTCTGATTAGGCCTTGTGATGTAAGAGCTCCCCAATGGATCAGTTCATTCTGTCTCTGGTCCTGCTCCACAGAAGGCAGAAAGTAAGCTCCTATTGACTTCAAAGTGTGTAAGATCAGACTTGCCATTTGTGTCTTTATAGGGTTAATTATACCACCACCAAAAAAAAAA